>CM065810.1:28936357-29536357 GCA_033398695.1 Orobanche coerulescens
GCGTGTAATATCCTCGAGCGGATTGGGGGTGTTACATAAATGGTATCAGAGCTTTAGGTTGTGGAAACCTAGGCTGTCGGGTTTAGTGGTGTCTGTTGAGTTTTGTCTCATCGGATTTTGTCTGACTCAGTCGTGTCGCGACGCGTCGTCTGAGTCTGTTGGTCGTGATTAGTATCGTGGAGCGATCATCATCTTCGTGCGACCTGTGGATGTAAGTCTCCCTTCTTTGTGTTGTGCCTCGTGTGACATGAGTTGCTTGTATGATTATATCGTTGATTGATTGAATCCTTCTGTAGATTTTTATTCCGTGGTAGGTGGGTATTCGACTCTAATATTTTATTTATATGCGGAGCGGTGTCGCTTCTAATATATTTTCGAACTGTATTTTATCCGCTGTGAGAGTCGTTTCAAAATGACTTTCAGTATTTTGCAAACTGAGTTCTAATTCGTAAAACTGATTCCCTAAATCGAGTTTTGGCACTTTGGCCTCGAATGTTTTATGATGGTTTGATAAAGGATTTTGTGAGTTTGGGGCATTCTGGCCTATTGGATTTTTGAAAACCTTGAGTGTCTTAGAAAATAAAATTCGAGACATACTTTCAAATGGATTGTATTTTCGGGGAGCCTACTAGCGCAACTATCTATTTCAAAATTCTTCTACTTTGAGGACCAAAATATTTTGAGATATTTTCAAATGCAGTTGCTTAGACCCAAGGGTCGAATATTTCTGAAAGTTTTTCACTAAAAGAAAAGTGTCCTCATTTTGTTCAAATGCAAGATAGTTTTCAAAGTCTCGATAATGGCGTTTGTACTTTTTGAAAGGTGATACTCAAGATCAATCGGTGTTTCCAAAATTATTTTCAAAATGTGGTTTTCATTTTTTTTTAAAACATATCAATTCCCGTTTGCGGTTTGGGAATGTATGTATGATGTTTGATTTGTCGTTATAATCTTAACTTCCGAATATGATCGAATTGGTGGCATGAATGTTGAGGCGTTTCCATGTATTGGTAGTACTAGCCCTCTATGAGAGGTGTGAACTAGTATTTACTATTTGTCGTCTTGTGGTGATTTGAGTGTTGTCGCACGAGTGTGAGCTGTAGAAGCTTGGGTTTGTACGTTTGTGTACATGTGTGATTGTTTCATGATGGTTGTAATTATGTGCTGGTTATCGTTCGGTCCGTTGAGGTCGCCGAACGATACCGTCGTTGCTGTAGTGTTTGTGTGTGTATTACTTTACGATGGTAATCATTGTATATGATATGTGTTATGATTCTTTGTTGTGCTGAGTTGGCATCTTCACTATGTTGTTTTGCGACGTTATACCCCATTGTATCTAGCATTTATATATTCGAAACGCCGAGCCGAGGTGTTTCAACCGTGGTGTGCCGGGGGCATGCACGTACCAATTGTCCTTCTCGTTAGTAACGCATTTCAAGTGTGGACCTTGGAGTCATTGTTCGACCGTTGTCATTCGATCATTGTTGTTCGATCGTTGTTACTCGATCATCGTTTTTCGATCGTTGTTGTTCGATCATTGATTTTCAGTCATTGTTGTTAGATCATTGTTATTTGATCGTTGTTGTTCGATCGTTGTTGTTCGATCGGGGTTGTCCGACTGTTGTTGCCTGATCTCGTACCGCGAAGAATTGTTATACACTGTTAGTTAGCTGTTTTGAGTGTGGTCAGATGGGTCACCGAGCCGTACATTGCGAGATGGTAGCTGAGAGATTTGGGGTTTGAGGTTGCGTCTCTGCTCCGAAAGGACACAGAAATGCCTAGTGTAGTTTTTGAGGATTTTGGCGTAGTCCGAATTATTTGTGGTTGTCCTTGTGGATCGTTTGTGTGTTTATTTCTATTTTCTTGATTGTGCGTGTTTCCTTGTAATGGGTGCTTTGTGTGTTGTGATTGTTTGGATAATCGACATGGTTGTATTATCTGTTTGATGACGCTTGTCACATGTTGGTTTTATTATATCCCTAACGGCGACGTTGTGTTGGTTGTCGTGGAGCGTGTTTTCACACCATATATTCCTTTGCGTTGTTTGTAACGTTTCGCCGTTGGGCGTTAGTTACGCATTCTTATGTATCTCATTGAAATATTCCTGGTGGTATATTGCTTCTCCCTACTTGTTTTAAGTTTCGGGACGAAACTTCTTTTAAGGTGGGTAGAATGTCATACCCGCAATTTCGGATTTTGGTGATTTTCTTTTTTTGGCGAGAGTCCGTTTTGACGACTCGCTTGGGAGCGTTTCATCATTCTGATAATGATTAATTCTGCACTTTTTGACATCCGAGTTCGTTTCGGTGTCGTTTTGTTGATTTCCGTGCTTCTCAGCGACTTTTCCGCACTTGAGTTCGATCTTCGCGAATCTCGTTCGAAACTACTGTTTCGAGTTTCCCGTAAGTCCGTTTAACTTTGTTAGACGTGTTGTGAACTTCGGTTTGGTTATTCGATCACGTATCGTGATTTTTGGGCGTTTTGGGCCATTTTATAATTTACCCAAAGTTGTGGGTATCCGCATTCGTAATTGTTGTCTTGACCCTTTTTCTTGATCGCGTGCGATTAATTGTTGCATGGTATTTCATTTCGGGTCGATGTAGTTGTCCGCGAGCATTTTGTTGTGTTCGTTCCATGCGTTTTCGGAAATCGAGTCGTCGGATCATGACGGCTGAGCACTGGCCGGACAGGTGCGGCAGGCACTGTCGGAAATGCTGGGCACTGGCCGGGCAGGCGCGGCAGGAACCGGCGTAGCGCACGCTACTGCCGGAAGGATGCGCACGCTAGCTCACACTCTGCTAACCGGCTAGCATACGCTATCGGGCTGGGCAGAGGGGTTACTGGAGTACTGGACTCGAGGAGGATCGGCAGGTAGCGCACGCTACTGTCGGTCGTGGCGGGCGCTAATCGGCATGTGTAGCACACGCTGCCGGCCGACTAACGTACGTTACCTGGCCGAGCAGTTTGGTCCAGAGGGTTCTGGACAAGTTGGTTAGCGCGCGCTAGCGTCCGCGCAGCGCACGCTATCAGGGTCGGGCGGGCAGGTCTCGGTCGGCAGGTTTTGTCAGCAGTGTCTGGTTGCGTGGGCCCCAGCCGAAGGTGCTCGGCCAAGGCTGCTACCCGTTAGCGTACGCTACCCGGAAGGCTTAGCGCACGCTAATTCCTACTTCTATAAACACTACACCATATATGGCTTTCAACAACATTTTTTTTGATGTTACAAGCAAAAGTGTAGCCTTAGATGCCTTAAAATTGGTCAAATTTGATTTAAGGCTACACATTTTTCTAACGTTATTATTGATATAAATTAGTGTTACTGTAGAATAAATTGAATATCTACGCTAACATAAAATTTGGTGTAGCCGTTGCTATTTAAAAAAAGTGTAACTAAACACTAAAAGAAATAGGCGGGCTTGCTGAAATATTTTAGGTGGTCCAAATAAAATATTCTCAAAACGACCCGATTTTTCTAAGTTATTTTATGAATATATTTTTTTTATAATAAAGAAAACTTGTAGAAATTTCAAGTCGTTACGAAACATACATTTTCTAAAATATTTGCGGAATTTAAAACGATTTCAAATCTCCATTACAACCGTAAAATCCGTCAGCGGTAAATAATTGTCAAAAACAAGGTTAAATTGGAATGCTTATGAATCGTCCTAATTGTGATCTTGATTATCGTATCCTACAATTGGAATATAAATATATGCGTAAAATCTAGCTAAAATTATAGATATTAAAGCGCTGGTCCGCCAGCCACCTTAACTCGCTAGAAAATAGGATTAGGGCCGATATTTCACAGCTCGTTTAAGTTCGGGCCGCCTGGACCGATTAGCCCGCGGTCCCAACGGGCGGGCTGCCCGGGCTACCGGGATTACCCGCGGGCCAGTAATATCTCATTAATATCTTGGAGAGTCTAACCCTACTACGGTTCGGTCCACTTTTACACAGTTCCTCTCCTCCATCCTCCGTCCTCCCGATCACAGAGCAGCCGCCAGACCCTTCCTTCGTCCTCCGTAATCCCGATCGCACAGCAACCGCCAGACCCATCCTCTGTCCTCCGTCCTCCCGATCGCTCGGTTAACTAAGTGCCTCCAACTTCAACCTTGCCATGCCTCTCTCTCGCAATCGCTGCATCGCACACGGCGAGGTTCGGACTCGGAGGTAGAACCTTTCCCTTCCTCAACCTTTCACTTCCTTTCCGTGGCAGTGTTCTCAATTTCTACAGGCTGTGTTGCAATTTTTTTAGCAAGAGTCAGCAACTGGTGTTGTATTAAAGGATAATAAGAGTCATTTATTGAAGTTGCAAACACAACATACTCTCGTAGACTAATAGCAGGCCAATCATGAATCTTGGTAAAGGCTGAAATTCTTTTGTGATGTTCATAGAAATGTTGTTCCTTGCTTTCTATTTGTTAATATATTTTATTATGTTGTTTCTGTTGGCATCTTGAGAAAGGGGTACATTTTTTTTGTCAGATTTTTTTACCTCAAACATGGATCTTTTAGAAAATTTCAAGTTCGTTTTCTTACTGTTCCGATTTTAATTCTAAAAGAAATGGGGTTTCATGTGTTATGTGAATTCTGGAAATGGTTGGTTTAATGAAGTGTGTGTATGTGTGTGTGTTCCGATTTGATGAATTAGTTTATGTTTATTTTCGATTTTGATTTGACGAATTGGTGTTTTGTGTGTTTATTTTCGATTTTGACTTGATGCCCTCTGTGTCTGTGTTAGTTACAAGGTGAGCAAATTTTTATGTAAGAAGAACCTCCAGGGTTTGTGAGTTGCATATACACATTTATTAATGTTAGATCCAATGATTTTTCTCTAGCTAATTCAGTTATAATTTTTTTAATTAACCTGGTATCCAAATGCAGACTGTTGTTGTGCTGAAGGTTGCCATGTCCTGCCGTGGCTGCGTGGGTGCCGTAAAGTGGGTTCTTGAAAAAATGGAAGGTCTGTGGCCTTTTTCTAGATATTAATAACATGAAGGATTTGGAAAGTATTTGATTTGGAATCATAAAATGCTTTTTGAAATTTACCGATTCACTATTTGTCCATTTTTATCAATAGAGTCGGATTTTCTTCGTATACATCATTGCTACTTGGCTATCATAATTTCAATTTAACGCGAGAGTATGGAAATTCAGATTTTTGTTCAGGAACCACACCCTTTACATGTTGTTGGTATAATGACGAGAAAACTCGATTTACCGATTTTACTTGTTTTAATACACGAGCATGAGGTGCGCCATGATCCAAGAATTTTGATAGATGGGCTCTTATTATTTTTTTGCTTCGTTCTGTTGTTAATATACTTCAATTTAAGTGCAACCAAGTGAAGATTTCTTCATTTCCATTTGTAGACCCTAATAATTATGTATCCTCCTGAACATTATCAACATCAAGATTCGAACTTTCTTGAACACTAACAAAAATTTACTAAATCTTAGATATGGTTTTACTCTTATCTTTGCACAAAGGAACAAATCCAAGCACTCCTTATTAATGTCCTATTGATCTTTTTCACTTTCCACTTCTATGCTTATAATCTACTTCTTTCTCCTTTTTCAGTCGACGCTTGCTGCTGCTAGAGCGGAATTTTTTTACTATCCAGCAGAATGGACTCCAGATCAGGTATGTTTACGAAGAATTATAAATTACATAGATGCAAACATGAAAATTCATGGAAATATAAGGCAGTTGTTCTCGTCTTTTGCTTCTAAGAGCCCTTCAAATCCTTTTGCTCGCCAGCATCCGTTGGCTGCAAAGCCTGCTGCCAGTAGCTCAGCTGCCCCTCCTCTTCTGTGGGCCAATGTGCCACAGGCTTCATCCCAATTATTCCCTAAGTAAACGTACACATGAATGTTCCCGTTCAGTTGCTATCTACACCTTCGGACCTTCAATTTAGAAAGAAATGTTTTACCATTTCCTTTCTGCCTTTTTGGCTCCTGTAATCCAAAAATGTTCCTTTGATATTCATAATATGCTGTTCAGAGAGTTGGGTAGTTAAATAATTTCTGAAAGGACTTGAATGTAGATTCTAGCTGTGTACTTTGTAGGACATGTTATGAGGGAAAAAGCTTGAATTTAATCTTAAGTTTGCCTAATTGTAAATCAATTCATATGCCAGTAGCATTTATTTTCTGTAACTCTGACAGGAATCAGGGGGACATGGAGTTTCAGTCGTTGCTTCAGCAACAACAAAACCAACAGCAATAGCAATTGGTTCCACTACAGGACAGCTACATGCAGAGCAGAGCCGGGGCTCTTCAAAGTGTGGAGTCGAAAATTCATGAGCTGGGCAACATTTTCAATCAATTAGCGAACTTGGTTTCCCAACAAGGAGAGATAGCGACCAGGTTTGCAATGACATTTGCTTAGCGTCAGATTTAATTTAACCATTTTGTAAACTTCTTATTTCTTCTCGCGCCTTTTATATTTCTGAATAAATGCTAAATCCCGCTGTGATTTGCAGGTTTCTATTTGTATGGTTTTCTTATACTATGCTGCGTGAATTTAGTCAACATATCTTTTTACTTTTGGTTTAAATGTATATAATGCTACCTTTTGAAGCTGGATGCAATTGCTTAGTTTCATTGTAAGATGAAGAGAACTATAGGAATATGAATTATCAGGTTCTCTCAAGCCGGAAGTTTATGCTAGTACCCAGAATTCTGGACCTGGACTCTAAATATACACATTTGTGCTAGGATTTAACATTTCAATCACCATCCAACAATTTCCATCATGATGTGACATTTACAGAAAATTAGATCCTTACTCTATTTTTATTTATACATTCAAGTAATTACAACTAAATACAATACAATGATACAACTCATTTTTACAACAAATTATTCTCGAAACTCGCAATGTAATATTTGGAATCTCATACTTCATAATCCCAATGAGAATTTGAGTATATGCTTGTTTAACTTCCACCAAACTCATTTCTTCTCCACTTCCTTATCTCCAATCACTAACCTAATATACATCACGTTTTCTCAACACATATCTCTACTAATGCACAAATTTCTCATTATACCACATTGAATCTCTCTCTTTCTCTCCCTCCACCCCCCCACCTCCCAACAAAAAAATAGAAGAAAAAAAGTAAAAGAGCCCCCCCCCCCCAATGGCCCATCACTAACAGACCCTTTTGTTTCACCCCTTGTGTGTGTGTGTCAAAAAGTTAATATTCGTAAAGTAGGGCATATGCATTTGCGTTCTTCTCAGTTGGAGACTTGGTGTTGTAACTGTATTATAGTGGTGATGCTTTAGAGTTTATTGTACATAGATATGGTTTCGGCCCCTTACTTTTTAAATTGCTCATTTTTTTTCCATAGTAATTTTTGAACACTGCATAATATTGCTCAAGTAGGATTGATGAGAACATGGATGACACGTCAAATGTGGAAGGAGCTCAAGGGGCTTTATTCAAGTACCTCAATAGCATCTCATCGAACAGGTGGTGATGATAAAGATATTCTTTTATTGATTTTCTTTCTCATGATATTCCTATTCTTTGTGGCCTAGTGAGAGACTCTTCCCAACGCATTTATCTTAACAGAAGAAAAATTGCTTGATGTATTTAGACATGTCACGTGTATCTCCATTTTTCTTGCGGTCAAGTAGTATATTCTCTAGTGTGCATCAGAACTGTGGATTTATCATATAATAATGTGACTCTAGAATCAGGTACATAGATACAAACATGCGGAAATATTTTACTATCCAGCAGAATGGACTCTAGATCGGGTATGTTCACTAAGAATTATAAATTACATAGATGCAAACATGCATGGTATTTTTCTGTCTTGAAAAGAATGTTATACTAGTTTAATGGTTTCTTATTTAAAAATAAGTGTTGTGTTTTTGCATTCAAATCTTGGTTGCTTATAATGATAGTTTTTCACGCTTTAGTTCTAGTTTATCATGATCATGGTATATCCTGTGTTTTGTATCAGAATTCAAATGATGTGCTCTATAGTTTTTTTTGCTAATTGTTGTACTTTCTAGTTAACTGTTGATTCGTTTGGTGATCGGTAATAATGGGCCACAAACTGGCCAGCATAGCAGTGGAGTCTGATAACTTCCTTCAACTGAGGGAGATAATGCCGGCTTTTCTCAAATAAAACAACACACTCTACAACTGAGAATGCGAGGAAAGAAGTCGGAGACGCAAAACATTACACTGGACGTAGACCATGAGGCAACTAGAGTTGTTGTTACGGAAATTTGGTGATGAAATTTTGCTAAGTGACTCAAGTAGTTTTGTTGTATTTATGGATTGCGATGGTAACATGTATTTAGATGTTTGGTTATGTAAGTGCATTTGGCTGTTTGATTATGGATTAAAAATTTGGCAGTCATGTATTTTTGATGATATTATGGTTGACAATGTTTTAATGGTATTGATTGTTTTATGGTAATATTTATTTTTCAATATAACATTGAAGTCGTAGACTCTAATTTATAATTCTTCATGTTGGCAAAATATAAAAATTGTGCTGGCAAAGATTAAAAGTGTGTTGGCAAAAGTTAGAACTGTTCATATATAAGTGTAGCCATAGTGTTGAAGTTGTTGGTAAAGATGTCAAAGTGTTTCACAATTTAATGTTACATTAGACCTCATGAGTGTTGGCATATGTCTACAGCTACACAAACATTTGTGCCACTAAATATATAAAAGTGTGACCTTAAGTCTACAGCAACACAAAATCTAGTGTAGGCACATACACGAAATGTGTTGGCATAGGGGTCTGTTGTTACACTTTTTTCACATATTACCAAAAACTAGAAAAATATTACCTTAGACCCCTATGGTTGCGGCCGTTTTTGTAACACCTTCAAATTTGGTCAAAGTGTATCCGTAGCTTGTTTTTTTGCCTTCAGCAACACTTTTTGGACTTTTTAACACAGTTTTTCAGGTGTTGCTGAAATCCATATATGGTGTAGTGAAATATGACAGAGTAGTCGCATTTTCACTCGTTTTTCATTTCCTTTCTTTTCTATCCGTTGCTGAGGTTTCGGAGGAGGCGAAGCCATGTTGTTAAACAATAAATCCACGAAGTTCTTGAGTTCATATCATTGATTGATCATCCTATATCATCCTTTGATCCAGCGAATCAAGGTGAGATTTCCTAGAACCCTATTTTGAGAAACTTTGGGGTTTTTGCGTTTTTGTCCGATTCGTTCTGTATTGTTGATTAATTCATGATGGGTATGATTAATCTTAGTAGAATTCTTGTGTTTAACATCATTTAATCCATTGTTCTTCGTCGAATCAAGGTATATTTCTTGATTTCCTTCGAGTTGACTTTTTGGGGGGATTTGTTCTTGATTTCGTTTTCCATCCGTTTTTGATGAACCGATTGTTGTAAAATGATGTTTTAAGCATATCCTATGGATTTAATATCCATATTTTGGTTGGGAAGTTCATTTTCATTGTTGTTATTGTCCTTCATAGTTTATTATCGCGAGTTGGTGTTCGGTGGAGTCGGCGGGTTCGTAGTCGGTTCGTGCCAACCTACTTCGGTCGATTCTCCTCGTTGTTCTTATTCGAGGCAAATACCTTGTCCATACATTTCTTGTTTCATGGATATGATGATTGGTGATCATCTTGGTATGTTTGTTTGTTTGTTTGAAATGAGTTTTCAAAAGATTCGGTTTAGCCTCGTTAAGGGCTCACTTTAAAAAACGCGTGTGTTTTGTATATATTGTGCTCCGTGAATGGTTAAGTGATCCCTATGAATTCTCTTGTTGTTATTGTTGTGTTTTGATAATATATACATATATTATCTCTTTTCGGTGCGTTGCGACTTGACAATTGTGTCGTGCTTGGCATTGTTGCCTTTGGGTGAATTGTTTGGATATCCTTGGTGTGATATGTTATTTGTGCATGATTGTTTTGCTAGCCAGCTCGGGACGGTCCGACGGGGCCTCGAGTGGGATTTGTGGCTTCGTCCCGGTCCTAGGCGACGTGTGTGCTTGATTATTTCGCTAGCCGGCTCGGTAGGGTCCGACGGGGCCTCGAATGGGATTTGTGGCTTCGTCCCGGTCCTAGGCGGTGTGAGTGCGTATGTATGTTTAGTGAATGTATTTTGCTCACCTCGGGAGGTTCGGCCAGGGCCACGAGAGGAGTCAATGGTTTCGCCCTGCATTCACGAGTAAAAACTTCACAGGTTGGTGTGTATGTTTTGTGAATGTGTTTGCTCACCTCGGGAGGGTTCGACAGGGCCACGGAGGGAGTCCAATGGTTTCGCCCTGGATTTATGAGTGAAACTTCACGAGTGAGTGTGTATGTTTTGTGAATGTGTTTGCTCACCTCGGGAGGGTTCGACGGGGCCACAGAGGGAGTCCAATAGTTTCGCCCTGGATTCACGAGTGAAACTTCACGGGTGCGTGTGTATTTTATGTCCGTCGAGGACGCGTGACGTGGGTTTTAACCTTGTGTATTGTGGCTGGTTTCATTTGTGAAAACAAAACCTTTGGGCTGTGACCCTGTTAATTTTTGAAAGAGAAGGATTCAGTAATCCTAAATTGTTTTCTATTAAAACTCTCGATGGCATTTTAAACCGTTTTGTAAATTGTTTTCCCTTGATTGACCTTTCGGTTTTAGAATGTTTTACCCAAACTCTTGCCTCGGGAAGTAATTTTCGTTATGTTTGGATCTTCGAGGATTCCTGGTTATTATTGTCCTTGGAACTTGTATTGTATGGCTCGTATTTGCACTTTGTTCGTGCACTAGCAAAACAGTGGAATTTTGCTAACCCCCGAGTATTCGGGGGGTGGATGTCTGTTTTTGCATTCAGGTTTGGGAGCATCACACAAGGTCGGCACGAGGCATGATGAAAGATGATCGATACTAATCACATGAGGACCCGTACATTGTTGTATTGATTCAGTTGTATTTTATTTCCGCTGCAGTATTCTTTCCCCATTGTACGGGAGTGTGTTGTATTCGACCCCTGCGTGGGCATGTATTTTAATTGAGTTGTATGTATTTATTGAAAGACCAAATCGGTCTACTGAGTCATTTTAGCCTTAAAGGCATTTTCGAGTTGTTCGATGTAATTACAAGCCTGGTAGATCCTTGAGGAAGGGTTAAACGGCATGTAATATCCTCGAGCGGATTGGGGGTGTTACATAAATGGTATCAGAGCTTTAGGTTGTGGAAACCTAGGCTGTCGGGTTTAGTGGTGTCTATTGAGTTTTGTCTCGTCAGATTTTGTCTGACTCAGTCGTGTCGCGACGCGTCGTCTGAGTCTGTTGGTCGTGATTAGTATCGTGGAGCGATCATTATCTTCGTGCGACCGGTGGATGTAAGTCTCCCTTCTTTGTGTTGTGCCTCGTGTGCCATGAGCTGCTTGTATGATTATTTCGTTGATTGATTAAATCCTTCTGTGGATTTTTATTCCGTGGTTGGTGGGTATTCGACTCTAATATTTTATTTTAAACCCAAAGTTTCAGGCAATGCTCGTGAATCTAAGATCAAGTTTCTCAAGTGTTTTCATTTCAAAGGATTTAAATTGCCGAGTGCGTTTGGAAAATTTGTTTCTTTTGAGAGCCCAGTTACCTTGCAAATCATCTTGAATTTTTCCCAGATTTCTTTGGCTATCTTGCAGCTTTATACGTTTGAGAATGTGCATTTATCTAGGGTGGCAAAAGCCTGTGATTTTGGATCTTATTCAGGTTAAAATTGATTGATTCTTTGTAGAATCAACCGCTTCGATACCACTTGTTGGTCCCGGTATATTTTAATGATAACTTAGAAGGGTGGATTGAATAAGTTGTACTCTTATTCGAAGTTTATTATGCATAGAGGGAGTCTTAATGCAAATTGCTGTAAGTACAACAACTAAATTGTCTCTAGTAGCTTGATGCTTATAGGGTTTTCAGAGTACGTATACAATAAATCATAGACAGCAGTAAATACAGGAAGTAATAATATAAATTTTAATGTGCTTTGAGGCAAACTCCTCTACATCCACCGGTTCTTCACACAGGTGTAAAGTGTTTATTAGAATCAAAGCATACACAACTATACGATTTTAACTAAACTGGTCACTATATCAATCACACAGATTGATATAGCTTACTGTAGCTTTCGGCACATAAATTGGCTGTAGGCTCCTTTAACTGACTTCTTCTCACACTGATTGAAGCTTTTTTCCGAACTCTCTTCATCCCACACAGGTCAGAATGGTTCCAATTTCTCCACCTAGGGCTAATGCACTCAACAATAAGGTTTGGTATCACAAGTATCAGAACATCAGCTGTAGGTTTGATGTTCCTTGCTGTAGTGTGTTGTTCTTAGTTGAGGTCTTGGTATTTCTTCACATAAATATAGGCCATGTAGGCTTGAAATAGATTGCTCTTTATAGATAATGAATGCTTCAGAAAATTGATCAATCAGTAAGTGAGCAATGTACTCTTGATAGGCTATTTATAACCTTGGGAATAGATCTGATATAAATATAGTCGTTGGCCAGTTGGTGATATATGGACAAATCAGATTGGGGACTTGGAGAATGTTTGAATTAAAGTGATCATCACTCTATGCTTCAGACATTCCTCTTGACTAACATTAAATGATCTTTAGTCCACAGTCTTTTTGGCTGCATTAAATGAAGTCCTGTCAGCACATTAAATGCACTTTTGAAACCGTGAATCCTTTGCGAATAAAGAACGACTTATTTCACAATGATTTAAAGGTCTAAGACTAAACCCAGTTGTATTTGTATTTTACTTTTCCTAAGTAAAATACCTACAACTTCTTTGCTGTAGCCAATGGTCCTTATTGTTCTAAGCTGGAATCTTCATTAACTGTAGGAAGATGTCGATTGGGCCTTTGTATGAAGACATTGTAGGGACAGGTTGTAGGATGTATTTATCAAAATACTTGGCGTATTGTTTTTCCCAACATATGCTATGTTGGCATAGGTAAGAATCCTCTTTTAGAATCTTTCACTCTATTTTTTTAAGGATTTTTCTATATAGAAGAGCTTGGAAAAGTCTTATCATTCTCTCTCTTCTTTCCATGTAGAGACGAATTCCTAGAATATAGGAAGCTTCTCTCAAGTCTTTCATAAAGAATGTACTTTTAAGTGAATCTTTTATAGAACTAAGCAATCCTATGTTGTTTCTTACTAGTAGATGTCATCAATATATAGTATCAAGAATGCGATCTTGCTCCACTAACCCTCTTGTATACACAAGGATCATCTTCATTTTGCAATAAGTCAAACTCTTTGACCGGTTCGTCAAAATGATTATTCTAGCTTCACAAACCCTGCTTCAGCTCATAAATGGCATGCTGAAGCTTGCACAATATACATACCGATAACAGACATAATCCTTTATGTTATTCCATATAGATTTTGTCCTTGAGGTATCCATTAAAGAATGCCATCTTCACATCTATTTGCCATATCTCGCTATAATAGTGGGTTGCTATGGCAAGCATCATACAAATAGAATTGATCACGGCTACAGGTGAGATGATTTTGTGGTAATCGATCCCTTCATTATGAGTATAACCCTTTGCCACAAGCCTAGGTTTAAAGGATTCTATATTGCCATCCCTATCATTCTTTCTTTTATAGATCCATTTGTTCCTAATGGAATCATGCCCTTGAACCGATCTACCAAGGTCTCTAATGAGGTGACAGGTTCTCCCTGGGGCTATAGGATTTCTTCAATGGTAATATCTAAAATGCTTGGGTTATATGGTCAGCTTCCGCTTGTTAAAGATCCTGAATCCTTGCTGACATTTCCTGACGAATATTCCTTCATCAGAATTTTCGTCGAAGTTCTTGAGCTGATCCTTCGCATTGTTAAGAACATAACACCTACAACCAAAGATGTGAAAATATGCAACCATAGAAGTTTTATTGTTTCATACCTTCGCGGTTTTGTTGTGGTGCTTGTTGATGATACAATGCTTCAATGTATAGCATGTTGTATTTGTTGCTTCACCCCAGAAGTGATGTGGCAACTTGCTTGCAGAAATCATCATTCTAGTTGCCTTCCTCAGCGCTCCGTTCTTTTGCTCGACAACACCATTCTGTTGTGGAGTCTGTGCTACTGAATATTTATGATGTATGTCATTGTCCCCCTAATACTACTTCATGCCATGATTTGTGAATTTTGTGTCTGTAGGACCGAATGGATACAATGCTCCGCCCTTTCTTATTCGTAGCTTCTTTAGGTGTTACGGACTTTGTGGTTGTCTCTTTCTCTTTTTTCAAGGATATTGTCCAGGTGTACCTGGATAAATCATCAACAATAACACGAGTATTTCTTACATTCCAGACTGACAGGGGCCATAGGGCCATATAAGTCCGTATATAATAAGTCCAGGACCCGATGGGTTGAGAAATATGATTTTCTCTTCAGGGATGTCTTAACTTGTTTGCCTTTCTGATAGGGTCTACAAACACTGTTCTTATGACATGATATATCTAGGAAGCCTCTGACCATTTCCTTTTGGGCCAACTTGTTAATGGTATTGAAATTGATGTGAGATCATCCTCTTATGCCATAGCCAACTTTGATATATAGTGCCTTTGGCAATAAAAATGAATTATAGCACCTGTATGTATCCAATCAGTGACATACATGTTACCTAATCGGATTCCTGTGAGGACTACTTGCTTGGTCTTAATGCCCTTCACCCTGCTGTTTCCTTCAAACAATTTAATCCAGAACTGTTTGTCACAGAACTCGCCAGCACTTGGAATTTTCTTACAAACAGGGTTCATTTCCCTCTTGTTCGTCCTTTACACTTGTCACTAAAATGGATCTTTAGAGCACAACCTTCTACTTAATAGATCAGTTTGTTGATATCTCCTATCATGTGTCGAGAACATCCGCTGTCGAAATACCAGATGTCCTTTTAGGTACCCGAAATTGCCTCATAACAATAGGTTTACTGTGGGCCTTCTTGGGTCCTTTCTTGTGAGGTCTATGTGGGGCAGACATGTACTCACTATAAGCATTATAATTATACATTTAAAATTGAGAATTATGGTTCCCGTAGGGTTATTGTCTGGGGGGAGGAACCATATTTTCTTCTTTCTTAATTACCTCCTGGATCTCCAGTTGGATTCCCAGAGCTACTGTTGGTATAATTGAGCGAAAAATTACTTGCGAGAGAGGCACCTGGGTTCCTGTACCCCATATTGAGGAGTTGTATCTTTGTTGATGATTTGAGGTACAATTTTCTTTTTGTGGTTGGTATACTTGAGGGCATATTGTTGATGTTGGGCCCCATGTCTTACATGTTTATGGAGTTCTGCTGTCCGCTGCTTACTATATGAGCTTGGGGGCGAAGTAATAGCCTTTGTTCTTTGAGTTGAAGACACAGCTATAGCCCTGCCTTTGTCTACAGGAACAGTCCTTAGGATCTCCGCAGTCTTGGGCTTGGAACAGGTTAAACCCCTTTGACAAATACTGTTCTGATTTTAATTGTTGGAAATAAAACACAGCGAAAGCGAAGTTGGGAAAAAGTTGATTAAAGCGTTTTACGCATCCAAGACCACAAAACCTATTTAGGCATGCATAAAATCGTTCTTCGAGAAATACAGCAAGTGGATTGACAGACATCTGAGATCAAAATTAATAACATTCATCACATATTGCATAGAAAAACATATTGAAGAACCTCAAACCATCCTTGGGTCCTAAAATGAAGAAAGATGACCCGGGAAGAGAATAAAAGCAATATGACTCAATATCTGGGAAACAATAACACGAAATGGAAGTACGGAAACCCAAAAACGGTGGTTCCAAGCAATGATTACAAGGGTTCGCCCAACAAAACACAATTTGAACAATGAGGAGATTTGAAATGACATGAATTTCAATCGGGTATTACATTCTCCCCCTCTAAAAAGAAGTTTCGTCCCGAAACTTAAGAAATAAATAGTTCGGGGTATTCCACCCGCATCTTCTCTTCCGTCTCCCAAGTCACCTCCTCGACTCCATGCCTCGACCATTGCACTTTAACCACTGGAATGGTCTTATGCCGAAGTTGTTTCTCGCGATGCTCAGGGATCTTCACGGGTTTCTCCGGAATGGTAATATCCTCGGCTACGTCAATCTCACTATAGTCGATAATGTGGCTCGGATCCGGTACGTACCTTCTCAACTGAGACACATGAAAAACACAGTGGACACGACTCAAAGCTGGAGGCAACGCCAAGCGATAAGCTAAATCTCCAACTCTGTCCAAAATCTCGAAGGGTCCGATATACCTCGGACTAAGTTTCCCCTTTTTCCCGAAGCGGAAAACTCCTCTGGTCGGCGACACCTTGAGCAAGACATGATCCCCCACCTCAAACTCCATGGGTCGATGACGAGTATCATCATAAGATTTCTGACGACTCTGGACAGCCAACAATCGGTCCCGGATAATAAAAATCTTTTCCTTAGTCTCCATCAACATATCTGGCTCCGTCCCAACTAGCTCACAAGCCTCGTCCCAACATAATGGCGACCTACATCGCCTACCATAGAGTGCTTCGAAGGGTGCCATTTTGATCGACGCATGCCAACTATTATTGTAAGCAAACTGGATCAACGGTAAGTGAATCTCCCAATCATTACTTCAATCTAAGGCACAAGCCCGCAACATATCTTCCAATGTCTGAATCGTCCTCTCTGTCTGACCGTCCGACTGAGGATGAAAGGAAGTGCTCAATCTCAACTCAGTACCCAGAGCCTGATGAACGGCCTGCCAAAAATGCGATACGAAACGGCCGTCTCGATCAGAAACAATGGTCTTGGGGGCACCGTGTAACCTCACGATCTCAGCAATAAAGGTTCGAGCCAGTCTATCCGGTCCCCAAGTATCCTTAATACCCAAGAAGTGTGTAGACTTGGTCAACCGATCGACAATTACCCAAATCATATTCAATTCGGCCCAAGTTCTTGGCATGCCAGTGATGAAATCCATAGAGATGTCTTCCCACTTCCACTCGGGAATGGAAAGCGGTTTCAACAACCCCGCTGGTCGTTGATGTTCGATCTTGACTTGTTGACACGTCAAGCACCGTAGTACAAACTCCGTAACATCCTTCTTCATGTTATTCCACCAAAAATTGCGCTTCAAATCTTTGTACATCTTACTCGTCCCGGGGTAGCATTTGAAGAGATGCCGATTTGCGGCTCAAAGCATCCGCAACGACATTGGCTTTTTCGGGGTGGTAAAGAATTTCCAAATCATAATCCTTTATCGACTCTAACCAACGTCTCTGTCTCATATTCAGCTCCTTCTGACTGACAATATACTTCAGGCTCTTGTGATCGGTATAAATCCGACACGGTGAACCATACAAATAATGCCGCCAAATCTTGAGTGCGAAGACAATTGCGGCCAACTCTAAATCGTGAGTAGGATAATTCATCTCATAAGGCTTTAATTGTCGTGACGCAAAAGCTATCGTCTTATCATCTTTGCATAAGTACGGCCAGGACCTTGACGGCGTCACTATAAAGCGCAAAGCCCTCGCTACCATGTGGTAAAGTTAAAATCGGTCTTGAAGTCAATCGTCTCTTGATTCATCGAAGCCGTGTTGTCTCTCATCCGTCAAATAAACTTTTCGGTCTTACGGAGTAATTTTGTAAGCGGTAGCGAGTTTCGAGAACCCCTCGACAAACCGACGGTAATACCCAGCAAGGCCCAAAAAGATACGAAGTTCCTTAACATTTTAAGGCGGTGCCCAATCTAGCACTGCCTCAATCTTCTGTGGGTCTACACGAACCCCTTCAGCCGAAATCACATGGCCGAGAAACATAACTTCTTCCAACCAAAATTCACATTTCGAGAATTTTGCATAGAGGTGCTCGGTTCTCAAAATGTCCAAAATCAAACGCAAGTGTCGGGCATGTTCCTCCTTATCTCGAGAATAGATCAAGATGTCGTCAATAAAGACGACTACACACCGGTCGAGGTACTTGATGAATATCTTATTCATTAACTGCATGAATACTGCTGGCGCATTAGTCAACCCAAAAGGCATAACCACAAATTCATAATGCCCATATCTCGTCCGAAACGCCATCTTCGGAACGTCGGACTCCCTCACCCTGAGTTGATAATACCCGGATCTTAAATCAATCTTTGAGAAAACCGCAGCCCCTTGCAATTGATCAAATAAATCGTCTATACGAGGCAAAGGATATTTGTTCTTGATGGTTACTTTGTTCAGCTCACGGTAGTCGATGCACAAACGTAGTGAACCATCCTTCTTCCTCACGAAAAGAACAGGCGCGCCCCAAGGCGAAGCGCTCGGTCTGATGTACCCTTTTTCCAGAAGTTCTCCCAACTGAGTCTTCAATTCCTGCATCTCGGAAGGTGCCATCCGATAAGGTGCTTTAGAAATCGGAGCCGCATTTGGATCTAAGTCCACGGTAAATTCTATCTCTCGATCTAGCGGTAATCCCGGGAGGTCATCCGGAAAAACATCCGGATACTCATTAACAACCGGAATCGAAGAGAAATCGACTTCATTTCCTTCCGTTTTCAAGGAATAACATCAATAGCCCGTACAACCTTTATTCAAAAGTTTTACGGCCTTCATGGCACTGATAAGTAACTTGGATTGGCCCGACTTACGTCCCAAAAATGAGTACTCAAATCCGTCTTTAGTCATCGTGGTGATAACCTTGGTACGGTAATTCATAATCGCTTGGTGACTATCAAGCCAATCCTCGCCGAGGATCACGTCCTCGCCTTCCATATCAACTACGATCAAATTCGACAACCATTCCATACCGGATATAATCACCAGAAAATCCCTAATCTCCCGGTTCCCCACAATTCTATCCCCGCTAGGCAGTTTCACGATGAAGGGATTGCAAGCAGTCAAACAAGTTATATTCAAACGGCGTACACACTCTAAAGAAATAAAAGAATGTGTAGCACCCGTATCAAAAAGTACACAGACTGGATAAGATAAAATATGAATGGTACCTGAAGCCACCGCCGCGTCGGGTTCGTCTATTCGACGCATCTCATAAACCCGTGGTTGTACCGAACCGACGCTAGAGTTCCCCCCTCCAGCGTTACGACCGTCCCGTCCCCTGCCCGAAAGTGCATTGAGGTTGACCAAAAGATTGTCGCTGATTTATACCTTGATCAAGTGGTGCTGGGGCAGAAGCCCGAGTGTCCAAAGTCTGATTCGGCTCGGAACAATAAGCCGCCCTATGTTCCATCTGTCCGCACGTGTGACACTTCAATGGTGGAAAGTTGCATTCCGAATTAACGTGGCCTGGACGGCCACAATTATAGCAAGTCACCGTGCGATTTGTGGTACCCAGAGTAAGACGGTAACCCCACTTTCCTTTATTAGAACGTGATGACTGTCCAGAAGAACGATTAATCGTCTGTGACCTCTGAAAGTTGCCACCCTTAGAGCCATAAAAATTTCCCGCGACTTTCTGCTTCTTCGGTTCTTCAGCGGTATCGTTGTCGGGGTTTAACATATCATGGACTAAAGCTCTGTCCTGATACTCTTTCAGTGTGGTACAAGCAAATCCGGCCATGTACCTCCATAAGTCTAAATTCATCCGCATATCAAAATAACGGATCTTATCACGCTCATTACGCACTTGATCCTTCACATGGATCAATTGTTGGTTGTACTCCACGATCGCCTGCGAAACGGGAATATCTTGTGGTTTAGCCTCGAAAAAGGCTCGTATTCTGCCCTCTCGCACCGGCCAAGGACAAAACTCGGCCTCCAAAAGCTCCCTAAATTCATCCCACGTGGCAATACGATCCTGTGGCTTGATGACCTTCCACCAGGTAGCGGCCTCCTTAGTGAGGAAATACTGAGTAATCGGTACTTTCCTCACTTCGGGGCAATCAACCGCCTCGAAAATCTTTTCCAATTCCGCTAGCCGATCTTCCCGACTAGCAGTGCAGGCACCCAAGCGTGGAGGGTGGATACGGATTACATTCTGAAGCAAGGCATCCGTGTTTGGGTTCGGATTATTCAGCTGAACAGTTTGGGCTAAAATGGTCATCTAAGTAGCCAATTGTTGAAGTGCATTCGCAACTCCAACGTCTGCGTTGTTCCCCTGGCTGTTCGACTGGTCGTGCTGACTTTCGGTGTCAGGATGCACCGAGTTTGACAAACTGGGGTTGGTCGACCCGCGTGGCCCGATGGAAAGCGGCGCGCCCATTCTCTTCCTCGTCCACGACCACGACCACGGCCACGACCCTACCGGTGACATCTTGAAGAACACATAAGGCACGTAAGTACAGTTCAATTGCACGTCATTAAGGTGATCGATTCTCAAGAATACCAATAAAAAGAAGCATAACGAATAAGGAAACACCAGAAGAGTAAGAGGTCTTACAAGTACCGGTCGCACTGTGATGATGGCAGAGTAGTGATACTGTGGACAAATGACGACTCATTCGACCCAAAAGACCGGCTGCCTAGGTATCCATAGACCTAAGGTCGATACCATATTCTGTAACACCCCCAAGTTATTCGGGGAATATTACGGCGCCATAAGCCCCTCCGTGGGACCCACAAGGCTAAACATACGCGGAATTATAGATTTTTGACCGAGAAGGTCTACATACGATGGAATGAAGAACAATACAAAGGGTATTCAAAACATAACCAATGTATCCAAGACATCACAACATAATCAATACCTCGGCAAACACAGGCCGGAACATCAAGGAAAATAGAAAACAATACTCAAGTATTCAATAACCATTCCAGTACAACAACACTGAATGGAAAACTCAAAACATAACCGGAGGAAAGACACAGTATCACACTTTCCCACCATCTTCATGCCGTCCGCTCTCTTGGAACCTGAAACACATAAAAAGTATTTCTCCCATATAGGGGTTAGCCGTCGAATAGCTAGTGCAAGTATATCAAGTATGAAACACAATACTCCTCGACAATAAAGTAAATGTAACCGTCAATTCATCAATTCAAGACTAGTATTCCGGAATAACTAAATCTCATAGCATCGCATCAGTACATATATGCATACCGTGGAACCGCACCAGAGGCTACGGAACCCTCAGGGAACCCGTCGGCCCGCCCCAGAGTGGTTAGTTCATATCATCCGTGGAATCGCACCAAGAGGCTACGAAACCCTCAGGGGACCCGTCGGCCCGCCCCAGAGTGGATATAAAAAAATCATGCCATTAATATTTCTTACTTTCAAAGTCGAGAATGTATAGTCATAAAAATATACTTGCCTTTGAGACATCGAGAAATCGAACGGAAAAACGGTATGAATTCGGTAGGTCCAAGAACGCGCTTCCGGCACCTAAACGATTCGCAAGGAATATGATAATCAATTATCCATACTCAAATTACACGAAGAAATTCCCGAAACCCGTCTACGATTCATGAAAATACACAGATAAACAACTAGAGGTTGGAAAATCGCCCAAACTCCCACAAGTCTGAAAAACGGCACAATCAAATCCGTAAAATCGTAGGAAACACATGCATACAGTATAGATACATCATAATCTCAAGGTTCTCAAGCTTCAAATCGGATAAATCGGACGAATCTACGAAAAACACCAAAATCCAACACAATATTCAAAGTGTTCTTGAATAATCCTTCAATAATCCAATGAATAATCAAACATGCCCATAATCATGCGTATATCACTTCATACAAGATGATCTTAACACCCAAAACATCATTACTCAATAAAAAATCGAAATCCAAGATGTTGAAGAAATTACCTCTTGAAGATCCAAGCACTATGATCCGAAGAATACGTGATAGATCGATGATCCGGGCTTCACGATCGAAAGGTCATGAAGAAAATCAAACACTCAAATGATGGATGATGAAAATTCTCTCCTCAAGCCTCTCTCTCTCTCGTATGGTTGAAGAAAAGGGGCAAAATGATCTGTTTTTGCTGAAAAAAACGCAATTATAGGGTTGACTGCCCTGTGTGCCGCGGCCCAGCCGAAGTGTGCCGTGGCACAGGCCCAAAAAAACTGCTCCCAAGGCTCGGCAGTGTGCCGCGGCCCGTCGACATGTGCCGCGGCACAAGGTACAGACGGGTTTGGCCGAAAAATGCAACACGAGTGTGCCGCGGCCCGGACGGGTGTGTCGCGGTCCCGCCGGCATGTGCCGCGGCACACAGTACAGGCTGCTCGGCCAAAACTGGAAAATGTGCGTGCCGCGGCGCACACTCCTTGTGCCGCGGCCCACACCCCCCTTGGGTCCTAAAACGAAGAAAGATGACCGGAAGAGAATAAAAGCAATAGGACTCAATATCTGGGAAACAATAACACGAAATGGAAGTACGGAAACCCCAAAACGGTGGTTCCAAGCAATGATTACAAGGGTTCGCCCAACAAAACACAATTTGAACAATGAGGAGATTTGAAATGACATGAATTTCAACCCGGTATTACACGAGGGGTATGTTCGTTAGTCGGGATTGTTTCCTTGGAACTCTAATATTTATGTGAATTATATAATATCTTGAGAATCATTTATCATGTATATCTGACCCTGTGTTGGGCGAAATACTTGTGTTGTATTTTAGGTCGAGGAAAAGGCAAGGCACGGGAAGATCAGGGTGATGGCGAAGGGTTCGAAGGATACTAGTTCGGGGGCCCCAAGTCTTTTGTTGTCCGGTCATGTTCGTACCGTGTAATGTTATCTTTCCTCTTTATTTTAATTATGAACAAATGTATTGTTATTTAAAGTATATTCCATCTCCATATGGGTTATACTTATATTTTGGATCCTGTGTATAATAAGGTCGTTGGCCATACTGCTGTAAACTCCTAATCGGAGTAAGTACTATGTATTGTGGTTCGGTATAACATATATTGTGTGTTTAATCTGTATTTTGGGTATCGCCTGGTGGGTCCCAGTGTGGGGTCCACGGCACTGTAATGGCCGCCTTATTGGGGTGTTACATGTATGCACTTAATGAAAACAAAGTTTTGAAAAATAGGGCGAGTCACGTTACGCCCAAAACCTGTAGATTCTGTCTTTTATATTGGAGGTGGAAGTTTATACATCGACTTAAAAAAATATTTTTGAATAATGTATAAAATAAATTCTTTTATAAATCGTAACTAATTTGAAATATTTCAAAAGCGTTGAGTTTCAAATACCACAAAAATCTCTCCTCTTCCACCAAAATGCTTAGTCGAAAGGATTTTTCACCAAGATACGTGACTATTTGACATGACGACATTAAATCATGGGTTTTCACAATATTAGAAAATTTTAAAGCACCACTTTAAAATGTTTGTGATATTACAATGCCGTGGGCCCCGCGCCGAAACCCACCAGGCTAAAAACTATTTTTTTTAAACGTTCAAAATGCCAACAAGGCCGATGACGGTAATATTTTCAAACTCACAAAAGTCATTTATAAAATATCAAATACCTTCATAAGAATACCGTGAAAACGTTCAAGGCCAAAATGCCAAAACTCGGTTTATGGAATCGGTTTCTGAAGAAAACTCAGTTTGCAAGATACTAAAAGCCATTTCAGAATACTCGCGCGATGGATAAAAATGACACTCAAAAATTTATTCCAATGGAATATAGAAACCGATAAATATGCTTGACTTACGAAACATACTACATAATCATTTTCACTCGGACCGTATACGCATGTTATATCCTAAAACAATAATATCACCAACAAGTTCCAACCCTTGATCACATTATTTGTGTAAAATTATAATCGAATTCGGAGAAGATGAAATTACGAAGAAGTAGAGCAGAACTGGGACACCGGGACTGCTGGACAATCGCGGCCGAACCGCAGCATGCGGGTGCTGCCAAGCAGCACATGACTGCTTGCCTGTAACACCCCTATAATCCAACCGGGAATGTTACATGCCGTAGACCCTTATTACAAGGATCTACCAGGCTAAAACTCTAAAAGACTACTCAATGAATGACCGACCGGGGTCAATCTAATTACAAAGCAGACCGACAAGGTCGTTAAACAATTCAGAAACTAACGACATTCATATTTCAATGACAATAATAAACTTGAACACATAAAGGAATGACAACTCAATTCAATGAATAAAAACTACACCCATGCAAGGGTGGATACTCGACCGAAAGAGAAATACCAACCAAAATGAAACAAAAGAAAAAGACTCTGACTTTTGTGTGATTAGCATCATCGTCTTCCATCTCCTTCCAAGCCAATCCCGTGACTGCTGCCGAGCTGCCAAAACCTGAGCACATAACAGGCACCCACTCCCGAAAAATCGGGGGTTAGCAAACTGGAATTTTGCTAGTGCAAGTACATAATATACAAGATATAAGAACAATAACAACACAAAAGTCAGCAGCCGCGAAGCCTTAACAGAAACCATACATTCCCATAGTCAACACAGAATAGCGCTCGCATACACAAGGTGAACGATAATCACAGTCATATTCTCTTTACGGGACATAACACCAATGAAACTTTAAACGAGCCCAAGGAGTCAAAGGATTTAGTTTGAAAATCCATTTTTATAAAAGGAAAAGTATTTTGATAAGATAGTTGAAAACATTATTAATGACTCGGGTCGTCTTATGGTTTTGAAAATCGAATGACCGTGCGACCTCCTCCTTCATGTCGTTCCACCAAAAGTTCCTCCTTAGGTCCTTGTACATCTTACTCGAACCAGGATGAACTGAGTAAGGAGTAGCATGGGCCTCATGCAAAATACTCTGCCTCAATTCCATGTTGTTCAACACAGAAAGACGACTCTGGAATCTCAACACATCATCGTCGTGAATCACAAACTCAGGAGACTTCCCCTTAAGAACATTCTCTTGGATTTGAGTAATCATCGGATCCTCCAACTGCTTCAGTTTAATTTCATCGATCAGCGACGACGAAATCTCCAAAGCGTAAAGTTGCCCTACAGCTCCTGGCAACAAAATCTCAACAGTCAACTCAATCAAATCCCGCTCAAGCCCAGATTGAGACGTATGTATCTCAAGCATCCGCAACGCAACTAGTTTCCATCTCAAGGTGTCTGCCACGACGTTCGCCTTGCTCGGATGATAAAGGATCTCGAGGTCATAATCCTTAATCAATTCCAACTACCTCATCTGCCTCATATTCAACTCCCGCTGAGTAAATATATACTTCAGACTTTTATGATCGGTAAAAACTGACATGCAGAGATAAATATACTGACGCCAAATTTTGAGTGCAAAAATAACTGCCGCTAGCTCCAAATCATGAGTAGGGTAGTTGAGCTCATACGGTCTCAACTGTCTCGACGCAAACGCAATAGTCTTGTCATGCTGCATCAACACGCACCCAAGACCCTGACCTGAAGCATCTCTATAAATAGCAAAACCCTCGTTGCCACACAGCAACGCCAGAATCGGGGTTGAAGTCAAATGCCTCTTCAGCTCCTCAAAGCTCGACTGCCTTTCGTCATTCCAGACAAACTTTTCAGATTTCTGGAGCAACTGTGTAAGTGGTTGATCCAGTTTCGAGAACCCCTCGACGAACCTTTGATAGTAGCTAGCCAAACCCAAGAAACTACGGACCTCCTTCACATTCTTAGGCGGTGCCCAATCCAACACTGCCTCAATCTTTTGTGGATCCACACGGACCCCTAAGCTGAAATCACGTGACCCAGAAACATCACTTCCTTCAGCCAGAACTCACATTTCGAGAACTTCGCATAGAGCCGCTCGGTCCTCAAAATCTCTAACACCACACGCAGATGATGCGCATGCTCCTCCCCGTTTTTCGAATAGATCAGGATATCGTCAATGAAGACGACGACACACTTATCTAAATACTCGACAAAGACCTTGTTCATCAATTGCATGAACACTGCTGGTGCGTTAGTTAACCCAAAGGGCATAACCACAAACTCATAATGTCTGTATCTCGTCCGAAAAGTTGTTTTCGGAACATCGGACTCCTTCACTCGAAGCTGATAGTACCCCCATCTCAATTCGATCTTCGAGAATACCGCAGCTCCCTGCAACTGATCAAACAAGTCATCGATCCTCGGCAAGGGATACTTGTTCTTGATGGTTACTTTGTTTAGCTCGTGATGGTCGATACATAAACGCGGTGAACCATCCTTTTTCTGTACAAACAGAACTGGTGTGCCCCAAGATGAAGCACTCGGTCAAATATACCCCAACTCTAGAAGCTCACTCAACTTCTTCTTCAACTAAGCCATCTATGAAGGTGCCGTGCGATACGGCGCCTTCAAAGTCGGAGCCGCTCTTGGCTCTAACTCGGTAGCAAACTCAACCTCACGGTCCAGTGACAACCCCGGTAACTCATCAGGAAAGACATTAGAGAACTCACTAACGACTGGAATCGATGAAAACTCGACTCTACCATCCCCCGCCTTCAGGGCGTAGCACCAATAACCAGTACACCCCTTCCGCAAGAGTCTCATCGCCTTCAAGGTGTTAATTACGAACTTCTAGTTTCCCCTCTTTCGTCCCGCGAAAGAGTGCTCGGTGCTGTCCTCGGCTAACATGATGATGATTCTCGTGCGGTAGTTCATGATTGCACTATGCCGCTCGAGCCAATCATCCTCGATAATAAAATCCTCACCCTCAATATTCACAACAATAAGATTAGAGAGCCAATCCCTCTCACAAATAAACACAGAATAGTCTCGGACCTCTCGATCACCAATGATTCTATCACCTCTAGGAATTTTAACGATGAAAGGATTACAAGGCGACAAACAGTCAAGACTCAAACGGCGCAACACTCCAGAGAGATGAATGAATGCGTAGCACCGGAATCAAGAAGCACACTAACAAGATGAGACTGAATATGAACGGTACCTGTGGCCACGGTGGCTGCTGGATCGTCGGCCCTCCTCATCTCATAAACACACGGATGAGCGGAGCCGACACTGGAAGCTCCCCCTCTAGCGGGCTGACCCCGACCTCTCCCTCGGCTAGCACTCGACGAAGACTGCGGAGCAAATGACCCATGGTTCACACTCGGCTCCTTAGGCGCTGGAAAAGAAGCCTGGGCACCAAGAATCTGCCCTAACCACTCACAAAAAGAAGCCTTGTGGCCCGGCTGACCACAAGTATGACAAGTCAACGGCGGACGAGGACATTCCCGGTTCTTATGGCCCGACTTTCCACAGTTAAAGCATCTGACATCACGAGTGGAGGCACTGGCAGAACCTCTAAAGCCCCCATAAAAACAAGCCGAACCACCTGCAGGAATATTTGCAGACTGTAATTTATGCTGAACTTCGCCCTTGTGACCCGGAAAACTATCGGCAGGACTTACATTTCTTACTTTCTCAGCCTCCTGGCCGTCAATAAAATATCATAAGCAAGAGCTCTACTCTGATAGTCCTTTAGGGTGGTACAGGTGATCCCAGACATGTAATCACGAATCTTAGGTTTCATCCGTCTGGGAAAAAGGCAAATTTTGTCATCCTCCTTCTTAACCTGGGCCTTCACATAGCCCAATTCCGGTTGAAATCCGCAATGGCACGAGAAAGCGGAATATATCGGTGAGCATCATAAAAAGTATGGACTCGGGCCTGACGAACTAGCCACGGACAATGTTCAGCTTCCATAAGTTCTCTGAACTCGGTCCATGAAGCAACATGATCCTGAGGCTCAACGGCCTCCCACCAATCAGCAGCCTCCCCAGTGAGAAAATACTGCGCGATAGGGACCTTGCGATCCTCAGGGCAGTTGGTGGCAACAAAGATCTTAGACATCTCCTTGATCCGCCTCTCCCAGTCAATCGGGTCTGAAGCCCCAGAGAATTGAGAAGGATGCATCTTGATGATGTCCTGAAGCCAGCGATCTGTTCGAGCCTGAGCAGTATGAGCCAGAGCCGGGTTCTGAACCGCCGGGGCTATTGTAGCCATTTGGTTCACCATTTGCTGCATCATAGTTGCAACACCAATGTCGGCGCCATTGCCGGCTATATCGCCTTGAGTGGCAGTATGGCCCTGACGACCATCATTACTGCCGGCTCCCGAAGAGTGTGACGTGGCTGCCCCACTCGCTGCCCCACATCCCCGGCCGCATCCACGACCACGGCCATGACCCTTTCCAGCATCCATACTGGAGATAAGGAGTAGAAAAAGCAATTTGATGACAAGTACGGGAGAAAAAACAGTCACAGTTCAAGAAACGGAAGTACAATACGAGAAAACAAGGAATTGAGTAAGGAAAACTTACGAGCACTAGAAGTACCGAGTTGATGGCAGCCGGGTGATGATGTGCAAAACAAAACGTAACTATACCCAATTAACCGACAAACCTAGGTAACCATAAACCTAGAGCTCTGATGCCATTTTTTGTAACACCCCCAAGATATTTAGGGTATATTACAGCATCGTGGACCCCTACCTGGGACCCACCAGGCTAAATAAGAAATACCACTCGTCTAACCATCTCAGTTAGCGAGAAAAACACACATCACCAAGACGAAAATTTAAATAAAATGCCCGGTATAACCGGAAAAACAGACATCATTGGCAATCAAAGATAACATTTAATAATACAAACCATAATCCAAGTAAAAATGTCTAAGTACTCTCGAGTACTATCTATAATTTCACACGTTGGAAAACAACCATATCGAAATGGACGACGGAAACAAAGAACTCATTTGCACACATTAACAAGCTTGGAAAGCATCCTCGTGCTGTCCCAATGCCCGCTCGTCCGGCTGAACATAACCTGAAATTCATAACAAGAAATTCCCCAAAACGGGTCACCAAAAGGGTTAGCAATTACGCTAGTACAAGTAATCAAGGCAAACCATTCGCTTACACATTTCATAGTACATGCATCAAGTCATTTCAAAAACCAAAACTAGACATGTCTTTTCCGGAAAACAACGGTCAATAATCAATCTTCCTAGGACCGAGGTGAAGCCACTGGTCCCATTCGAGGCCTCTAAGGACCCTCCCTAACTGGCAGTATCATAAAACAAATCACGCACATGCATCGCCTAGGACCGGTGTGAAGCTACTGATTCCATTCGAGGCCTCTAAGGACCCTCCTGAACTGGCTAGCGAACAATCTCGTGAATCCGTAGTGAAGTCACGGATTCCCCCGAGGCCTCGTCAGAGCGTCCCGTAGTGAGAAAAGCACACACATAATATACATCACTATTTCATGTTAAGCATAAAAGTTTCCAAGAATACTTGCCTTGAGTAATTGACGACGACACGAACGGAAAGGAAAATCAACCACGATCACTAGGAACCGAATAAACCCGAACCTAACGATTCGAAGAACACAATTACAACCATTTTTAAACGAGTACCAAAATGTAATACACCCGGAAACCCACCTACAATTCATTTAAGTTCGTACAAAAACAACAACGATGACGGATCACAACCGAACCCTCTCAATTTCCCAAATACCATGAAACTTACCATGAACTCGTAGGGAAAACAAGAATACCACCAAGATTAATCATATACATCATAGATTAATCAACAATACGGAACGAATCGGACAAAAACTGAAAACCCCCCAAATTTTCCAAAAATAGGGTTCTAGGAGATTACCTTGAATTAAGGACGAAGAACATGAGTAGATGTTGTTAATCTACACCAAGAACATAAGGAAAATGATATTTGAAGTGATTGGAAGAAGAAATCGCCTCCAAATCGCCTTGGAATCACTCGGCCGCGGGGAAGGAGAAGAAAATGAGTAAAGTGGCGAATCTGGGTCAACTCTCGGGTATATATAACCAGAGGGCTTAGCGTGCGCTAACGGCTCACGGTTAGCGCGCGCTAACCATCCAAAACTAGTCTAGAACCTGTGGTTACGGCACATTAGCGTGCGCTACCAGAAAATAGCATGCGCTAACAGTCCCCCGATAGCGCGCGCTATCGAGCAATAGCGTGCGCTACCTGTTCACCAACCCGAGTCCAGAAGCATTCTGCCCAGTCTGGACAACCGAATTAGCGCGCGCTGCCGGACACCTAGCGTTCGATAAGTCTCAATCATAGTGTGCGCTAATATACAGATTTAGCGTGCGCTAAGCTGCTCGTCCAGAGGTCAGGGAGCAGAAACAACCTACTGCCACTGCTGTGCTCGAGTCATTAGTGCGCGCTACCAAAACGGACATAGTGTGTGCTACGCAACGAGACTAGCATGTGCTACATAATAAAAATAGCGCGCGCTAACGAGTACAGACAGTAGTACAGACAGCACCCAAAAATGGAAAACAACGGATTCTTCCCCGGATGAAAACAACGCGCACCCGACATCAAACAATAGCCGGAAGAAGACACACGAATGACGAGATCGAGTCAGAACTGAGGTACTAAAAGAAAACATGATTCCGACAAAGGCTCGAAAAACGACAACGATAGTAATTGCCCCTCAACTTTAGGAAATTACAAAATAGCCCGAAACATCTAAAATGCACGATACCTGATCGAAATGCCAAATGAAAGCTCACAACATACATAATAACATAAGAAGTATTTTCGGAAACCCCGAAATGGCGGTTCCGAACAACGATTACGAGAATCGAACCAAATAGCGACGGAAAAGCCAACAAACACGGAATTGAGTAAAACAAGTCCGAAACAAGCTCATGACAAAAAGTCTAGTATTAAGTATTCTTGAAATACCAATACGGCTACAAACGAGTTATTAAAAATGAGAAATACACAAAAATGAAAAATTGCAGAAAAGAAAAAATGCGGATATTACATTACATGCAGAGGAGATCATATCAACTCTATCTGCAGTGAAGAAGTCACCTGCTATCGAAAAGTCACCTGCAGCAGAAAATTCACCTGCAGTAGAGAAGTCACCTGCAGACGACACTACCTCCGACAATGTTCCTCTGTCAAATCTATTAAAGAGAATGTTACCTGAAGCAGAGAAAGTTGTCCACATCACTTCTTCACCAGATCAGTCCCTAAAGAGACAAACAGGGCTAGTGGACTATCCCTCAGACGAAGAACAAGAGGTGCAACCTCCCTCATCACCTGCACCTGCAGAATTTGAAGATCATCCCCAACATTCATCTAAGCTGGTGCCCAATGTAGTTCACCTCCTAACTCTTCCAAGCCAAACAGAGGAAGAAGAAGCAGAGGAGACAGTTGAAGTACCTCCAGCGGGATACTCTTTCAATCTCGGAAAACAACTATCCGAACGACCACGGCTCAACTACGGATGGTAAGGAAGGAAGTTCTAAACTACTTTTTTATTAATATATATGAAGAATGGAAAGAACTTAAATTTCTCAACTTCTCTCAACTAAAAAGTTTTGTGGAGAGAAGTACTTGGGAACACCCCATTCTTTGTAGAACAACTCTTTTTATATCTCTATCAAGAGAATGAGGTGGGAAAATTACTGGAGGAAAACTGGTTTATCTTTCACTTTAGATCAAACATGGACCAGTTCATCTTCCAGGTCATGAAATATGTATTTTTGGGAAAAAATTTTGCTGAGGAGGATGAAGTAAGAAAAGAAGGAGAAAGAGAAGAGAATAAAATTATCATTCCTGAAACTGGAGAAGTTGAAAAAGAAAAGGTAGAAGTTGAATAGAAAGATGAAGTTGAAAAGAATGATGAGGAAAGGAGGAAGAAAAAGAAAAAGAAAAGACTGAAGAAGATAAGGAGAAAGGAGAAGAAAAGGAGAAACAAGAAGAAAAAGAGAAAGAAGAAGAGAAGGAGAATGGTGATGAAAATAAGGAAGAAGAAAGAAGAGATGAAGATGAGGATCAAATATCGATGGGAAGGGAAGCAGCTTCAATATGTTGAAGAGTTCATGCCTGCAGAGGCATAACACATGCGGGGGAATGCAAGGAAGCAGTTTATAGAGAAGTATTATCTCTGGGAGATGCTTCAGACAAAGGTTGCTCCCCACAGCAGACCTTCATTAATTTTATGGATATGAACTTCCCAAAACTCGGGCGATCTTGAAGAAGTATCTTGCCAAGAACTTCAACGCCTACCCAATGATCCCTTATTTGGACCTGAAGAAGCTCCTACACATTTATGAATAATGAACTTGATGAGCTGGCTCTTCAAGAAGAGATCAGAGAACATTGCGTGGAAAATAACTTCACAACTTCTGAGCAGCAAGAGTTTGCTTCATTTGCAGTCAAGAGAAAGTATGGGCTAGCCCCAGTATCTAAGAAGCCAATTAGAGCCAAACCATTGAGGTCACTCCCTCCTACAAGGCAGCAGATCAGAGGAAGAGGAAGAGGGAGAGGAAGATAATTTTTTGTTATTTACTTGTAATTTTACTTTTGTAATTTACATGTAATTCTGTAACACTTGTAATTTTCTTACTTGTATTTTGTTTCATTCAACTACACTATAATGTAAACATCAAATAAAATTTATAACAGTCACTTGAATGACAACCACTAGTTATCTCAAAACAGACTAAGTTTGATTTTTGTCTTGCACTCTATTTTGTGCAGACCTGTTTACATTTGAAATATTTTAGTTTTGCCATCATCAAAATAAGGGGAATTTGTTAGGAATACTTGTTAGATTTTGATGATGTCATCCCTGTATTGATAATTATTCAAATGTATGATTTTAAGTACTTGGCAATTCTAAAGAAGAACCAAATGAGTATCTTCTATAGGACTTTAAGTTTAGGCTAAGTCTTGATCAAATGTTGATCAGTAGAAATCGACTGAGTATAGAATTACCATTTATCAAAGAAGTTATCAGGCAAGTTCATTATCAGAGAAGTTTTGGTCAACACAAAACATCAAAAAGGTATGACCAAAACCCATCTATAGTCGAGTTATCAGACGAGATCTGGTAAACACAAATATCAGCTAAAGTTTGACCATCAGATCAGAGGACATTCATCAGGTCATAGAACTTCAGATCATAGGACTTCATATCAGAGAACTTCAGAGCAGAGAACTTTATCTCAGAGAAGTTAAGAGCAGAGATATCTCAGAGAAGTCCAGAGCAGAGAACTTTATCTTAGAGAACTTCTACCAAGATACATCAGAGAAGGTTGACTGCACATCAGGCAGGTTTGACCAAGAGATATCAGATAGGTTCTCAGTCAAAATATCAGCCAAGTTCAAGATACTCAGTCCACGTCAGTAAGAGTTGAAAGTCAACAATCATGGAAAGCCACATGCAATATGTAAGGAGACAAACTGGAAAGATTCCAAGAAATCTAGGAATAAAATATTCCTTAAGATCCGCATTCTAAAGACTTATGATTATTCTAATCAAGAATAGCGGTGCTAACAAAGAAAGTCTTTCAAATGGTCGGAATTGAAAAGGGGAATCAAGCTGTGCAACGGAATGATAAGATAAACAAAGAAGTCCACTCTCCAACAGATGGATTTGTTACAGTGATGCAATGGCTATGAAGAAATCTCAAGGATCGTACTATAAATATCTGAAGATATGAATTGAGCAAAGTACGATGCGAACTATACTTACAAGCAAACAAAGAAATCAGGAGCTATACTCATGCGGATTTTTAGGAACGGACTTGGAAGGACATCTATTCATGATATAAGCAGCAGTGAGGAGTGCATAACCCCACAGGTAAATCGGTAAGTCGGTGTAGCTAAGCATGGAACAAACTATGTCCAACTGATTTCGGTTCCTTCTTTCCGACACACCATTTAACTAAGGAGTTCCTGGAGGTGTAAGTTGTGACACTATTCTGTGCTCCTTTTGGAACTCGTCAAACTCAGTGCTCATATACATGCCACCTCGATCCGATCGAAGTGCTTTGATATGATTACAAGTTTGTTTTTCGACTCAAGCCTTAAATTCCTGGAATTTCTCAAAGGCCTCAGATTTTTGTTTTATTACGTATACATAACCATACCTAGTATAATCATCTGTAAACGTAATGAAATACTGATATCCGTCATTCGCTGCTTCTAAAGCACCACATACATCGGTATGGACTAATCTAAGTTTATCAGCGGCTCTTTCAAAAGTCCCTGTGAAGGGGGACTTAGTCATTTTGCCTTTAAGGCAAGATTCACAAGTTGGAAAGGGATCCGATCCCAATGGACCCATAAGTCCATCCTTTGCCATTTTGTAAACCTCGGTCTGACCAATATGACTAAGTCTAATATGCCATTTTAAAACTTGATAGTTTCATCCCTACCACGCTTCCTAGTCATAGCGTTCACAACGACTTTGTTTTTTAATTTTAAATGATACAGTCCATTTAACAATGTAACAGTGCTTACTAATTTATTTTAAAAATAAATTTTGCATGTCCTATCACCAATGAAAAATGAAAAGCCTTTCTAATCCATGACTGGAATGGATACAATATTTTTATGCCCCTTGGGCAAAACAAGTACATCGAAATCGAAGAAGTGATCTATGTCGGTTGCTTCGACACTATGCCCGCTTAGATAGTAATCATCACTTCCCCGACTCAAGCTTCCTACTTTGTTCTAGATCCCGATTTATTGTACACATGTGAGAACTAGCACCTAAATACGGTATCCAAGAAGTAGAAAATACGGTAGCATTCGTATCCAAAACTAAAAGTTTTGTACCAAGTGCCATGAAGGATGGGACAGTCTCTTGCCCAGTGGCCCACTCACCGCATTTGAGATATTTGTCCTTCTTCTTGCTCTTAGGAACCATCGGGGCCTTGCCCTTATCCTTACTTTGTGAGCCCATCTGCTTCTTGGTCTTTTTCATCTTGTTCTTGGACTTAGTGATTTAGAAGAAATCACAAAGGCATATTCCTTTACCCACGGAGTCTTGATCCGAGGCCGAGAGGTTACAAGTTTGTTCATCAACCCAGCTAAATTGCAAGCAATTTCATTGCAGTTGATGTCCATAACAAATTGAGAGAAGGAATCAGGAAGAGATTGTAGGATAAGGTCAGTTTGGAGAGAAACATGCATCCCAAAATCAAGAGCCTCCAATCTCTCGATCATAGAGATCATTTTAAGTACGTGGTCCCCAACTTTCTCACCTTCCTTCATCCTGGGCCGAAGAGTTACTTAGATATCTCATACCTAGCGGTTCACTGTGCTCACCATAAAGCTCTATTAAGTGAGATAAGATTTGCCTAGCATAAGTCATTTTCTCATGAGCCCTCTGAAGCTTATTAGACATTGAGCCCATCATATAGCCACAGACTCTAATGTCATCCTTAACCCACTTTTTGTGGTTCTCAACATCTTCCTGACTGGATCTAGTCCGCACTGGAGGTGCTGAAATATCCGCCTCCATACTGAGGACAATCATCAGATTGTGGAGACAGTCCACAGAGTTTGGTCCAGTCAAGTTATTCTTCTCGAGTAGAATTTCGAGTGGGTTCATTGTCATTATTTGTTATTTAATTTGTATGCATTAAGTAAAATAGATTGATTAGTGACTCGTTTGATTATGATCTCGGTTTAGAATTAAGGTCTTTTCTATTTATTTAACTTGACTCCCACTATTTTATCGGAATAACACACTCCCTTATGAAATCCGGAAGTGCTCATTCACTTTACTTCATAGTGGTGATCGATTTCTTTATAAATTTTAGGCTAAAATGATCCTGGGGTCCCTTAACTTAATTTCAGATAACGATTTAGTCTTCTATCTTTTTGTCTCAAGTAAGTCCTTTATGTTTCAAATTTTAAACAAAGTTAGCCTTGGTTATGCTTTTTGTAACATCATTAACTGTTGTCCAGATGGTCATTAAGTTGGTCAAATTGATGCCAAATCGATCTTGACTATCATCTTCTTCACTTAACCCCTAGATCTCATCTTTCACCATTGTTGAGTTTTGAAAATCTGAAAATCTGACACAGGAAATCTCTCCATGGAGAGAAGACCAGCAAGGTGTTATCGTCAGATCAAGAACAAGCCCTACCCAAAATCACGGTTCTGTCGTGGTGTGCTTGATCCCAAGATCTGTATTTATGATGTCATGGTCCTTTGGCACAGAGGAGATCAGGGAGAGCATTTTTGTCTGCTGCTATCGAAGGATGATTTTTGTGTTTTCTTTACAAAGATTCCAACTGTTGTTTGTTTTGAGCTTGTGCCCGCCTTTTGGATTTGAACTTTCTCAGACCTACGGGAGTTCACTTTTATTTTAGTATATTTTTGAGAAAATGTGTTGACATATTTATTTTCATTACTAATATTTATCTCCATAACATTTAATTAGTTAAACTTTAGTATCATATGGTATTTCATGCTGAAAAAAAAAACTCATGGCTTCGGCAATGGTGATTTGCTTTTTGTGTTTTTTTAACAACGATTTGGTCCCTTTTCTTATTTTGTAATATTAAGTAAGTCATTTATTTGATTCAGTTAATGGTTACCCTAATCCACGTAGGTTATGAAATAGACACGTATGTTAGGGATTTGGCACGTAGGAATATTTATAGCCATGTAGGTATAAAATCAGCATCTGATTAATTATTGTAACGGAGACCAACGGAAAAGGCTAACTTTGTTTAAAATTTGAAAGATAAAGGACTTAGTTGGGACAAAAAAAGATAAAGGACTAAATCTTTATCTGAAATTAAGTTATGGGACCCCAGGAGTTTAGCCTAAATTTCAATAGAGGGCAACTGAATAGGTTTTAATCTTCCTAAAGTGGTGTCCAATACCAACCCATCTAATAGATGATTCAATCTTCTTTTTCCCCTTGTTCACTCTCATCAACCTATACGGTTTCTATAGTTCGTGAACAAGTTAAGTTTATACCATCGACGCTAATCAATTTCACAATTGAATCTTATCCGGCAACCGAACAGGTTTCTAGTGATAAAATTTGTTCTAACCGAAGGCATCCGATGCACTCTCGGAATTTATCGACCCTACCCGAATGACTACCACGATAACTCGGAAGCATAGCACATCCGGTTTGGATTTCAATTTTCCGAGAGCTCGATGGAGGGAAGAAAAACCTTGAAAACTTTTAAACTTAATATTGTGTCGTGGGAGAATTTTTGCGATTAATGTTACACTTTGCACATTAAGTCATTTAAGCATGTTTGTTGCATTCATACCATATGAATAAAACATTCACAACCTAGTTGCTGCCAACATACGATTCATAGGCAGTTCCTAGAACAAAGACATCATAATCTAATTGCATGTCTTCGGTCTTGAATCTTCATCTTCTCGAGTGGTAATATGAATAAAACAAACGATTCAAAACTAGGTCCATGAACCACATCCCCATTCACAAGCATTGATCCAATAAATACTAAATAAATGGAAATAATATAAATATTAATCCAACCAATATATAAAATTAACTATAAATAGATTGAGCTAATCAATCCCACAATTGGTAATATGAAATCGTTCAAAGTAATTGATCAATCAAAATCATTCCAACAAATTAAGTTTCCCACTTTAAAATGAAATCGTATTCTATTTTAATCAAATTAAATCCAATTTAAGATGCGGGAGATTAATTTTTCTAAACAGATGGGAAAAACAAGCCTGGATAGTCCAGACGGCGCCCGAACCGTGATCCGATCATACTGGACCACGATCCAAAGCCAGGACCACGGTCCCAATGGGGTAGACCGCACGGCGGCCTTGATTTTTGCTTATCCAATTTCGGCATTGTCCTCGATTCCGTCCAATGGCAATCCGGGATTGATATTATAGGATATCGATATCAATATTTCTCGACTTTCATATCTTCAATATAAATCATATTTCCAAGAAATTAAAGAATTATATTTAGATATAGATTTATGACAAATATAAGTACAATGAACAATTGAACATATACCACGATTATAACAATAAATGATTCCAAGATCATAAACCATTTAATCAAGCATTACAAATGCTATATATCGTATATACGATTGCAAGACCGTTTTCCGAACACCGTTGGGATTCGCATACAAAAATGAAGGGCGCGAGGCGAAAAACTCAAGTTGATATGAATCCCTCTAGAGGGTCGATTCAAGATACGTATATAAAAAAGGAGAAGAGTAAACATATGAAACCATACCCTTGAAGTCCTTTGATTGAATGTTGAAGTTGATCTTTGGTGATCGCAAATCCGATTTGACAAGCCCTCGATGATCCGAATGCCAAAAATACCGAGTCTCTACTAGCTACGCGCCGAGATGACCGGAACAACAATATACTCGATTATCCTCCAAGGATACGGAAAGAAAAGAGTAGTAGGAACTTTTCTTCTCAAGAATGTAATCACTCCAAGTGATGTATATATTGTTCTTGATTTTCTTTGTCTCTTAAGTATGTGATCACTCCAAGTGATATATGTTTTGTTCTTGTTTTCTTTCTCTCTCTAAGAGTGTAAGAATATAGAACAAAATGAACTCTCCCTCTCTCTTACTAGGTGTAGGCCGATTTTCATGTGATGGAATGGTGGAGGATGAGCTTTGTTTTATAATAAAGTCCACACATCATTCCAAAGTCACACCTAAGGGTGATCATTATACGATCCCATCTTATCATCCCCTTTTGTCCCCAAGTGTTAGGAAGACTCCTCAACACATGCAAGATAGGGACAAAGGTCATCTTCAAAGATGATTCAAAGTGTGGTGTGGCCCACATAATAATAGATATGATTTGGTTCATTTCGGTCCATAAAGCGATGCATCGTCTATCAAGTCCGACTAATACATCTTGGTTCAACTCAAATAAAATTAATAAAATTGATTAATCTAATTAATCAATTATATCAAAACATTATTTCTCCAAGAAATAATAATTCATGAGTTAAATTAGTTATCTAGTAATTTATTTAATTCACTGGACCGATTTAATTTATCCAATAAATTAAATTAGACATCTAATGTCTAAAATTCACAATAAGAGATCCAGTTCAAATTACTCCGTTGTCTCCCTAATGTGCAACTCGGTAGGTCCGTCTAAGTAAGCAATGGGAGGAACCAAAGAGTTATAGCACCACCTAGCCAGTCCTGCGGCCTATACTATAACCTTACTGAGAACCAATGATATGGATCATTCAAGAACCATTCTGTCGTGAATATCAGTAAACGTATAAACCCTTCTTTCAAATGTCCTGATCAAGTTATAGGATCACGAACAGTCAAATCCTATTTGTACTTGATTCTATGTTTGAGTTAATGCAAATCGAGATCACCGAGCTCTCGTGTATCCAATACAACTAGCTCCAATACTTTGGCCAACGACTTATGATCTCATCTGCCAATAACCACATAGAACATATACCTATTCACAACAGGAGAAAGAATCCTATCTTGGTACTTAGTAGAACCTCCTACTTGTCCGTCAAGATGCACGTCGAGGTTGACCCCCACCTCTCGGCTTTCTGAGTCGAACTACTCTAGTGTGATACCCTAAATTTTCAGTATAAATTTTTGGCATTATTTTATGTGAGATATATTGGATAATGTGGTATCTATATAGTATGGATACAATACTTGAGAACTGAGACAGTTGTGTTAGTATAATTGTCATACTTAGTCGACAATTGCATTCTAGGATATTGTGTATCAGGTGTATCGTATGAGAATGTTATTGGATGAGTTTTCGTATTCAGTATGTCGTGTATACGTATTCGGTATATTGAGACGACAGCAGGAGCAGTTGTAAATGGCTAAGTAGAAAAGCCATAACGTACATTAAGCATAGGAGCTTACGTACGTTAAGATACAAGCACATACGTTACGTAGAGTACATAACGTATGTTATGAAGAGAATCGGACAGGATCCGAGCTATGATTGACGAGTGGGCCCGGTGTCGGCAACTTTCAGCGTGGATGTGGACAGGAGAGTCAACGAAGGATTTAACGTATGTAATGTTGATGATGTTACCTACGTTATTTGAGCATGGAGATTACGCACGTTGTCTCCCCAAACGACTACCCCGATAACTCGGAAGCACAGCACATCCGGTTTGGATTTCAATTTTCCGAAAGCTCCACTCGAAACTTTTTAAACTTAATAATTTTTTCGTGGGAGAATTTTCGCGATTAATGTTACACTTTGCACATTAATTCATTTAAGCGCATTTGTAGCATTCATACCATATGAATAAAATATAAACAACCTAGTTGCTACCAACATGTAGTTCATGGACCGTTCCTAGAACCAAAAACATTGTAATCTAATTACATGTCTCGAGTCTTGAATCTTTGTCCTCTCGAATGGATCTTCCTCCGGTCTTCGTCATTACATATAAATTTTATATTGAAAAATTGCATCCTAGATAAAAAATATTTCTAGTAAAATAAATAGGCTCAAAACGGCCTTTACAACCCAATCGAAAAACGATTCAAAAAGTAGGTCCACGAACTACATCACCATTCAAATAATAATGCAACAATTACATTAAAGTTAATGGCATAACAATTAATATAACTATTGATCCAGTCAATATAAATTAATCCATCCAAAAGAAATAATCGATTAATTCAAACAAGCTTAATTTTAACTTATTCCGGACGAGAAAATATTTCATTAAATTAATGCCCCCTAATAATAAAATTACCATAATTATATCTTAGTCAAATTAAATCCAATTTAATTTGTGAGAAATTAATTATCGAACGATATATAAATAACGGAGTCGAGAAACAGGGTCGGGCCAAGCACGAGGCACTACCAGTCGCCGGCGGGGCCGGGTGCATGGTCGGATCGCGATCTTGCTGACAATGCCGGCAGTGCCGGCGAGGCGGACCGCATCTTTGAATCGCGATCAGCTGGCGGCGCCGGCGGTGTCGAGTAGGGCCGGGCCGCATGGCCGGATCACGATCCACATGCAGGACCGCACGGCGCGCCCGGCCAACTCAGTTAAGTGCATTCATATTTTTGGCTCGTTTTTGCCTCGATTCCAAAAATAATATTTTCTAATCTTTATATTACACATTTAAATCAGTTTTCAAAGAAAAATAGATTTATATTGTAACATAAAATCATGAAAAATTAATTTTTAGATGAACAATTGAAAATCAATGATTAAAACGATTATGATTCCAAATCATAAGAACACCCAATCAAGCATTCCAAATGCTAAATATCGTATATACGATCACAAGATCTTGCTCGATACCCTTTGTTGGGATTCGCACACCGAAAATGAAGGCGCGGTAGAAGCAAAAACACGAAGTTGCAATACGAATCCCTCAAGGAGGATCGATTCAAGCTACTTATATACGAATAAAAATGAACAAAGGAAGGTACCATATCATACCCTTGTAGTTTGATGATTCAATCATTGAGAAGATGATGTCCTCTACGAGTCCAATCCGCAACAATCTCTTGGATAATCCAACGCCGAAAACACCGCGTCTCTACTTGCCACGCGCCGGAGAAACGATCGGAATGACTTCCACTTCGTTGTCCTCTAAGGACACGGCTAGAACAAAGTGATAGGAGCTATAACTATAACCTATTTCACATTACGTACGTAACGCTGGGTATCAGATAGATGCTAACTTTCGGCGTGTGGGACTGGGCCAGGGTGGATTCGCGGAGTTCGATTGGGACAGACAGGTCAACGCGTATTACGTACGTTATACCTTGAGGTTAACGTACGTAATGGGTAAGGTTTGCTACGTACGTAATTTAGTTAACGTACGTAATGGGTACAACGTCTTGAGGCAGTGAGTTTTGGACTACGTAGCGTACGCTATGTAGAGGCGATAACGTACGTTAAGTCCATAACATACGTTAAGGCTGGAGGATAGCAGCCGTAATGTGATATGCAGATTATAAAGACATGATTCGTGTTTCATTTTCTCATGATCCCTTTCTGATTTATCTCCCAAGAAATCATCCCTCTGCATCTCTTAGTGAATTCCAGCCTATTCCAACTTGATTTGGAACTTTGTAACTTGGATTGAAGCTTAGGAACTTGGAGTTTGGAGTGTTTCTTGATGGTTTGAGGTTGTTCTTCACTTCTTCAAGAGGTATGTGTTTACTCTTGTATTTATCTCGAGATTATATTATTGCTATTGTTGATTACTTCGTGTTTTGATGGATGGATGGAGGATACCATGATTATTGATGAGGTTTTATAACTTCACATATATAATTATATATGTGAATCAAATTATTTGAGAAATAATTAGTTGTATAGTAATAATTATATATGTGAATCAAATTAATCACCCAGTAATTTATTTAATTTATTCGGACATAAATTAATTTCTATAATAAATAAATTTAGACATCTCCTCAAGACATAATCATCATGATCTTAATCATAAGTTATAAAAACTCATCAAGAATCATGTTATCCTCCATCCATCAATCAAAACACGAAGTAATCAACAATAGCAACAACATAATCTCGAGATAAACACAAGATTAAACACATACCTCTTGAAGAAGTGAAGAACAACCACAAACCATCAAGAAACACTCCAAACTCCAATTTCCTAAGCTTGATCAAGTTACGAAGCTCCAAATCAAGTTGGAATAGGATGGGATTCACTAAGAGATGCAGAGGGATGATTTCTTGGGAGAGAAATCGGAAATGGATCGTGAGAAAATGAAACACGAATCATGTCTTTATAATCTGCATAACACATTACGGCTGCTATCCTCCAGCCTTAACGTACGTTATGGACTTAATGTACGTTATCGCCTCTACGTAGCGTACGCTACATAGTCCAAAACTCACTGCTTCAAGACGAAGTACCCATTACGTATGTTAACAAAATTACATACGTAGCAAACCTTACCATTACGTACATTAACCTCAAGGTATAGCATACGTAATGTGCGTTGACCTATCTGTCCCAATCGAACTCCACGAATCGGCTGGCACAGTCTACACGCCGAAAGTTAGCATCGATCTGATACCCAGCGTTGCATACGTAACCCTCATGGTTAAATGGATGTAAGCTCAACGCAATAGCGTACGTAATGATACACATGTAGCGTACTCTATGGCTATATACTTAGCCAAAATTCCAAACTCACCAAGCAACATCCAAACGACGAAACCAAACCGACGACAAGTATAAATATTTCGATTCCGAAATATCCCAATACAATACACATTATATCAGTCAAATACAACACCACTTGTACAATTCCAAATGAATACGTACAACACAATAGTGAAACGAAAAAAAATTTACCCCCGGATATTACATAATAAACTAGATATCCAATATCTAATATTCATTAAGAGAGAATAAGCTCAATTCATTCCGTCATCAATCCTATTACACGACTCGGTAGGTCCGTCTTAATTAGCAATGAGAGGAACCAAATAGTAGTAGCACCACCTAGCCAGCCTGGCGGCCTACACTGTACCTCAACTGAGAACAAATGATGAGGATCATTCCAAAACCTTTCTGTCGTGAATACCTATATATGTATAAACCCTTGTTTCAAATATCCCGATCAGGTTATAGGGTCACGGTCAGTAAAACCCTATATGTACTTGACGCTATGCATGAGTTAATGCAAATCAAGATCACTGAGCTATTGTGTATCCAATACAACTAGCTCCATTGCTTTGGCCAAAGACTTATGATCTCATTTGCAAATAACCGCATAGGACATATACCCGTTCACTAACAGGAGAAAGAATCCTATCTTGGTACTTAGTAGAACCTGCTACCTTCCCGTCAGGATGCACGTCGAGGTTGACCCCCACCTTCCGGTTTTCTGGGTCGAACTACTCTAATGAAAATCTAAATGTCACAAGCACATCCCTACTAAATTCTCAAGTCGAAGGTTCATGAATACCTATCACAACTTTTCGATTCCGTCATTGACTCCCAGAGTGAATCCGTGTGACGAATCGAGGAAGTCGGTTCGAGTATACTAATCTCATTATCATACCTATAATGTGTGCTCCCACTAACCATTAGTGTTCGACAGGCACTCTCCAAGTCAGAGAACACGTCACACAAGTCTTCACATAAACATAACGCCCAGTCAAGTTTCATCGACTTGCGTACGATTAAGTATTTGAGCCATAAACCTTTCCAGTGCCGTTCCCCTTATCCAATAAGGAGTGGAACGTTTTGCTCTCAAATACATGGACTACTTTCTATAAATATATATATATATATATATATATATTTACGAGTCAGGAATACCATTGACTACCAGTAAATAAAGATGTAATACCCGCAATTTCGGATTTCGGTGATTTTCTTTTTTTGGTGAGAGTCCGTTTTGATGACTCTATTGGGACCGTTTCATCATTTTGAGAATGTTTAATTCTGCACTTTTTGACATCCGAGTTCGTTTCGGTGTCGTTTTGTTGAGTTCCGTGCTTCTTAGCGACTTTTCCGCACTTGAGTTCGATCCTTGCGAATCTCATTCGAAACTACTATTTCGAGTTTCCCGTAAGTCCGTTTAACTTTGTTAGACGTGTTGTGAACTTCGGTTTCGTTATTCAATCATGTATCGTGATTTTCGGGCGTTTTGGGCCATTTTGTAATTTACCCAAAGTTGTGGGTATCCGCATTCGTAATTGTTGTCTTGACCCTTTTTCTTGATCGCGTGCGATTAATTATTGCATGGTACTTCATTTTGGGTCAATGTAGTTGTCCGCGATCATTTCGTTGTGTTTGTTCCTTGCGTTTCGGAAATCAAGTCGTCGGATCATGACGGGTGAAAGCAGTCGGACAGTGCGGCGAGCATCGGAAGTCTTTGAGCAGGCAACCGGGCGGCAGGCGCGACAGGAACCGACGTAGCGCACGCTACTTCCGGAAGGCTGCGCACGCTAGCTCAGTAGGTGTAGCGCACGCTGCCGACCGGCTAGCGTACGCTATCGGGCTGGACAGAGGGGTTACTGGAGTACTGGACTCGGGGAGGATCGGCAGGTAGTGCACGCTACTGTCGGTCATGGCGCGCACTAATCGGCATGTGTAGCGCACGCTGACGGTCGACTAGCGTACGCTACCTGGCCGAGCAGTTTGGTCGAGAGAGTTCTGGACAGGTTAGCTAACGCGCGCTAGCATCCGCGCAACGCACGCTATCGGGGTCGGGCGGGTAGGACTCGGTCAGAAGGTTTTGTCAGCAGTGTCGGGTTGCGCGGGCCCCGGCCGAAGGTGCTTTGCTCGGCCGAGGCTGCCCGTTAGCGCACGCTACCCGGAAGGCTTAGCGCACGCTAATGCCTACTTCTATAAATGTGACAGAGCAGTCGCATTTTCACTCGTTTTTTATTTCCTTTCTTTTCTGTCCGCAGCTGGGGTTTCGGAGGAGGCGAAGCGATGTTGTTAAATAAAAAATCCACGAAGTTCTTGAGTTCATATCATTGATTGATCATCCTATATCATCCTTTGATCCAGCGAATCAAGGTGAGATTTCCTAGAACCCTATTTTGAGAAATTTTGTGGTTTTTGCGTTTTTGTCCGATTCGTTCCGTATTGTTGATTAATCCATGATGGGTATGATTAATATTAGTAGTATTCTTGTGTTTAACATCATTTGATCCATTGTTCTTCGTCGAATCAAGGTATATTTCTTGATTTCCTTCGAGTTGACTTTTTGGGGGGATTTGTTCTTGATTTCGTTTTCCATCCATTTTTGATGAACCGATTGTTGTAAAATGATGTTCTAAACATATCTTATGGATTGAATATCCATATTTCGGTTGGGAATTCCATTTTCATGTTCTGTCGGGTCAATTCGTGTCCTTGGCCGTTTTGGGCGAAACCCTTGAACTTTCATCGTTTGTTCCTTGAATTCAACGGCTTTAAGTCGTGCTATGGAATTCATTTTCATTGTTGTTATTGTCCTTCGTAGTTTATTATCGCGAGTTTGTGTTCGGTGGAGTCGGCGGGTTCGTAGTCGGTTTGTGCCAACCTACTTCGGTCGATTCTCTGCGTTGTTCTTATTCGAGGCAAGTACCTTGTCCATACATTTCTTGTTTCATGGATATGATGATTTGTGATTGTCTTGGTATGTTTGTTTGTTTGTTTGAAATGAGTTTTCAAAAGATTCGGTTTAGCCTCGTTAAGGGCTCACTTTCAAAACGCGTGCGTTTTGTGAATATTGTGCTCCGTGAATGGTTAAGTGAACACTATGAATTCGCTTGTTGTTGTTGTTGTGTTTTGATAATATATATATATATATACATATATATACACATATATTATCTCTTTTCGGTGCGTTGTGATTTGACAATTGTGTTGTGCTTGGCGTTGTTGCCTTTGGGTGAATTGTTTGGATATATCCTTACTGTGATATGTTATTTCTGCATGATTGTTTCGCTAGCCAGCTCGGGAGGGTCCGACGGGGCCTCGAGTGGGATTTGTGCCTTCGTCTCGGTCCTAGGCGACGTGTGTGCTTGATTATTTCGCTAGCTGGCTCGGGAGGGTTCGACGGGGCCTCGAGTGGAATTTGTGGCTTCGTCCCGGTCCTAGGCGATGAGAGTGCGTGTGTATGTTTAGTGAATGTATTTTGCTCACCTCGGGAGGGTTCGACGGGGCCACGGAGGGAGTCCAATGGTTTCGCCCTGGATTCACGAGCAAAAACTTCACAGGTTGGTGTGTATGTTTTGTGAATGTGTTTGCTCACCTCGGGAGGGTTCGACGGGGCCAGGGCGAGAGTCGTCTGGTTTCTCCCTGAATTCACGAGTGAAACTTCACGAGTACATGTGTATGTTTTTTGAATGTGTTTGCTCACCTCGGGAGGGTTTGACGGGTCCACGGAGGGAGTCCAATGGTTTTGCCCTGGATTCACGAGTGAAACTTCACGGGTGCGATTGTATTTTATGTCCGTCGAGGACGCGTGACGTGGGTTTTAACCTTGTGTATTGTGGTTGGTTTCATTTGTGAAAACAAAACCTTTGGGCTGTGACCCCTGTTGATTTTCGAAAGATACGGATTCAGTAATCCTAAATTGTTTTCTATAAAAATTCTCGATGGCATTTTAAACCGTTCTATAAATCGTTTTCCCTTGATTTGTGACCTTTCGATTTTAGAATGTTTTACCCAAACTCTTGCCTCGGGAAGTACTTTTCGTTACGTTTGGATCTTTGAGGATTCCTGGTTATTATTGTCCTTGGAACTTATATTGTATGGCTCGTATTTGCACTTGTTTCTTGCACTAGCCAAACGGTGGAGTTTTGCTAACCCCCGAGTATTCGGGGGGTCGATGTCTGTTTTTGCATTCAGGTTTGGGAGCATCACACAGGGTCGGCACGAGGGATGATGAAAGATGATCGATACTAATCACATGAGGACCCGTACATTGTTGTATTGGTTCAGTTGTATTTTATTTCTGCTGCGGTATTCTTTCCCCATTGTACGGAAGTGTGTTGTATTCGACCCCTGCGTGGGCATGTATTGTAATTGAGTTGTATGTATTTATTGAAAGACCAAATCAGTCTACTGAGCCATTTTAGCCTTAAAGGCATTTTTGAGTTGTTCGATGTATTTACCAGCCTGGTAGATCCTTGAGGAAGGGTTCTACGGCGTGTAATATCCTCGAGCGGATTGGGGGTGTTACATAAATGGTATCAGAGCTTTAGGTTGTGGAAACCTAGGCTGTCGGGTTTAGTGGTGTCTGTTGAGTTTTGTCTCATCGGATTTTGTGTGACTCAGTCGTGTCGCGACGCGTCGTCTGAGTCTGTTGGTCGTGATTAGTATCGTGGAGCGATCATCATCTTCGTGCGACCTGTGGATGTAAGTCTCCCTTCTTTGTGTTGTGCCTCGTGTGACATGAGCTGCTTGTATGATTATATCGTTGATTGATTGAATCCTTCTGTAGATTTTTATTCCGTGGTAGGTGGGTATTCGACTCTAATATTTTATTTATATGCGGAGCGGTGTCGCTTCTAATATATTTTCGAACTGTATTTTATCCGCTGTGAGAGTCGTTTCAAAATGACTTTCAGTATTTTGCAAACTGAGTTCTAATTCGTAAAACTGATTCCCTAAATCGAGTTTTGGCACTTTGGCCTCGAATGTTTTATGATGGTTTGATAAAGGATTTTGTGAGTTTGGGGCATTCTGGCCTATTGGATTTTTGAAAACCTTGAGTGTCTTAGAAAATAAAATTCGAGACATACTTTCAAATGGATTGTATTTTCGGGGAGCCTACTAGCGCAACTATCTATTTCAAAATTCTTCTACTTTGAGGACCAAAATATTTTGAGATATTTTCAAATGCAGTTGCTTAGACCCAAGGGTCGAATATTTCTGAAAGTTTTTCACTAAAAGAAAAGTGTCCTCATTTTGTTCAAATGCAAGATAGTTTTCAAAGTCTCGATAATGGCGTTTGTACTTTTTGAAAGGTAATACTCAAGATCAATCGGTGTTTCCAAAATTATTTTCAAAATGTGGTTTTCATTTTTTTTTAAAACATATCAATTCCCGTTTGCGGTTTGCGAATGTATGTATGATGTTTGATTTGTCGTTATAATCTTAACTTCCGAATATGATCGAATTGGTGGCATGAATGTTGAGGCGTTGCCATGTATTGGTAGTACTAGCCCTCTATGAGAGGTGTGAACTGGTATTTACTATTTGTCGTCTTGTGGTGATTTGAGTGTTGTCGCACGAGTGTGAGCTGTAGAAGCTTGGGTTTGTACGTTTGTGTACATGTGTGATTGTTTCATGATGGTTGTAATTATGTGCTGGTTATCGTTCGGTCCGTTGAGGTCGCCGAACGATACCGTCGTTGCTGTAGTGTTTGTGTGTGTATTACTTTACGATGGTAATCATTGTATATGATATGTGTTATGATTCTTTGTTGTGCTGAGTTGGCATCTTCACTATGTTGTTTTGCGACGTTATACCCCATTGTATCTAGCATTTATATATTCGAAACGCCGAGCCGAGGTGTTTCAACCGTGGTGTGCCGGGGGCATGCACGTACCAATTGTCCTTCTCGTTAGTAACGCATTTCAAGTGTGGACCTTGGAGTCATTGTTCGACCGTTGTCATTCGATCATTGTTGTTCGATCGTTGTTACTCGATCATCGTTTTTCGATCGTTGTTGTTCGATCATTGATTTTCAGTCATTGTTGTTAGATCATTGTTATTTGATCGTTGTTGTTCGATCGTTGTTGTTCGATCGGGGTTGTCCATTGTTGTTGCACGATCTCGTACCGCGAAGAATTGTTATACACTGTTAGTTAGCTGTTTTGAGTGTGGTCAGATGGGTCACCGAGCCGTACATTGCGAGATGGTAGCTGAGAGATTTGGGGTTTGAGGTTGCGTCTCTGCTCCGAAAGGACACAGAAATGCCTAGTGTAGTTTTTGAGGATTTCGGCGTAGTCCGAATTATTTGTGGTTGTCCTTGTGGATCGTTTGTGTGTTTATTTCTATTTTCTTGATTGTGCGTGTTTCCTTGTAATGGGTGCTTTGTGTGTTGTGATTGTTTGGATAATCGACATGGTTGTATTATCTGTTTGATGACGCTTGTCACATGTTGGTTTTATTATATCCCTAACGGCGACGTTGTGTTGGTTGTCGTGGAGCGTGTTTTCACACCATATATTCCTTTGCGTTGTTTGTAACGTTTCGCCGTTGGGCGTTAGTTACGCATTCTTATGTATCTCATTGAAATATTCCTGGTGGTATATTGCTTCTCCCTACTTGTTTTAAGTTTCGGGACGAAACTTCTTTTAAGGTGGGTAGAATGTCATACCCGCAATTTCGGATTTTGGTGATTTTCTTTTTTTGGCGAGAGTCCGTTTTGACGACTAGCTTGGGAGCGTTTCATCATTCTGATAATGATTAATTCTGCACTTTTTGACATCCGAGTTCGTTTCGGTGTCGTTTTGTTGATTTCCGTGCTTCTCAGCGACTTTTCCGCACTTGAGTTCGATCTTCGCGAATCTCGTTCGAAACTACTGTTTCGAGTTTCCCGTAAGTCCGTTTAACTTTGTTAGACGTGTTGTGAACTTCTGTTTGGTTATTCGATCACGTATCGTGATTTTTGGGCGTTTTGGGCCATTTTATAATTTACCCAAAGTTGTGGGTATCCGCATTCGTAATTGTTGTCTTGACCCTTTTTCTTGATCGCGTGCGATTAATTGTTGCATGGTATTTCATTTCGGGTCGATGTAGTTGTCCGCGAGCATTTTGTCGTGTTCGTTCCATGCGTTTTCGGAAATCGAGTCGTCGGATCATGACGGCCGAAAGACCGCCGGACAAAGCGGCAGTAATCGGAAATGCTGGGCACTGGCCGGGCAGGCGCGGCAGGAACCGGCGTAGCGCACGCTACTGCCGGAAGGATGCGCACGCTAGCTCACACTCTGCTAACCGGCTAGCATACGCTATCGGGCTGGGCAGAGGGGTTACTGGAGTACTGGACTCGAGGAGGATCGGCAGGTAGCGCACGCTACTGTCGGTCGTGGCGGGCGCTAATCGGCATGTGTAGCACACGCTGCCGGCCGACTAACGTACGTTACCTGGCCGAGCAGTTTGGTCCAGAGGGTTCTGGACAAGTTGGTTAGCGCGCGCTAGCGTCCGCGCAGCGCACGCTATCAGGGTCGGGCGGGCAGGTCTCGGTCGGCAGGTTTTGTCAGCAGTGTCTGGTTGCGTGGGCCCCAGCCGAAGGTGCTCGGCCAAGGCTGCTACCCGTTAGCGTACGCTACCCGGAAGGCTTAGCGCACGCTAATTCCTACTTCTATAAACACTACACCATATATGGCTTTCAACAACATTTTTTTTGATGTTACAAGCAAAAGTGTAGCCTTAGATGCCTTAAAATTGGTCAAATTTGATTTAAGGCTACACATTTTTCTAACGTTATTATTGATATAAATTAGTGTTCTTGTAGAATAAATTGAATATCTACGCTAACATAAAATTTGGTGTAGCCGTTGCTATTTAAAAAAAGTGTAACTAAACACTAAAAGAAATAGGCGGGCTTGCTGAAATATTTTAGGTGGTCCAAATAAAATATTCTCAAAACGACCCGATTTTTCTAAGTTATTTTATGAATATATTTTTTTTATAATAAAGAAAACTTGTAGAAATTTCAAGTCGTTACGAAACATACATTTTCTAAAATATTTGCGGAATTTAAAACGATTTCAAATCTCCATTACAACCGTAAAATCCGTCAGTGGTAAATAATTGTCAAAAACAAGGTTAAATTGGAATGCTTATGAATCGTCCTAATTGTGATCTTGATTATCGTATCCTACAATTGGAATATAAATATATGCGTAAAATCTAGCTAAATTTATAGATATTAAAGCGCACAGGTCCGCCGGGCCAGCCCGTTTAACTCGCTAGAAAATAGGATTAGGGCCGATATTTCACAGCTCGTTTAAGTTCGGGCCGCCTGGACCGATTAGCCCGCGGTCCCAACGGGCGGGCTGCCCGGGCTACCGGGATTACCCGCGGGCCAGTAATATCTCATTAATATCTTGGAGAGTCTAACCCTACTACGGTTCGGTCCACTTTTACACAGTTCCTCTCCTCCATCCTCCGTCCTCCCGATCACAGAGCAGCCGCCAGACCCTTCCTTCGTCCTCCGTAATCCCGATCGCACAGCAACCGCCAGACCCATCCTCTGTCCTCCGTCCTCCCGATCGCTCGGTTAACTAAGTGCCTCCAACTTCAACCTTGCCATGCCTCTCTCTCGCAATCGCTGCATCGCACACGGCGAGGTTCGGACTCGGAGGTAGAACCTTTCCCTTCCTCAACCTTTCACTTCCTTTCCGTGGCAGTGTTCTCAATTTCTACAGGCTGTGTTGCAATTTTTTTAGCAAGAGTCAGCAACTGGTGTTGTATTAAAGGATAATAAGAGCCATTTATTGAAGTTGCAAACACAACATACTCTCGTAGACTAATAGCAGGCCAATCATGAATCTTGGTAAAGGCTGAAATTCTTTTGTGATGTTCATAGAAATGTTGTTCCTTGCTTTCTATTTGTTAATATATTTTATTATGTTGTTTCTGTTGGCATCTTGAGAAAGGGGTACATTTTTTTTGTCAGATTTTTTTACCTCAAACATGGATCTTTTAGAAAATTTCAAGTTCGTTTTCTTACTGTTCCGATTTTAATTCTAAAAGAAATGGGGTTTCATGTGTTATGTGAATTAAAATGGTTGGTTTAATGAAGTGTGTGTATGTGTGTGTGTTCCGATTTGATGAATTAGTTTATGTTTATTTTCGATTTTGATTTGACGAATTGGTGTTTTGTGTGTTTATTTTCGATTTTGACTTGATGCCCTCTGTGTCTGTGTTAGTTACAAGGTGAGCAAATTTTTATGTAAGAAGAACCTCCAGGGTTTGTGAGTTGCATATACACATTTATTAATTTTAGATAAAATGATTTTTCTCTATATAATTCATTTATAATTTTTTAATTAACTTTGGTATCCAAATGCAGTGTTGTTGTCTTGAAGGTTGCCATGTCCTGCCGTGGCTGCGTGGAGTGCCGTAAAGTGGGTTCTTGAAAAAATGGAAGGTCTGTGGCCTTTTTCTAGATATTAATAACATGAAGGATTTGGAAAGTATTTGATTTGGAATCATAAAATGCTTTTTGAAATTTACCGATTCACTATTTGTCCATTTTTATCAATAGAGTCGGATTTTCTTTGTATACATCATTGCTACTTGGCTATCATAATTTCAATTTAACGCGAGAGTATGGAAATTCAGATTTTTGTTCAGGAACCACACCCTTTACATGTTGTTGGTATAATGACGAGAAAACTCGATTTACCGATTTTACTTGTTTTAATACACGAGCATGAGGTGCGCCATGATCCAAGAATTTTGATAGATGGGCTCTTATTATTTTTGTGCTTCGTTCTGTTGTTAATATACTTCAATTTAAGTGCAACCAAGTGAAGATTTCTTCATTTCCATTTGTAGACCCTAATAATTATGTATCCTCCTGAACATTATCAACATCAAGATTCGAACTTTCTTGAACACTAACAAAAATTTACTAAATCTTAGATATGGTTTTACTCTTATCTTTGCACGAAGGAACAAATCCAAGCACTCCTGATTAATGTCCTATTGATCTTTTTCACTTTCCACTTCTATGCTTATAATCTACTTCTTTCTCCTTTTTCAGTCGACGCTTGCTGCTGCTAGAGCGGAATTTTTTTACTATCCAGCAGAATGGACTCCAGATCAGGTATGTTTACGAAGAATTATAAATTACATAGATGCAAACATGAAAATTCATGGAAATATAAGGCAGTTGTTCTCGTCTTTTGCTTCTAAGAGCCCTTCAAATCCTTTTGCTCGCCAAAGATCCGTTGCCGCAAAGCTCTTGCCGCAGCTCAGCTGCCCCTCCTCTTCTGTGGGCCAATGTGCCACAGGCTTCATCCCAATTATTCCCTAAGTAAGCGTACACATGAATGTTCCCGTTCAGTTGCTATCTACACCTTCGGACCTTCAATTTAGAAAGAAATGTTTTACCATTTCCTTTCTGCCTTTTTGGCTCCTGTAATCCAAAAATGTTCCTTTGATGTTCATAATATGCTGTCCAGAGAGTTGGGTAGTTAAATAATTTCTGAAAGGACTTGAATGTAGATTCTAGCTGTGTACTTTGTAGGACATGTTATGAGGGAAAAAGCTTGAATTTAATCTTAAGTTTGCCTAATTGTAAATCAATTCATATGCCAGTAGCATTTATTTTCTGTAACTCTGACAGGAATCAGGGGGACATGGAGTTTCAGTCGTTGCTTCAGCAACAACAAAACCAACAGCAATAGCAATTGGTTCCACTATAGGACAGCTACATGCAGAGCAGAGCCGGGGCTCTTCAAAGTGTGGAGTCGAAAATTCATGAGCTGGGCAACATTTTCAATCAATTAGCGAACTTGGTTTCCCAACAAGGAGAGATAGCGACCAGGTTTGCAATGACATTTGCTTAGCGTCAGATTTAATTTAACCATTTTGTAAACTTCTTATTTCTTCTCGCGCCTTTTATATTTCTGAATAAATGCTAAATCCCGCTGTGATTTGCAGGTTTCTATTTGTATGGTTTTCTTATACTATGCTGCTTGAATTTAGTCAACATATCTTTTTACTTTTGGTTTAAATGTATATAATGCTACCTTTTGAAGCTGGATGCAATTGCTTAGTTTCATTGTAAGATGAAGAGAACTATAGGAATATGAATTATCAGGTTCTCTCAAGCCGGAAGTTTATGCTAGTACCCAGAATTCTGGACCTGGACTCTAAATATACACATTTGTGCTAGGATTTAACATTTCAATCACCATCCAACAATTTCCATCATGATGTGACATTTACAGAAAATTAGATCCTTACTCTATTTTTATTTATACATTCAAGTAATTACAACTAAATACTAACAATGATACAACTCATTTTTACAACAAATTATTCTCGAAACTCGCAATGTAATATTTTGAATCTCATACTTCATAATCCCAATGAGAATTTGAGTATATGCTTGTTTAACTTCCACCAAACTCATTTCTTCTCCACTTCCTTATCTCCAATCACTAACCTAATATACATCACGTTTTCTCAACACATATCTCTACTAATGCACAAATTTCTCATTATACCACATTGAATCTCTCTCTTTCTCTCCCCCCCCCCCCCCCCCCACCCAAAAAATAGAAGAAAAAAAGTAAAAGAGCCCCCCCCCCCCCCAATGGCCCATCACTAACAGACCCTTTTGTTTCACCCCTTGTGTGTGTGTGTGTCAAAAAGTTAATATTCGTAAAGTAGGGCATATGCATTTGCGTTCTTCTCAGTTGGAGACTTGGTGTTGTAACTGTATTATAGTGGTGATGCTTTAGAGTTTATTGTACATAGATATGGTTTCGGCCCCTTACTTTTTAAATTGCTCATTTTTTTTCCATAGTAATTTTTGAACACTGCGTAATATTGCTCAAGTAGGATTGATGAGAACATGGATGACACGCTGTCAAATGTGGAAGGAGCTCAAGGGGCTTTATTCAAGTACCTCAATAGCATCTCATCGAACAGGTGGCTGATGATAAAGATATTCTTTTTATTGATTTTCTTTCTCATGATATTCCTATTCTTTGTGGCCTAGTGAGAGACTCTTCCCAACGCATTTATCTTAACAGGAAGAAAAATTGCTTCGATGTATTTAGACATGTCACGTGTATCTCCATTTTTCTTGCGGTCAAGTAGTATATTCTCTAGTGTGCATCAGAACTGTGGATTTATCATATAATAATGTGACTCTAGAATCAGGTACATAGATACAAACATGCGGAAATATTTTACTATCCAGCAGAATGGACTCTAGATCGGGTATGTTCACTAAGAATTATAAATTACATAGATGCAAACATGCATGGTATTTTTCTGTCTTGAAAAGAATGTTATACTAGTTTAATGGTTTCTTATTTAAAAATAAGTGTTGTGTTTTTGCATTCAAATCTTGGTTGCTTATAATGATAGTTTTTCACGCTTTAGTTCTAGTTTATCATGATCATGGTATATCCTGTGTTTTGTATCAGAATTCAAATGATGTGCTCTATAGTTTTTTTTGCTAATTGTTGTACTTTCTAGTTAACTGTTGATTCGTTTGGTGATCGGTAATAATGGGCCACAAACTGGCCAGCATAGCAGTGGAGTCTGATAACTTCCTTCAACTGAGGGAGATAATGCCGGCTTTTCTCAAATAAAACAACACACTCTACAACTGAGAATGCGAGGAAAGAAGTCGGAGACGCAAAACATTCTGCCTGACGTAGACCATGAGGCAACTAGAGCTGTTGTTCTGGGGGGGGGGGGGGCTGAGCTGATGAAATTTTGCTAAGTGACTCAAGTAGTTTTGTTGTATTTATGGATTGCGATGGTAACATGTATTTAGATGTTTGGTTATGTAAGTGCATTTGGCTGTTTGATTATGGATTAAAAATTTGGCAGTCATGTATTTTTGATGATATTATGGTTGACAATGTTTTAATGGTATTGATTGTTTTATGGTAATATTTATTTTTCAATATAACATTGAAGTCGTAGACTCTAATTTATAATTCTTCATGTTGGCAAAATATAAAAATTGTGCTGGCAAAGATTAAAAGTGTGTTGGCAAAAGTTAGAACTGTTCATATATAAGTGTAGCCATAGTGTTGAAGTTGTTGGTAAAGATGTCAAAGTGTTTCACAATTTAATGTTACATTAGACCTCATGAGTGTTGGCATATGTCTACAGCTACACAAACATTTGTGCCACTAAATATATAAAAGTGTGACCTTAAGTCTACAGCAACACAAAATCTAGTGTAGGCACAGACACGAAATGTGTTGGCATAGGGGTCTGTTGTTACACTTTTTTCACATATTACCAAAAACTAGAAAAATATTACCTTAGACCCCTATGGTTGCGGCCGTTTTTGTAACACCTTCAAATTTGGTCAAAGTGTAGCCGTAGCTTGTTTTTTTGCCTTCAGCAACACTTTTTGGACTTTTTAACACGCTTTTCGGGTGTTCTTGAAATCCATATATGGTGTAGTGAAATATGACAGAGTAGTCGCATTTTCACTCGTTTTTCATTTCCTTTCTTTTCTATCCGTTCTTTGAGGTTTCGGAGGAGGCGAAGCCATGTTGTTAAAAAATAAATCCACGAAGTTCTTGAGTTCATATCATTGATTGATCATCCTATATCATCCTTTGATCCAGCGAATCAAGGTGAGATTTCCTAGAACCCTATTTTGAGAAACTTTGGGGTTTTTGCGTTTTTGTCCGATTCGTTCTGTATTGTTGATTAATTCATGATGGGTATGATTAATCTTAGTAGAATTCTTGTGTTTAACATCATTTAATCCATTGTTCTTCGTCGAATCAAGGTATATTTCTTGATTTCCTTCGAGTTGACTTTTTGGGGGGATTTGTTCTTGATTTCGTTTTCCATCCGTTTTTGATGAACCGATTGTTGTAAAATGATGTTTTAAGCATATTCTATGGATTTAATATCCATATTTTGGTTGGGAAGTTCATTTTCATTGTTGTTATTGTCCTTCGTAGTTTATTATCGCGAGTTGGTGTTCGGTGGAGTCGGCGGGTTCGTAGTCGGTTCGTGCCAACCTACTTCGGTCGATTCTCCTCGTTGTTCTTATTCGAGGCAAATACCTTGTCCATACATTTCTTGTTTCATGGATATGATGATTGGTGATCGTCTTGGTATGTTTGTTTGTTTGTTTGAAATGAGTTTTCAAAAGATTCGGTTTAGCCTCGTTAAGGGCTCACTTTAAAAAACGCGTGTGTTTTGTAAATATTGTGCTCCGTGAATGGTTAAGTGATCCCTATGAATTCGCTTGTTGTTATTGTTGTGTTTTGATAATATATACATATATTATCTCTTTTCGGTGCGTTGCGACTTGACAATTGTGTCGTGCTTGGCATTGTTGCCTTTGGGTGAATTGTTTGGATATCCTTGGTGTGATATGTTATTTGTGCATGATTGTTTTGCTAGCCAGCTCGGGACGGTCCGACGGGGCCTCGAGTGGGATTTGTGGCTTCGTCCCGGTCCTAGGCGACGTGTGTGCTTGATTATTTCGCTAGCCGGCTCGGTAGGGTCCGACGGGGCCTCGAATGGGATTTGTGGCTTCGTCCCGGTCCTAGGCGGTGTGAGTGCGTATGTATGTTTAGTGAATGTATTTTGCTCACCTCGGGAGGGTTCGACCGGGCCACAGAGGGAGTCCAATGGTTTCGCCCTGCATTCACGAGTAAAAACTTCACAGGTTGGTGTGTATGTTTTGTGAATGTGTTTGCTCACCTCGGGAGGGTTCGACAGGGCCACGGAGGGAGTCCAATGGTTTCGCCCTGGATTTATGAGTGAAACTTCACGAGTGAGTGTGTATGTTTTGTGAATGTGTTTGCTCACCTCGGGAGGGTTCGACGGGGCCACAGAGGGAGTCCAATAGTTTCGCCCTGGATTCACGAGTGAAACTTCACGGGTGCGTGTGTATTTTATGTCCGTCGAGGACGCGTGACGTGGGTTTTAACCTTGTGTATTGTGGCTGGTTTCATTTGTGAAAACAAAACCTTTGGGCTGTGACCCTGTTAATTTTTGAAAGAGAAGGATTCAGTAATCCTAAATTGTTTTCTATTAAAACTCTCGATGGCATTTTAAACCGTTTTGTAAATTGTTTTCCCTTGATTGACCTTTCGGTTTTAGAATGTTTTACCCAAACTCTTGCCTCGGGAAGTAATTTTCGTTATGTTTGGATCTTCGAGGATTCCTGGTTATTATTGTCCTTGGAACTTGTATTGTATGGCTCGTATTTGCACTTTGTTCGTGCACTAGCAAAACAGTGGAATTTTGCTAACCCCCGAGTATTCGGGGGGTGGATGTCTGTTTTTGCATTCAGGTTTGGGAGCATCACACAAGGTCGGCACGAGGCATGATGAAAGATGATCGATACTAATCACATGAGGACCCGTACATTGTTGTATTGATTCAGTTGTATTTTATTTCCGCTGCAGTATTCTTTCCCCATTGTACGGGAGTGTGTTGTATTCGACCCCTGCGTGGGCATGTATTTTAATTGAGTTGTATGTATTTATTGAAAGACCAAATCGGTCTACTGAGTCATTTTAGCCTTAAAGGCATTTTTGAGTTGTTCGATGTAATTACCAGCCTGGTAGATCCTTGAGGAAGGGTTAAACGGCATGTAATATCCTCGAGCGGATTGGGGGTGTTACATAAATGGTATCAGAGCTTTAGGTTGTGGAAACCTAGGCTGTCGGGTTTAGTGGTGTCTATTGAGTTTTGTCTCGTCAGATTTTGTCTGACTCAGTCGTGTCGCGACGCGTCGTCTGAGTCTGTTGGTCGTGATTAGTATCGTGGAGCGATCATTATCTTCGTGCGACCGGTGGATGTAAGTCTCCCTTCTTTGTGTTGTGCCTCGTGTGCCATGAGCTGCTTGTATGATTATTTCGTTGATTGATTAAATCCTTCTGTGGATTTTTATTCCGTGGTTGGTGGGTATTCGACTCTAATATTTTATTTATATGCGGAGCGGTGTCGCTGCTAATATAATTTCGAACTGTATTTTATCCGCTGTGTGAGTCCTTTCAAAATGACTTTCAGTATTTTGCAAACTGAGTTCTAATTCGTAAAACCGATTCCCTAAATCGAGTTTTGGCACTTTGGCCTCAAATGTTTTATGATGGTTTGATAAAGGATTTTGTGAGTTTGGGGCATTCTGGCCTATTGGATTTTTGAAAAGCTTGAGTGTCTTAGAAAATAAAATTCGAGACGTACTTTCAAATGGATTGTATTTTCGGGACGCCTACTAGTGCAACTATCTATTTCAAAATTCTTCTACTTTGAGGACCAAAATATTTTGAGATATTTTCAAATGCAGTTGCTTAGACCCAAGGGTCGAATATTTCTGAAAGTTTTTCACTAAAAGAAAAGTGTCCTCATTTTGTTCAAACGCAAGATGGTTTTCAAAGTCTCGATAATGGCGTTTGTACTTTTTGAAATGTGATACTCAAGATCAATCGGTGTTTCCAAAATTATTTTCAAAAGGTGGTTTTCATTTTTTTTAAAACCTATCAATTCCCGTTTGCAGTTTGGGAATGTATGTATGATGTTTGCTTTGTCGTTATAATGTTAACTTCCGAATATGATCGAATTGTTGGCATGAACGTTGAGGCGTTGCCACGTATTTGTAGTACTAGCCCTCTATGAGAGGTGTGAACTGGTATTTACTATTTGTCGTCTCGTGGTGATTTGCGTGTTGTCGCATGGTGTGAGCTGTAGAAGCTTGGGTTTGTACGTTTGTGTACATGTGTGATTGTTTCATGATGGTTGTAATTATGTGCTGGTTATCGTTCGGGCCGTTGAGGTCGCCGAACGATACCATCATTGCTGTAGTGTTTGTGTGTATATTACTTTACGATGGTAATCATTGTATATGATATGTGTTATGATTCTTTGTTGTGCTGAGTTGGCATCTCCGCTATGTTGTTTTGCGACGTTATGCCCCATTGTATCTAGCATTTGTATATTCGATACGCCGAGCCGAGGTGTTTCAACTGTGGTGTGCCGGGGGCATGCACGTACCAATTGTCCTTCTCGTCAGTAACATATTTCTAGTGTGGACCTTGGAGTCATTGTTCGACCATTGTCATTCGATCATTTTTGTTCGATCGTTGTTACTCGATTATCGTTTTTCAATCGTTGTTGTTCGATCATTGATTTTCGGTCGTTGTTGTTCGATCATTGTTGTTCGATCGTTGTTGTTCGATCGGGGTTGTCCGACTGTTGTTTCCTGATCTCGTACCGCGAAGAATTGTCGTACACCGTTAGTCAGCTATTTCGAGTGTGGCCAGATGGGTCACCGAGCCGTGTATTGCGAGACGGTAGCTGAGAGATTTGGGGATTGAGATTGCGTCTCTGCTCCGAAAGGACACAGAAATGCCTAGTGTAGTTTTTGAGGATTTTCGCGTAGTCCGAATTGTTTGTGGTTGTCCTTGTGGATCGTTTGTGTGTTTATTTCTGTTTTCTTGATTGTGTGTGTTTCCTTGTAATGGGTGCTTGTGTTTTGTGATTGTTCGGATAATCGACTTGGTTGTATTATCTGTTTGATGACGCTTGTCACATGTTAGTTTTATTATATCCCTAATGGCGACGTGTTGGTCGTCGTGGAGCATGTTTTCACACCGTATATTCCTTTGCGTAGTTTGTAACTTTTCGCCGTTGGGCGTTAGTTACGCATTCTTGTGTATCTCATTGAAATATTCCTGGTGGTATATTGCTTCTCCCTACTTGTTTTAAGTTTCGGGACGAAACTTCTTTTAAGGAGGGTAGAATGTAATACCCGCAATTTCGGATTTCGGTGATTTTCCTTTTCTGGGGAGAGTCCATTTTGACGACTCGATTGGGACCGTTTCATCATTCTGAGAATGATTAATTCTGCACTTTTTGACATCCGAGTTCGTTTCGGTGTCGTTTTGTTGAGTTCCGTTCTTCTTAGCGACTTTTCCGCACTTGAGTTCGATCCTTGCGAATCTCGTTCGAAACTACTATTTCGAGTTTCCCGTAAGTCCATTTAACTTTGTTAGACGTTTTGTGAACTTCGGTTTGGTTATTCGATCACGTATCGTGATTTTTGGGCGTTTTGGGCCATTTTATAATTTACCCAAAGTTGTGGGTATCCGCATTCGTAATTGTTGTCTTGACCCTTTTTCTTGATCGCGTGCGATTAATTGTTGCATGGTATTTCATTTCGGGTCTATGTAGTTGTCCGCGAGCATTTCATCGTGTTCGTTCCGTGCGTTTTCAGAAATCAAGTCGTCGGATCATGACGGTTGAGCACTGGCCGAACAGGTGCGGTAGGCACTGTCGGAAGTGCTGGGCACTGGCTGGGCAGGCGCGGCAGGAACTGGTGTAGCGCACGCTATTGCCGGAAGGCTGCGCACGCTAGCTCGGCAGGTGTAGCGCACGCTGCCGTCCGGCTAGCGTACGCTATCGGGCTGGGCAGAGGGGTTACTGGAGTACTGGACTCGGGGAGGATCGGCAGGTAGCGCACGCTACTGTCGGTCGTGGTGCGCGCTAATCGGCATGTGTAGCGCACGCCTCCGGCCGACTAGCGTACGTTACCTGGCCGAGCAGTTTGGTCCAGAGGGTTCTTGACAGGTTGGCTAGCGCGCGCTAGCATCCGCACAGCGCACGCTATCGGGGTCGGGCGGGCAGGTCTCGGTCGGCAGGTTTTGTCAGCAGTGTCTGGTTGCTAACCCCCGAGTATTCGGGGGTTGGATGTCTGTTTTTGCATTCAGGTTTGGGAGCATCACACAGGGTCGGCATGAGGTATGATGAAATATGATAGATACTAATCACATGAGGACACGTACATTGTTGTATTGGTTCAGTTGTATTTTATTTCCGCTGTGGTATTCTTTCCCCGTTGTACGGGAGTGTGTTGTATTCGACCCCTACGTGGGCATGTATTGTAATTGATCTGTATGTATTTAGTGAAAGACCAAATCGGTCTACTGAGTCATTTTAGCCTTAAAGGCATTTTCGAGTTGTTCGATATATTTACCAGCCTGGTAAATCCTTGAGGAAGTGTTCTACGGCGTGTAATATCCTCGAACGGATTGGGAGTGTTACAAAAGAAACATACAATTGCCTTCTGAAAATGGTTTACATAATAACAAGTACAATACCCTCACTCTAATACCCTCTGAGTGGCATTCGAGGGCATACTCCTAACAGTATCAAACAGAGAAATGATGAAATGTTGAGGGAATATTTCAAGCACTTCAATGCAGAGGTTCCTAAGGTGAGGAAAGCTTCAGATGAGACCTTAAAGAACTTCTTAATAGCTGGAGCGAGACCTGGCATGGATTTTCGGAAGGAGTTGCAAGGTAAGCAACATGAAACATTGGCCGAATTCTCTGCCGAAGCAGAGTCTTACAAGTTAATTGAAGATTCATTGGCTAAACACGCTAAAGACACCAATTCTAGAGGACAAGGCATATGGGCCAGAAACAAGAGAAGCAGCTCTTATAGTCTCAAAGGCAGAGGTTCAGGCAAAAGAGAACCTTCAACCTAGGAACCTCAAATGTCAAAACCACCGCTAGTGATGAGAAGACAGCTCACATCACAGTAAATTCGAATGAAGCTCATCCCCCAGTCAGAGGCAAAAGCCCAAAAAAAAAGGTGTTTCAGAGGTATGAAGAGTATACCCCGCTGGCAACTCTAATGAAGCGCATCGTTGAAGTATGAGATAAAAGTGGGATTTTTAAGAAGCCTGCTAGGTCTGGACCTCCAGGGAAAAAGTATATGGGAAAGTATTGTGCATTTCATGACACGAATGGGCATGAGACGCCTCATTGTAGACACCTCAAAGATCATACTGAGGAGCTCATTAGAAGAGGGTACCTAACCGAATTTGTGGAGAAAAAGTTAAGATGTACAAAGATAATAAGGTTCAGAGGGAAGGTGAACAAGCTAATCCGGGCCGTACCATGAGAACAACAAGTATCCGAACCATTATTGGGGGTACTTATGTCGGGGGCAATAGCAGAAACTCTATGGACAGGTATGCCCGTGAATCTAAGGAGAAACCACTTACAAATGTGTTTAATTCATCTAAGAGACCCCCGAAGCTCTTTAAAGGAGAAACCATGGATATCACATTCACTGGGGAAGATGCAAAGTGGGTTCACCACCACTAATGTGACGCGTTGGTGGTTATTATTGTTATTGAAGGTCTAAACGTCCATAGATTGCTAGTTAATGATGGAAGATAGGGAAATGTGTTGGCCTATAGCACATAACAAAAAATGGGCTTATTGGATAAGGAGATGAAGGCCGCCTACAATGAGTTGTATAGTTTCACTAGAAATTCGGTACAAATAGTGGGACATGTGCACCTTTCTATCACTCTAGGTGAGGGACCTCGATCTTCCACTCAGTTCTCTGTATTCATGGTAGTCAATGAGGATATATCTTATAGTGCAATAATGGGAAGATCCTTTTTGAAAGAAATGCAGGTGATCACCTCGATTTATCATCTTGCCATGAAGTTCCCAACCCCGAATGGAATAGGTTGTGAAAGAGGTTCTCAGATAGATTCCAGGGAGTGTTACAACAAAGCTTTGCACTCGACAGAGAAGGCTTATAGGCACTTACAGCGGACTTGTGATGATGTTGTAGAGTTGCAGGCGCAAGAAGATCCAACAAAAGAGCTTACATGGAATAAAAAACAGGTCTATAATGCAATTATATTTGTCCAACATCCGGGCGAAGAACCTACCACGATCTCGGTTTTTCTCAGGGGTAGATACCCAAGGAAGGTTCTAATGTTGGAAGCTACCCCGTTGACAGTTCCTGAAAATCTAAATCATTCCATTGAAGGTTCTACTATAGAGGTTCAGGAAACCTTGAAACGAGACCAACCAGAGGCTGTTGGTCATGAGGTTCATGTGGAAGTTGACATAGATCCACGCATGTTGGAAACTGTGGCAAAAATGAGCGGTTGAACCATACCTATACTGGTAGATGGAAATGATCCTACCAAGGTTTTGAAAAGTTGAAAGCAGTTAGAACCAACAATGAGGGACTCTCTAACCTCATTCTTGAGAAAAAAATTTAGATGTACTCGCGTGGTATCACAGTATAATGGGTTGTGATGATGATTATAAGATTCTTTATTCTCTATGAGTTGATTCATCGGGCATTGGACGACCCATACCGTATATTGGCACGGCGACCTGAATGGCATGTGATTTCTTTGGGGATTATGTCTTCCTTTTAGTTACTTGCAACCGGCGAATCTGCACCCATGGCGTGGTGGCAGTATCCTTGCCTATTTATTGACCTAACAGATCTGAGCATCATATTTCTCGAACTATTATATTCTTCCTCTATTATTTGGTACTCATGCTAGATATTTACACTTATAGAAACAATTTTTAGTATTGTTCTTCGGTAAATTAAAATTAAAATAAAACGGGAAAAAGAAAATCTACTGAACAGTACTACTGTTCTTACAATTCGATTACAAAATACAAACTAAAAACAGAGAATGAAATTACATGAATAATATTCTTATAGCCGACGCGATTGATATCTTTCCGGAAGATAATTATGTCCCGTATAGTGCTGATGATTTTCAAACGTATTATCCCCAAAGATACAACGGTTAACGTCTTCGGTTCTGTAACACACCAGAAAAGAAGCTCCAGCGAACTGGAGATATGAGAGAACTGAGCATACTGTAATATATGTATGTATGTATGTATGTATGTATGTATGTATGTATGTATGTATGTATGTATGTATGTATGTAATGTATGTATGTATGTATGTATGTATGTATGTATGTATGTATGTATGTATGTATGTATGTATGTATGTATGTATGTATGTATGTATGTATGTATGTATGTATGTATGTATACGTATTCGATGATAGATGATGATCTGTAGTCAAGCCTCTACGAAAATGTGGTAATAAATCAGGGTATTTAGGATATACGAAACTGCAGCATTAAGACATGTTTAATGTCCATAACATTGCTGCATTAAGACGGTTTTATGAATAAAAAATTGCTGCCTTAATATAGGTTTTATGACTAAAAACTGCTGCATTAATACACACGCATTAACTCTCGAGCTCGAGCCGAGCCGAGCCGGCCGGGCGGGCAGACGCGCGTGTGCGCACGTGTGGTCTAGTCAACTCCAAGTCTAGGTGCATAGTCTTGGTCATATTGCGTTCCAGACTAGTTATGTTCGATTATTAAGAATCAGATATGCAATCCATGATTTCTTAAGTGGTATGGATCTTTGTTGGTGAATCCATAAATTTTTATATTTATGAATTATTTTAATATTATTAGGATCTATTTTATAACATTTTAATTTTTTCTATTTTTTTTAATTTTGATTTGATACCTGATATATGAGCAAAATCTGCAGTCGCATGTGTTTCTAAATCTACGCTTTATGGATTTGATGGATGAGTTTAGCTATAATTTTGTTAATCAACTTCATATTATGAATTTCACTCATTTGAAACATACATCATATCATAAACGTACAAACCAAAAGTATGGAATCAAAATCATTCCACATATATAGAGTTAAAAAGATTGATAGTGTGCAAGTCTTTTTTTTTAACTAATTATCAATATTAAGATAATTTAGTTAAAGCTATAAAAAGTTAAAAAAAATAATTTCCTATAGAAAAAGTATTCATGGAAAGAGAGAACAAATAATACATACGTTGGAAATTAGACTATTATAAATTTTTTTCTCTGTATAGAGCTGAAATAAAGGATATTTTTATAAATATTTTAAAAATTACAAAAACTTAGACAATTAGACTTGTATTTTAAATTTCTTCAACATCTTAAAGCAAAGCTTGTAATAGAATCTGAGGGAATACACCGTAGTAATATCACTCACATTCACATTTTTTTTTTTTTGGTTTCAGTTTATTTGTGTTCCGCTTCGCCAAGTTACCAAAATTATATAACTAAGAGTATCTCCAATAGCAACTGTAAAATGGTATTGAACATTATTTTTGTGTTAATCATTCTCCAGCGGCTATTGTAAAAGTTCATATACTTTTAAGTTATCTGCAGTGTTCTCCTATTTATAGTGTGATACTATTCATTCCACCGATACTATTCTATCTTATTTGTATTATTGTTTATTCATATATATATATATATATATATATATATATATATATTAATTTTAGCTATAGCTTTCAAAAGATATTTATTAAATTATATTTATGCACATAAATTTGCACAAATTATTTGTTACTCAATTTAGAAATTAAAAGCTTAGCAATTATGATGCTTTAAAATGTATTGATTGAATATTTGCGATAATATTAATTTTATAATATAATTATAAAATGCATTTAAGTTTGTACATAATATTAAGATTAGAAAAAGAATATAATGGAATATATATTTTTACTGTATTTTTGTGCAAACTATTCGAGGTGCATTACTAATTTCTGTATTTTTCTGTACCCTGTTAGAGATGCATTGTTGATTTTCTGTATTTTTATATTTGAAGTTGCAGTATTTTTGTATAAACTGTTGAAGATGGTCTACGCACACAAAGTTTTGTGGCCTACTCAACTTGGGCTCTGTTCTCTTGAGCTAGATTTTGCTGAAGTAAACTGGATTTTGCTGAATTGAACTGAATTGAACAGTGCTGAACTGAATTGAACTGAACTGAATTGTGCTGAACTGAACTGAACTGAAGTTACTAAATAATAAAAATAAAAATAATATATTAATAATAATAACAATAATAATGAGTAATGTAGAAACAATATATATATATATAACATCTACAATAATAATATATATTACATATTAATAATAATAAAGTATATATAATATTATTGATAATATTAAAATAAAAAATAATAATGTTATCACATAACAATATATACAACAACAAAATTAGCTATATCACAACAACAAAAACAAGAATAATAATAAAATTATTAATAATAACATTAACAATAGTACAAAAAATATATATAATACTATTGATAATATTAACATCAATAATAAAAATAGTAAAAAATAGATAACAATATATATAATGATAATTATTTACATTACAACAACATAATAATAAGATTAATATTAATAATAATAACTTTATATTATATTATTGATAATATTAATTAATATCAATAATGCTCTAGTAATTAATCTTATTAAAAAAATATATATACAACAATAATAATCTATTATTTATATTACAATACTAAAACCAATAATAACTAAAATATAATAAAATAAAATAATTATAATAATGATTATTGTATATAATATTATTTATAATAGAAACAATAACAAAGTAAAAATATAATAATATTATTATATATAATATTATTTCTACTAATAATAATAATAGTAATTAATAATATTGATTTTAATGCATTGATCTATTTTTTTTTATTTCAACCTATTGGCCCAGCTGAGCCCTAAATAATCATTTGCCACTAACCATGTTGATAGGATGATTGGAGTTGGTATATCCATAGCATGATATATGATGCAAAATATACATCAATTGTGATTGCTAATATAATCACAGTTTGTGTATAGCATAATCACAACTGATTTATAACATATTTACGATGAAAATATGACACATCAATTCATTTTTAATCTATCTTTTATTTATTACTTATATTTGATATTACCCTACAACATGATCACAACTGTTGTATAGCATAATTATAATTGATGTACTATGCACGGTATATTATGTTGTTTGATATATAATTTTCCGGGTGGGTGTGCTTTTGCTCCCGCTTTAATATCATTTATCTTTTTTTTTTCTATCTCTACATTATTTTTGTGGGTATTCCCCCCTCTGCCTTCATTGGTATACAATAATTCTCAATTTTGCTCCGTACTTCTGTTTTTACGTGGTTCTCCACTCTCATCCTGTAATATCCGTACTTTTTATTGACTATTTGACCTTGCCGTTCTTCCTATTTTGTCGCTCTGTAAACTCTTTGTGATGTTGTCGATATTGTTATAGTGTTTCGTACCTTGTTTCGATCACGATTGTGTTATTTAGACCGTGCGGAAGTGTCCTGGTCAGAGGAATAGCGCACGCTAGGCCTAGGCTAACGCACGCTAATTCTCCTTGAGTAGCGCACGCTCGCTTTGAGCCGTAGCGCGCGCTAAGGGACCAGTCAGGTCGGAACCAGTAACTTATTCTGCTCTCTGGACTAGCAATTAGCGCACGCTAGGAGTTAGCTAGCGCATGCTATTCAAGGGTAGTAGTGCGCGAAAATACTTCCGTAGCGCACGCTAATGGGCTGGGTCGGCAGAGGCAGTGAAGTTGTCAGGTTTTATGGACTATCAGGTAACATACGCTAGGCTTCGGCTAGCGCACGCTATGAGGGTTGCGTAGCGCACGCTAAGCTATCGTGGTAGCGCACGCTAAGACTTGAGCAGGGCAGAGGACAGTAGGTTCTGGACTCCGATTTCTGGACACCATTTTCGGCTAGCGCACGCTAAAGGAAGGTGCTTAGCGCACGCTAATGGGGCCGACAGAAGCCACTGGACTACCCGGTGACCCCGCTAGCGCACGCTAATATTAGAGGCGTAGCGTGCGCTAGACTGGACGAGGATATATTGGACAGTTGACCTCCATTTCATCATTTTTCTCATCTTTCTCACATTTCCGATCGGGAGCAGCGGGTTTGGGCGATTCGGGGAGTTTGGAAGAGATCTTTCTTCAGATATCAATATCTTTGGTTGGAGAACAAGGATTTAACAACATCTAATCCATTATATCGTCCAAATCAAGGTAAAAATCCTTAGAACCCTATTTTTGGGAATTTTGGAATTTTTCTTAGATTCGTTCGATTTATCCGGTTTGAAGTTTGAGAATCTTGAGATTATGATATATCTACCCCATATACATGCTTTTCCTACGATTTTACGGATTGGCTTGTGCCGTGTTCGGACTTGTGAGGGTTTGGGTGATTTTCCAACCTCTAGTTGTTTACCCTTGAATTTTCGTGAATCGTAGACGGGGTTCAGGAGTTTTTTCGTGAATTATGAGTATAGATTATTGATTATCATGTCCCTTACGAATCGTTTAGGTACCGGGAGTGTGTTCTTGGACCTACTGAACTCATACTCTTTTCCGTTCGTTTTCTCGGTGTCTCAAAGGCAAGTATATATTTATGATTGTACGTTCTCGACTTTGAAAGTAAGATATATGAATGGCATGTTTATTTATATCCACTCTAGGATGGGCCGACGGGTCCTCTGAGGGTTTCGTAGCCTCTGGTGCGATTCCACGGATAATATGAGTTAACCACTCTGGTATGGACCGACGAGTCCTCTGAGGGTTACGTATCCTCTGGTGCGGTTCCACGGTTGATCATGTATGTATTGATGTGATGCTATGAGATTAGGTTATTCCGGAATACTAATCTTGATTTGATGAATTGACGGTTACTTTTACTTTATTGTCGAGGAGTATTGTATTTCATACTTGATATACTTGCACTAGCTATTCGAAGGCTAACCCCTTTATGGGGGAAATACTTTTTATGTATTTCAGGTTCCAGGAGAGCTGACAGGCAGGTATCGGGTCGGCATGAAGATGATGGGCAAGCGTGATACTGTGTCTTATCTCCGGTTGTGTTTTGTGTTCCTCCATTCAGTATTGTTGTAATGGAATGGTTATTGAATACTCGAGTATTGTTTTTCAGTTTCCTTGATGTTCCGACCTGTGTTGCCGAAGTATTGATTCTGTGTTGTGACGTATTGGATACATTGGATATGTTTTGAATACCCTTTGTGTTGTCCTTTATTTTGTTGTATTTGGACATTCTCGGTCAAGTTTTATAGTTCTGCGTTTGATTAGCCTTGTGGGTCCCGCGGAGGGGCTCACGGCGCTGTAATATACCCTGAATAACTTGGGGGTGTTACAGAATATGGTATCAGAGCCAGGTTCTATGGATACCTAGGTTGTCGGTCTTTTGGGTCGATTGAGTCATCGTTTGTCTACAGTATCACTACTTTGTCATCATCACAGTGCGACCGGTACTTGTAAGACCTCTTACTCTTCTGGCGTTTCCTTAATCGTTTTTCTTTTATTTTTGGTATTTTTGAGAATCGGTCACTTCGACGACGTGCGATTGAATTGTACTTACATGCTTTGTGTGTTCTTCAGTATGTCAGCTGGTAGGGGACGAGGACGTGGCCGTGGACGTGGACAAGGACGTGGTGCGGCCGTTTCCCTCAGTTTCGTTGCGGGATCGACCAATCCCAACCTATCTAATTCGGTGCATCCTGACACTGAAAGTCAGCACGACCAGTTGACTTGCTAGGGGAACAGCGCGGACGTTGGAGTTGCAAATGTACTTCAACAATTGGCTAACCAGATGACCATTTTAGCCCAAACCATTCAGCTGAATAATCCGAACCCGAACGCGGATGCCTTGCTTCAGAATGTAATCCGTATGCACCCTCCTCAGTTTGGCAGTGCCACAGACCCGTTAGGATGGGAAGATTGGCTAGAGGAGTTGGAGAAAATTTTTGAAGCGGTCGATTGTCCCGAAGCGAGCAAAGTACCGATTGCTCAGTATTTCCTCACCAAGGAGGCTGCTACGTGGTGGAAAGTCATCAAGCCACAAGATCGTGTTGCTATGTGGGATGAGCTTAAAGAACTTTTGGAGGCCGAGTTTTGTCCTTGGCCGGTGCGAGAAGGCCGAATTCGAGCCTTTTGTGAGGCTAAACCTCAAAATATTCCCGTTTCGCAGGCAATCGTGGAGTACAACCAACAATTGATCTACATGAAGGATCAAGTGTGAAACGAGCGTGATAAGATCCGTTATTTTGATATGCGAATGAATTTAGAGTTACGGCGGTACATGGCCGGATCAACTTGTACCACATTGAAGAAATATCAAGACAGAGCTTTAGCCCATGACATGTTAAGCCTCGACAATGATACCACTGAATAATCGAAGAAGCAGAAAATCGCGGGAAATTTCTCTGGCTCTAAGAGTGGCAACTTCGAGAGGTCACAGACGACTAACCATTCTTCCGAACAGTCGTCACATTCTGCTAAAGGAAAGAGTGGCTTTCATTCTGCACCGGGCACCACAACTCGCATGGTGACTTGCTATAATTGTGGTCGTCCAGGCCACATTAATTTGGAATGCAATTTTTCACCATTGAAGTGTCACACTTGCGTACAGATGGGACATAGGGCGGCTTATTGTTCCGATCCAATTCAGACTTTGGACACTTGGGCTTCTGCCCCAGGGCCACTTGATCAAGGCATGAATCAGTGGCAATCTTTTGGTCAGTCTCAACAGAATTACTGCAGGGGCCGGGGACGGGGTCAGAACGCTGGAGGGGGAAACTCTAGCGTCGGTTCGGTACAACCACGAGTGTACGAGATGCGTCGAACAGACGAATCCGATGCAGCGGTGGCCTCATGTACCATTCATATTTTATCTCATCCTGTTCGTGTACTTTTTGATACGGGTGCTACCCATTCTTTCATTTCCTTGGAGTGTGTATGCCGTTTGAATATAACTTGTATGACTGCTTGTGATCCCTTCATTGTGAAACTACCTAGCGGGGATAGAATTATGGGGAACCGGGAGATTAAAGATTTTCCGGTGATTATATCCGGTATGGATTGGTTATCGAATCTGATTGTAGTTGATATGGAAGGTGAGGACGTGATCCTCGGCGAGGATTAGCTTGATAGTCACCAAGCGATTATGAATTACCGTACTAAGGTTATCACCATGATGACTAAAGACGAATCCGAGTACTCATTTTTGGGACGTAAGTTGGGCCAATCCAAATTACTTATCAGTGCCATGAAGGCCGTAAAACTTTTGAATAAAGGTTGTACGGGCTATTGGTGTTATGCCTTGAAGACAGAAGGGAATGAAGTCGAATTCTCTTCGATTCAGGTTGTTAATGAGTATCCCGATGTTTTTTCAGACGACCTCCCGGGATTACCATCAGATCGAGAAATATAATTTTCTGTGGATTTAGAGCATGATGCGGCCCCGATTTCTAAGGCATCTTATCTTATGGTACCTTCCGAGATGCAAGAATTAAAGAATCAACTGGGAGAATTATTGAAAAAAGGATACATCAGACCGAGCGCTTCGCCTTGGGGTGTGCCTGTTATTTTTGTGAGAAAGAAAGATGGTTCATTACGTTTGTGCATCGACTACCGTGTGCTGAACAAAGTGACCATCAAAAACAAGTATCCTTTGCCTCGTATAGACGATTTATTTGATCGGTTGCGGGGGGCTTCAGTTTTCTCGAAAATTGATTTGAGATTGGGGTACTCTCAACTCAGGGTGAAAGAGTCCGACGTTCCGAAGAATGCATTTCGAATGAGATATGGGCATTATGAATTTGTAGTTATGCCTTTTGGTCTGACTAATGCACCGGTGGTATTCATGCAGTTAATGAACAAGATATTCATCGAGTACCTCGACAGATGTGTAGTCGTCTTTATTGACGACATTTTGATCTATTCTCGAGATAAAGAGGAACACGCCCGACACTTGCGTTTAGTACTAGATATTTTGAAAATCGAGCATCTCTATGCAAAATTCTCGAAATGTGAGTTCTGGTTGGAAGAAGTTATGTTTCTCGGCCGAAGGGGTTCGCGTAGACCCGCAGAAGATTGAGGCAGTGCTAGATTGGGCACCGCCTAAAAATGTTAAGGAAGTTCGTAGCTTTTTAAGCGTTGCTGGGTATTACCATTGGTTTGTCAAAGGGTTCTCGAAACTCGCTCGGCCGCTTACGAAATTACTCCAGAAGACAGAAAAGTTTGTTTGGACGTATGAGAGACAACAGAGCTTCGATGAGCTGAAGAGACATTTGACTTCAGCGCCGATTTTAACTCTACCACATGGTAGTGAGGGCTTTGCGGTTTGTAATGACGCTTCGGGTCAAGGTCTTGGCCGTGTGCTTATGCAGCATGATAAGACGATAGCTTTTGCGTCACGACAACTGAAGCCATACGAGATGAATTCTCCTACTCACGATTTGGAGTTGGCCGCAATTGTCTTCGCACTCAAGATTTGGCGGCATTATTTGTATGGCTCTCCATGTCGGATTTATACTGATCACAATAGCCTGAAGTATATTTTCATTCAGAAAGAGCTGAATATGAGACAGAGACGTTAGTTAGAGTTGATAAAGGACTACGATTTAGAAATTCTCTACCACCCGGGTAAAGCCAATGTTGTCGCGGATGTTTTGAGCCGCAAATCGGCATCTCTCCAGATGCTCGAGGTTCTTACTTCTCAGACAAAGATTCGGCAGGATTTAATCGAGCAAGGAATAGAAGTTTGGCTTCAACGAGTACAAGGACAGTTGTTTACTCTCGAAATTACTTCGTCCATGGTTGACGACGTCAAAGGGAAACAGTGGAGTGACCCGATGATCTCTCAACTGAAGGAATATGTAATTAAACGAAAAGCTCCTGGCTTTATGGTTGACAAGGATAGTATCTTAAGATTTCAAGGAATAATCTAGAGTTGAGGCAGAGAATTCTCCGAGAAGCTCATGCTACACCTTACTCAATCCACCCCGGAACGAGTAAGATGTATAAAGATTTGAAGTGCAATTTTTGGTGGAATAACATGAAGAAGGATGTCACGGAATTTGTATTACAGTGCTTGACGTGTCAGCAAGTCAAGATCGAACATCAACGACCAGCGGGGTTATTGAAGCCGCTTCCCATTCCCGAGTGGAAGTGGAAAGACATTTCTATGGACTTTATCACTGGCATGCCGAGAACTAGGGCCGGAATGAATATGATTTGGGTAATCGTCGACCGGTTGACCAAGTCTACACACTTCTTGGGTATTAAGGATACTTGGGGACCGGAGAGGTTGGCTCGAACCTTTATAGCTGAGATCGTAAGATTGCACGTGGCCCCCAAGACCATTGTTTCTGATCGAGACGGTCGTTTCGTATCGCATTTTTGGCAGGTCGTTCATCAGGCTTTGGGTATTGAGTTTAGATTGAGCACAGACGGTTAGATGGAGAGGACGATTCAGACATTGGAGGACATGTTGCGGGCTTGTGCCCTAGATTGGAGTAATGATTGGGAGCTTCACTTGCCGTTGATCGAGTTTGCCTACAATAATAGTTGGCATGCGTCGATCAAAATGGCACCATTCTAGGCACTTTATGGTAGGCGATGTAGGTCGCCATTATGTTGGGACGAGGATTCAGAGCTAATCGGAACGGAACTGGATATGTTGATGGTGACCAAAGAAAAGATTTCTATTATCCGGGACCGATTGCTAACTGCCCAGAGTCGTCAGAAATCTTATGCTGATACCCGTCGTCGACCCTTGGAGTGGGGGATCATGTCTTACTCAAGGTGTCGCCACCAGAGGGGTTTTCCGCTTCGGGAAAAAGGGGAAACTTAGTCCAAGGTATATCGGGCCATTCGAGATTTTGGACAGAGTTGGAGATTTAGCTTATCGCTTGGTGTTGCCTCCAGCTTTGAGTCATGTCCATAGTGTTTTTCATGTGTCTCAGATGAGAAAGTACGTGCCGGATCCGAGCCATGTTATTGACTATAGTGAGATTGACGTAGCCGAGGATATTACCTTCCCGGAGAGACCCGTGAAGATCCTTGAGCGTCGTGAGAAACAACTTCGGCATAAGACCATTCCATTGTTTAAAGTGCAATTGTCGAGACATGGAGTCGAGGAGGCGACTTGGGGAACGGAAGAGAAGATGCCATCTGGTACCCCGAACTTTTTATTTCTTAAGTTTCGGGACGAAACTTCTTTTTAGAGGGGGAGAATGTAATACCCGTACTTTTTATTGACTATTTGACCTTTCTGTTCTTCCTATTTTGTCGCTCTATAAACTCTTTGTGATGTTGTCGATATTGTTATAGAGTTTTGTACCTTGTTTCGATCACGATTGTGTTATTTAGACCATGCGGAAGTGTCCTGGTCAGAGGAATAGCGCACGCTAGGCCTAGGCTAACGCACGCTAATTCTCCTTGAGTAGCGCACGCTAGCTTTGAGCCGTAGCCCGCGCTAAGGGACCAGTCAGGTCGGAACCAGTAACTTATTCTGCTCTCTGGACTAGCAATTAGCGCATGCTAGGACTTAGCTAGCGCACGCTATTCATGGGTAGTAGCACGCGCTAATACTTTCGTAGCGCACGCTAACAGGCTGGGTCGGCAGAGGCAGTGAAGTTGTCAGGTTTTCTGGACTATCAGGTAACGTACGCTAGGCTTCGGCTAGCGCACGCTATGAGGGCTACGTAGCGCACGCTAAGCTATCGCGGTAGCGCACGCTAAGAATTGAGCAGGGCAGAGGACAGTAGGTTCTGGACACCATTTTCGGCTAGCGCACGCTAAAGGGGCCGACAGAAGCCACTGGACTACCCGGTGACCCCGCTAGCGCACGCTAATGTTAGAGGCGTAGCGTGCGCTAGACTGGGCGAGTATATATTAGACAATTGACCTTCATTTCGTCATTTTTCTCATCTTTCTCACATTTCCGATCAGGAGCAGCGGGTTTGGGCGATTCGGGGAGTTTGGAAGCGATCTTTTTTCAGATATCAACATCTTTGGTTGGAGAACAAGGATTAAACAACATCTAATCCATTCTATCGTCCAAATCAAGGTAAAAAAATCTTTAGAACCCTATTTTTGGGAATTTTGGGGTTTTTCGTAGATTCGTTCGATTTATCCGGTTTGAAGCTTGAGAATCTTGAAATTATGATATATCTACCCCGTATACATGCTTTTCCTATGATTTTACAGATTGGCTTGTGCCGTGTTCGGACTTGTGAGGGTTTGGATGATTTTCCAACCTCTAGTTATTTACCCTTGTATTTTCGTGAATCGTAGATGGGTTTTGGGAGTTTCTTCGTGAATTATGAGTATGGATTATTGATTATCATATCCCTTACGAATCGTTTAGGTACCTGGAGTGCATTCTTGGACCTACCGAACTCATGCTCTTTTCCGTTCGTTTTCTCGATGTCTCAAAGGCAAGAATATATTTATGATTGTACGTTCTCGACTTTGAAAGTAAGATATATGAATGGCATGTTTATTTATATCTACTCTGGGATGGGCCGACGGGTCCCCTAAGGGTTTCGTAGCCTCTGGTGCGATTCCACGGATAATATGAGTTACCACTCTGGGATGGACCGACGAGTCCTCTGAGGGTTCTGTAGCCTCTGGTGCGGTTCCACGGTTGATCATGTATGTATTGATGTGATGCTCTGGGATTTAGTTATTCCGTAATACTAATCTTGAATTTATGAATTGACGGTTGCTTTTACTTTATTGTCGAGGAGTATTGTATTTCATACTTGATATACTTGCACTAGCTATTCCACGGCTAACCCCTTTATAAGGAAATACCTTTTATGTATTTCAGGTTCCAGGAGAGCGGATAGGCAGGTATCGGGTCGGCATGAAGATGATGGGCAAGCGTGATACTGTGTCTTATCTCCGGTTGTGTTTTGTGTTCCTCCATTCAGTGTTGTTGTACTGGAATGGTTATTGAATACTCGAGTATTGTTTTTCAGTTTCCTTGATGTTCCGGCCTGTGTTGTAGAGGTATTGATTCTGTGATGTGAGGTTTTGGATACATTGGATATATTTTGAATACCCTTTATGTTGTCATTCATTTTGTTGTATTCGGACCTTCTCTGTCAAGTTTTATAGTTCCGCGTATGATTAGCCTTGTGGGTCCCACGGAGGGGCTCACGGCGCTGTAATATACCCTGAATAACTTGGGGGTGTTACACATCCATCATCTTTTACGTGTTTGTAAATATATTTTTTACATTCTACTTTTATGGGAATTTAATTTTTAACAAAGATAGATTAAAAAATAATATAATGTTTTACAATATGTATAAATATAGAAAACGATGAGTAATTAATAATAATAAAGAATACAAATGCATAAACCATACCAAGTCATAAAATTATATTGGATGTAATATTTATATATTGTATAAAAAGTACATTATAGGACACAAAACATGTATATATACATTTTGCTGGGATCCGGGCCATAAAAGCGTAGTGGAAGACAATAAAATTTAATCTATACAGGAACTAAAAATTAAAAGGCGAAGCAAAAGTCATACACTTGTAGAGAAAAGGGGGTCATGTATATGTTGATGATGTTGACGATTCGATCCGATAAAAGGTTTCACTATCCAATAACTAAAAGGCCGTTTTTCTCCGCGTAACATGCATTGGAAGCACGCCAAAAAAATTTCACCACCTTCTTCCCCCTTGAGAGGGGCGACGACTAGTTGACAAAATCAGAAGGGGAGTTTTTCCTTTTCTCTCTTGGTAGCTATACTTTTGTTTGTAAGACCGTAATACCCGTATTTTTCATCCACTAATATTATTAAGTAACTTATAATGTTAAGGGACTCAGACATTTTTTGGTATACCGCCACCGGTATACCTCCCGGTCAGTGGCCGACCATTTCTTCTTTTTCTTTGAACGCCATTTCCGCCAGCATGCTTTCCAGCAGGCCACCTGCAGACCTCTATCAAGTGACCATTTTTTTCCTTTTCTTAAAGAACACCATGCCCGTCGATAGATCTCCGACACCGACCAATTCTTTTTTAAACTGCAGGATCAGGTCGACCATTTTATTTGAGCCTGTCGACATGCTGGAGGGGCCTCCATCGGCAGACATCCGACAATCCATTGAGACTTTCATTTTTTTTTTGCCTGCTGGCCTGCTTTCAGGCGGGCCATCGGTTGCCGTCAATAGATTTCTGAAAATCAATATTTTTTTCGAGCAAGAAAATATGGTAATTTAACTATTTTAATCCAATTATGGTAAAGGTCCCGTTTCATTATGAAACAAGTTATCTCTAGTATAATAATAATTTATGCATTTTATTTTTGAGTAAATGTTATAAAATTATTCTCATGACATTTCATGCAAAAATTCTTTGAGAAGAGGTCATAGTCAATTAGAAGGACATCTCATAAATCTTGAGCATGAGTGAAAGTTAATTGGTATATTAATTTATCAGAGGTTTATTCATATTATTATTATTATTATTTAATATCAATATTTTATGTAATTTTCGAGATTTATGGATATTAATAATACCATATTTAATTCATCCCAAACATCTCACTTTGACACAAACTAGATGATTCATCAAGAATTTCCTTACCCTACACTCTTGATCCCTCGAGTGAGAAGAGAATTTTTATATTCACAAACTCCTTTAGGGTTACCTTTAAACCCTTAAATCTAATCCTAAAAATAGATGTACTACTTTAGCACACAATTTACTTTCTATCTCCCCTTCTCTTCTCTTTACACGGCCGAGCCCCCTAAATTCCTCAGTCGACCGCCGACTTCCCCGAGCACACTCGGCCGCCGCGACTCGCCGAATTTGTCGCCGTCTGTTGTGTTTCAGTCCCGATTGAATTAGCATAAATTCAGATCTTTTAGATCCGTGCAACATATTTTGATCTTCAACAAATCTTTCATCATTTCAAAGATAAATAGACGTCTTTCTATTAAATTTTAATATTCATCTAAAATCTCAAATTTATTTATATATATAACGAGAATAGATGCTTAAAATAGTAGGCAAAAATATTTTTCCACCAAATAATTATTACTATTTGTGGAAAGTTTAAGAAATATATATTGATTTGAGTTTAAAGATCTATTTATCCAATTTGGTAAGTTATATGTCAGACTTGGTCGAAATTTTGTTTTTTTTAAGAAAAAATCTTACCTATAAATTACACCTTGTTTGAGGAGAAAAGTAAAGACAGCAAATCAATTGTATTGATAACAATGAATAGAGGGGCCTTTATATAGGCATTACAAAGAGAGTCTTTCCATACATAGGATTCGTAGTTAAGGTAAGACATCTAACAGGATCCTACTACTTATGGAAGAGTCTAGAACCTTCCATAACTCTTATCCCCCTACAACTAGTATTAGGTAAGACACCAATACGGGAAGGATTTCCCGGAACACTCCCCTTGTGTCGAACGCTAATACTAACATGGTGCATAAGATGTTGCCTCGGTAAAAAACCTTTCCAAGTCAAATAAAATCCCGTGGGAAAAACAAAGACTTTGGTGAGGAAAAAGAGCGCAACGCACCAACTACAAATGTCAGAATCATGTAAAGTATACTCCCCCTGAGGTATACATGACAGCTCATTCCGTCGAGCTATCATTAGTTGAGCTCGGATAATCGACACATGCCGATGCTTCTCACATGTTTCTCAAATGTAAATTTCGTCAGAGACTTAGTGAACAAGTCTGCGATATTCTCATCGGAACTCACTTGTTTCACTTCGATATTCAGCAATTTCTACTGCTGCTGATTATAAAAGAACTTCGGCGCAATATGCTTGGTATTGTCACCCTTTATGAAACCTAACTTCATCTGCTCAAGGCATTCCGCATTGTCCTCAAAGATGCAAGTAGGGTTTGCTGTAGTGGGATCTAATCCACACGTTCCTCGTATATGGTCTATGACCGACCGGAGCCAAATGCACTCCCTTACGGATTCGTGCAATGCAATTATCTCTGCATGGTTCGAGGAAGTAGCAACCAGGGTTTGCTTGGTAGATCGCCAAGATATTGCCGTATTCCCAATGGTGAATACATAACCAATTTGGGAACGTCCTTTATGCGGGTCAGAGAGATAACCGGCATCAGCAAATCCAACTAACGTGTCGTTAGGATTCTCTGCATAAGGGGTAAGCTTGCTCGCATTAGCACTTCTGGTAGTCAAGCTACCATGCTTAGCTGCAATATCAGAGGAAAATCGACGGTCGGTATGCATCGTCTTAACCTCAACAATTCCTTTAGGAATATCACTCTCTCTTGCGTAGGGAAAGAACAATCCAAGGTCACTGGAGCCTTTCAAGTATCGAAAGATGTGTTTTACTCCATTCCAATGCCTTATCGTGGGAGCGGAGCTAAATATCGCTAACAGATTCACAGAGAATGCGATGTCTGGACGAGTACATTGAGCCAGATACAACAACGCACCGATTGCGCTAAGGTACGGTGTTTCTGCTCCAAGGACCTCTTCATCCTCCTCTTTGGGACGAAACGGATCCTTGTTCATTTCCAGACTTCGACCAATCATGGGGGTAGTAAGAGGATGTGCATTGTCCATGCTAAATCGCCTGAGCATTTTGTGGACATAGGCAGACTGATGAATGAGTATGCCATCATCTCGATGTTCTAGATCTAAGCCCAAGCAGAATCGAGTCCTCCCCATATCTTTCATCTCGAATTCGAATTTAAGGTAGCGGGCCGTTTCATTGACCTCATCTATGGTACCGATAACATTCATGTCATCTACATAGACGGCTACAATCACGAATCCTGCATCTGTTCTTTCACGAAAATGTATGGACAGATGTCACTATTCTCGTATCCCATCCCAATCAAGTATTCACTTAGGCGGTTGTACCACATCCTTCCGGATTGTTTCAACCCATATAGTGAACGACGCAATTTCACAGTGTAAGCGCTCCGTGGTTTAGAGCTACTTGACTTGGGCAATGAAATCCCTTCGGGGACTTTCATATAGATATCCGTATCTGGATCCCCATAAAGATACGCTGTAACCACATCCATAAGCTGCATGTTTAGTTTTTCGGACACTACCAAACTGACTAAGTAGCGGAAATTGATGATGTCCATAACGGGAGAATACGTCTCCTCGTAGTCAATGCCAGGGCGCTGCGAGAAGCCTTGGGCAACTAGTCTCGCTTTGTAACGCATGACCTCATCCTTATCATTGCATTTACGAACAAAGACCCACTTATGTCCAACTGGTTTAACGCCCACGGGTATTGGCTCGATACGGCCAAATACCTCACGTTTAGCCATTGAGTCTAGTTCGGCCTGCATTGCATCTTTCCATTTCGGCCAATCGGCTCGTTGTTGACATTCAGCAACCGAGCGCGGCTCAGCGTCGTCATCTTCAATAATTTCTTGAGCGACGGAGTAGGCAAAAGCATCATCGACTAGCGTGGACGACCTGTCCAATAGTACGTATTCACTCGTACATTGCATCGAGATTTCTTTATTTTCTGACATCACCAAAGTTTCCGAAGCGTCCGTCGATTGTTCCATTGTTGATTCGAGGACATATCCGTAGTCAGAGATAATCTCGTGTGACGAAGTCACTGTGTCGATGACGAGAGGATTTTGTGCCTCCGTTCCTCTTCTCTTTCGAGGTTCGGTATCCTTTCTACCCACTGGCCTCCCCCTCTTTCGAGCAGGGATAAGAGCAGCCGAAGAAGCCGTCCCACTACTAAGGTTGACGCCGGGGGCATCATTCCTTTGGGCGGCTGAACCTTTCCCAATAACTGGGACTTCTAACCTTGCAGGAGCATTCACAGCGGGAATGGTAGATCTTGTCACTTTCGCAGTATCAGTAAAGCTGTCGGGCATCGAATCCGCAACTTTCTGAAGACTGAGAATACGTTTCACTTCTAGCTCGGATTTAGCTGCGCGGGGATCTTGATGAGGCAAGGAGGGAGCACACCAGACAATTTCCTGGCATTCAACTGGAATCGGTCGATTCCTCTCTCCCCCTAACGACGGGAAGTTTGTCTCATCAAAGTGACAATATGCAAATCTTGCAGTAAACATATCTCCTGTCAAAGGTTCCAAATAGCGGATAATTTTAGGCGATTCATAGCCAACATATATACCTAATCGTCTTTGCGGACCCATTTTAGTACGTTGTGGAGGCGTAATTGGCACATAGACTGCACAACCAAAAATGCGTAAGTGTGAAATATCAGGCTCATATCCAGTTACCAACTGGTACGCACTAAAAGGTTGATTGGCAGTGGGTCGAAAGCGAATAAGTATAGCTGCATGCAAAATTGCATAACCCCAGGCAGAAATCGGCAAGTTGGTGCGCAATACCAATGCTCGAGCGATAAGCTGTAACCGCTTAATCATAACCTCGGCAAGGCCATTCTGCGAATGAACATGGGGGACGGGATGTTCAACTTCAATCCCTATCGACATGTAATAGTCGTCAAAAGACTTTGACGTAAACTCTCGAGCATTGTCCAATCTTAATGACGAGATTTGGAAGTCGGGGTGGTTAGCCCGTAACTTGATGATTTGTGTTAGGAGTTTAGCAAATGCAGCATTTCTCGTGGATAGTAGAGCGACGTGTGACCATCGCGTCGATGCATCAACCAGAACCATAAAATATCTGAATGGTCCGCACTCTGGCTGAATAGGTCCACATATGTCCCCTTGAATTCTTTGTAAGAAGCGAATGTTTTGTGTTGAGTCTTTAGCAAAGGACGGAGAGGGTATCAACTTTGCTAGTGAACAGGCTTTGCAAAATGATTTATGGGCATTAGAAATTGCCACGGAAGCCTCGGGATTTACGAGAGATGCACCGTCAACCTTAACAGGGCGTACGATCTTTAATCCCGGTGATACGGTATCAAGCTCACTCACATCAATGCCGATATCGAGTGGTGCTTCCAATCGTTTTCTGGACTTGAAAAACGGATGACCATGTGAGTTTTTCAAAATGCGAATCATCATGTCGCGTCCAGGGTGACCGAGACGGTCAGGCCATAGTTGGTATGCTTCGGAATCACACAGTTCGTGACTCACAGCATAGGATTCAATAATCCTTATTGTAGTCTGGTATAAACCACTACTTAGACTCATAAGTTTCTCGAGAACGCAGCGTCTTCCGCATTCTGCCAGAGTAACACACAAAAATTTTGTCCCATTCTCACAATGTGTATCAAGGTGATAACCGTTGGCACGGATGTCCCCAAAACTTAGCAAGGTTCGGTTTGCTCTTGGGGCATAGAGAGCATTTGTGACATTAATATGCGTACCATTAGGTAGCAAGAAATGAGAAGGTACCCTCCCTTGAATTACTTGGGAGGAACCAATCATTGTTGTCACTGAGGATATATATGGCACAATATCCTTGAATAATTGCCTATTCCGAAGAATAGTGTGGGTTGTTCCACAATCAGCAAGGCACTCAATTTCGCCACGAGACATCTACAATAAGACATGAAACTCGATTAGTCTTGTGATTAAAGACATAGCGAAAACTCATTAACTTCGAGTTTGGGGAAATTCGACCAAGTTGGTCAGGATCAAAGTTAGCATAATCGCTAGAAATAATTTCCGCGCAGCCTGACCTTTGTTCACTAAAACAGCAATAACTTCTTCGTTAAGAAAGATATGGACGAACGGTCAGTTGTTCTGGAAACTAGACTTCCGTATCTTTCTGTTCATAGGTGGTACACTTTATAGATCATTAAACTCAGATCTCAGTGATCGTTTCAATTTACTATTTTGATATTTCCCTATTGTTGAGTGATAGAGCAAGGTTGAAGCCTTTTTCAAAGGCATTATTGTTGATACAATACTATGGAGATATGGCCATAGGAGCGTTTAAATACTTCAAAACGCATCATGGTGTTCGATATATATCTCGACTAATGATTCTTTCGGTAACTCCAACTTGGTAGACTTGCAGAGAAAGTAGGAATGTCGGTACAGCTAAGGCTGTTTAAAAACCACTGATTCCGTTTGAACTCTCAAAACATAAACAAATACCAAGGAGGATGCGCCTAGTCTTGATCAGAAGTTTTGATGAAATCCACCAATGTATCAAATTTAACCAAGCAATTCATTTACTGAGCAATTGTTTTGTGATAAACCAAACATGCTTTCGAAGGGAAACATAAAATTCATCTTTGCACAATCACAGCAATTAAAAGAATTTTATTCATCATGGCCAACTTTATTACATTCATGAAAATCCAAAGTAGTTCTCGGACAAAACATAACCAAAGTGTAAAACTAGTCAAAGTGGGCAACATCCATATGTTGGTCTTTGTCCGCAATGGTGAGAGGAGGGATCTCAGTATGGATCTCAGTATGGTTCACCTCCATATTCTCATTATCTTCTTCCATATAATTCGACTCTTGAGTCAAATACTGTTTATAGTGCTTGTAGTAAGCTTGGATGTTCTTTGGTGCTTTGCAATTGCGGTAAGTATGCTTCTTCGATCCGCAAGTATAGCAATTCTGGCCTTCCTTTGGAGTGGTTCCATTCCCGGCGGCAGGAGGCGGTCCACGTGGTTGGGTTCCACTGGGTCCCGTGGCCGAGCCACCTTGCCTCTTCCACACATTGGAACGATGACCTCGTCTTTTCCCTCGCTTGCTCGAGTCATGCATCCGTGGTGCTTGCAAAAACTGAGTAGCGTTGCCTTTTCTATTTTGTCGTGGTGCCTTCATGTGGGTAGCCTGATTCACTTCCGGAATCGGCTTCGTACCAGCTAGGCACGCATTGCTATTGAGAATAATCTCATGGTGCCTTTCTTTTTTCGCGAGGTGGGAGATAAGGTCACTATAGTTCTTAATTCTCCCTTCCTCATAGGCAACGCGTAGCTGATGAGCAATCACACTTGCTCCCACGGGAAACGTGTTAAGAGTCTTCTCGATCAAATCTTGATCAGACTTCTTGACACCACAAAAATCAAGATCAGCGCGAAGATCGAAGATAGCTTGATTATAGTCTTCCACATTCGCATAATCCAAAAATCAGATTTGCTCCCACTGAAGTTGCAATTCGGGGAAGCGCTGATCATGCACATTATTAAATCGTTGTTCGAGTGTATCCCATAGTTCTTTGGGGGTTTGCAAATTCATATAACACTTTTTCAATAACGGATGTATATGTCTACACAAGTACATCAGTGCATTAGCCTTGGTTTCCTCGCTCGGTTCTTGAGCGGTAGGCTCGTTAGAGGGAAAGATGGTGGTGGTAAATCTCTTACCGACGAACGCCAAGTGAATATCTGAGACCCACATATGGTACTCCTTACCAGCATGGTCAAGGATGTCGAACTCCGGATGAACATTGGAGCTTTGTGCCATCTACAAGATATAAACAAGAGGAAGTTAGTCTTGTTGGATTTTCAGTGACAATGTAAACGGTCACAATCGATGCTTTTAAAAGCGTGTAACATAACCGTTACTCGATTTACTTCCCTTAATTGTTGTTTAGTAAAGTCGACAAAAAAAACGGCGATATCAGATCGCACCCAGATACGTGGTGTATGCAACAACCACAAGTATCGACTTTTCAATAATTCCATGACTCCCCCAGGACCGTCCCACAGTTTTCTTCGACACGTAGAGATACCGACTTCTATCACGATCTCATCCACCGTAAAGTAGCGTGGGAGATAAAGAACCCAAAACCCGTGTCCCCAAAAGAAAAATTCCCAAAAGGAGAGAATTGAAATAGGGACAAGTCAGATAATTACCTCGATTATAAAATTAGGCACGTGCTGAATTTGTGGTGTGCTTCGATCTACTGGTTGGTACTCGATGCGACGACGTGAAACCGGAGGCGCAATTTTGGCGGCTTCCGAAGATAAGTTGATGTTCGGGTTTTGGTCCGAGAGTCAGAACCGGGTCGGACTAGGCTGGACTGGAGCTGGCCGGCGGCAGAGGCGGTCTGCAGTGGTCGGCGGCGGCGGTCCGGCGGCGGTGCTGGGCAGCGTCAGGCGGCTCTAGGTGGCGGATGTCTTTGGCGGCCTGGCGGGCGGCTCGCGGTGGCGGCCGGGCGGGCGGGGCAGCGGCGCATGGCGGCGGTTGCGCAGCGGGCCGGGCCGCGCGGCGTAAGCGGGCGGCGGCAATGGCGCGCGCAGCTGGCAGCGTCGGTGCTCGGCGGGCGGGCCGGCGCTGTGGCGGAGGTCACTGGCGGTTCAGGCGGCGGTGTCAGCGGGCGACGGAAGCTGACGGCGGCGGTGCTCGGCGGCAGGGCTTGGCCGTTTTTTTTTTTTCTTTCGTTCGAGCTACGTGCTGATAACGTGTTTGGGGAGAAAAGTAAAGACAACAAATCAATTGTATTGAGAACAATGAATAGAGGGGCCTTTATATAGGCATTACAAAGAGAGTCTTTCCATACATAGGATTCCTAGTTAAGGTAAGACATCTAACAGGATCCTACTACTTATGGAAGAGTCTAGAACCTTCCATAACTCTTATCCCCCTACAACTAGTATTAGGTAAGACACCAATACGGGAAGGATTTCCCGGAACACACCTTAATTATGGTAATTTAACTTTTCATTATAATACACAAAATATCCTATTCGAATATGGTATTGATGTGATCAATAAATTTGTTCATCAAATATGTGGGAAAATAGGACTAATTTTCTAAACCAGTATTTAATTAAAAACATACAAAATAAAAAAGTCACACGTGACAAAATAAGGAAAAATGTATACACTAACAAAAGAATATATGAACACATTTTAAAGAAAACACCCTGATTTTGGCTTAAATTTTTGTTAAATTATTTCAAGCGTATGGTGTAAATGATGTTATTAAAACTTGATGTGATTATGTCAGCTTTCTATCTATCTATCTATCTATATATATATATATATACTTAAAAAATGAGTTCCTGCCATAAATGCTTAGCATTAATACAATAAAGTCACTAAACTCATAAACTCATTTTTACATACTGTCCAACTCAATGTAATTCATTTCTACATACTGCACAACTCAATGTAATCATGCAAAAACAAAGGATCACATATGATAGCGTCATAGAAATAGTGTACTCAAGTGACCCGTTTTTACATACTGCCCAACTCCCTAAACTCATAAACTCATTTTACATACTGGCCATTTTACATGCATTAAACTCAGTAAACTCATAAACCCATTTTCATTAAACTGCCTAGCCCAACCCATTGTGGCAGCCCATTTCTTGCAGTCGTCCAGTCCATTTACCCACCAATTTTTGCAGGTCCATTGCATCTGGTTGCTTTTAAAATTCCTTATCAGTATAACTTAATCATAAATTGAAGGTCTGCTATAACTCAATCATAAATTGCAGGTCCCTTGCTTTTCATGCCTTTTAAAATTCCTTATCAGTTCCTGCTATAACTCCATCATACAGCCATTTTTTAAAACTGCTCAACCCAACCAATTGATGCAAACTCTTTCATGTTTCCATGCTGCATCAGCAACTCCTTTCATCTCCTCACCATTAAATATGTCAAATCATCTAACATGTGGATTCATTCCTATAAATTACGCACCAACCACAGCTACTCAATCATATATGGACGCCCACTCATCCCAAAAATATATCAAAACAGCAAAAAGGTCAGCCACGTTCTTACAGTCTGGGCAATTGAAGGAAGGCGATGAAGGTCCCATTGTTGTCATGATCTGCAGGAGATGGGATGTCCATAATATTAATGGGAGATACCTTAGCACCGACTTTTTCGTTTCAGATGAGAAGGTAAAATAAATACATGTTTTTTCATCATTCAAAGTATTATGACTGATGTAACATGGTGTTTTTGCAGGAAAATGTGATGCACTGCACAATAAAAAGTAATATTTCGCATTGTTTCAGTGATAAGTTGCAAGAAGGTCCTGTTGTTTCTATGCTATATTTTACCGTACAGAAAAAAGATGAGTACCGAATCATCAAAGATAACACTTACTTGATTGAGCTTAATGGTTCAACCTCCGTCAGAAAAGCTACCATCAACGTTGGTTGTTTTGTTAGGCTTCCCTTTCAGCTTATGGACTTTGAGATCATCCAACCTACATAAAGAAAGTATCTGATTGGTAAACAATTCTGTCCTTTGACAAAAAATCATGCATTACAGTTACATCAATATTGATTTCTACGTATGTATGGTTTCTTTGATGCAGACATTATTGGTTACGTTACGACTGTCAGCAAATCCGCATATCCGAGGACTGGTTCAAAGAACCTGGATTTTAACCTTGCAAATGATAGGTAATATATTCTTTGTATGATTACATGTATGAGCCAGTCCACTATGGTTTTGGCTTCGAAGTACAGAATAAAAATAGTTTTTTTTAACCTTTTTATTAATCTCAAACAGGGGACGCACAATTAGAGTGACGTTATGGGGAAAATTAGGCGATGAGCTGCTAAAACAGAAACCTGATAATTGCGGAAACTGCACCATAATCCTGACTTCGATGAGTGCTAAATATTACAATGGTAATCATACTCCTATGTAAAGTAAACACCCATTTTACTATCTGTTGCATCTAACGTCGGTCCATCTCTACTTTCCATGTTAACTTTGCCTGTCGAGTTGTTCATCAACACTTATTCTGTACAATGATGAAATTCCTGCAATCGTTGCTTTTAAAGCAAAAATCAGGTACTCACTATCATGCATTTAGAAACATGCATACCTTCAAAGAATTTAAACACTAATCACAGTTATAAAATTCAGTGATGTTGATGAGACCGAACCGAGTTTACCTGTTGTGGCTTCTGAACCAAGGCATGGAACCATTGAAGAGCTCTTAGCCTTGGGCCGCAACAAAAGAAAAGATGTATTGTCCTTTTTCCCCCAAGTGCCTCCCTTTACTGTAACAAGTAATGACAGATTACCCCCCATATTTTCTGACAACTGTTGCTTTTTAGGCTGCAACATTCATATTTGAAGCTGAAATCATCAACGTGCGGACAAGAAATAGCTGGTACTACCCTGCCTGTTCCGGCGGAAAGTGCAAAAAGGGTGTGGACAAGAAGGATGGAAAACTTTGGTGCGACGCGTGCGACCAACCTGTGAACTGCCCAAAACCAAGGCATGATATGTATTACATATTACCAACACAAATTTATCTTTAAAAAAATTGCAGCTAACATACTGTTTTCTCACATGGCCATGTTTAGGTTTGAGGTTGATGTAAAGGATGGCTCTGCCCCTACTGTCATTGTGATGTGGGATGAGATGGCTACGGAGTTAACAAAGTCAAGCGCCAAAGAACTTTTGGATGAGGTGCATGTATTAATTAAGTTTGGTCATTCATTCGCTATTTTGATATGTGTCCATGTATAGGCCGCAGATGATGCGCCGGTGTTGCCTTATGCTTTGACAAACCTGTTTAATACTAAACACGTGTTTGAAGTAAAGTCTCAGACGTACTATAATTATAGATCATTTAAAATATTCACATGCAGTAACATTTTCCCAACCCCCGCTTCTGCAATTTCAGAGCTTCATGAGATTGGCGAAGCTTCTAACGTGTGTGCGTTGGACGACAGTGATGAGATTCACAAGTCCCCAATGAAAAGGCTGGTGAGGGGCCCAAAAATGTGTACCCCATCAATGGCATCTGATCCAAAAAAAAGGAAAAGGTTAAACTTCAAACACAAAATAAGTTTTCACACTGAATGATAAGTCTTATAAACGATAACATTTTTTTTCCACACTAACTGAAGGTACACTGAAGAAGATTAAGACATAGAGGAAGTTACTGTTAAAAAAGTCCCGGTTGATAAAGATCCTGAAGAACACACTGAATAAGGAACTTCACTCAAAATAAGTACTAATAAGAAAATAAAGAATTATGCCAACGGTGTGGGTCAGACTTTTTGGAACTTAGATATGAGGATCATGGTCTAGCCAATACTTGGTGTTAGAATTTTGTTAACTTTGATATCAGTATCATGGCCTATCCAATGTTTTGTGCTCAATCTCTTAATTCAATAAATCTGATTACTATTTTCCTATAGCTCTAGCGCTCACAATAAAACCAGTGCTATTTCGAGTAATAAATATGAAACTAGTCCTGGCCTGAAATAAGCAAAATTCATTGCTAGCTTCTGGCTCTATCCTATAGTCCTGTGGTTTTTTTTCTCATCACCTTATTAGAATTTGGTAATAAATTCAGTGCCAATGTGTAAATATCGGAATATATTATTAGAACTATAAAAAATTTATAAGCAAAAATAGTGATTCGGATGGAAAATAAAACATTAGCCTTTGAGCAGATAATTCATCATGTTTGTGTCTGTAAAAAAGCTATACACATCCTAAAATATCTGAACTGCATAAGCTTGAAGAGGGATGTTTTTTACCTCATTTTTCAGGCCAGACAAAGCCAGGAAACCGCACGATGTTACTCTTGAACTGGAAAGCCTGCAATTTTTAGAAATCTATGACATCATACCTGTTTGAATAAATTCATTATGCATAACACAATATCTTTACAACACAATTTTCACTAGTACGCATAAACTCTAATTCTATATTTAAAAAAACATAATGTTTTAACATATAACTCCTGATATTGTTTTATAAATGTTAATATGAGACAATACGGAACCTCTAACTTAAGAAACTGCAAGTTGCATAAAAAAGTAGGTATCAAACATTTAGAGTTGTTCATAGGAAAACAACAATAAAAATATGGAAGAATTTGGTACAAGTAGACAGATAAGAGATGACATGAAATAGAGCTACAAAGCTCAAGTTGGCAAAATCTGCCTTATCGGTAAAAAGGGTAAAGCACAAACTATGTAACCACCACAGACCTTTCTGTCTTACCAGCTCTGTAATATTCAGAGGTAATCTTTTTTCGTCTTACTGTTGTGTTGTACGTGTTCATTAATTGTACAAGTGTTGTTGTATTTGACTGATACAGTGTACATTGTATTGGGATATTTCGGAATCAAAATATTTATACTTGTCGTCGGTATTGTATTCGCTGTTTGGATGATTGCTTGGTGAGTTTTGATTTTGGCTAAGCATACTAGCCATAGCGTACGTTATATGTATAGTATTACGTACGCTATGTGTTGAGGCTTACGTACGTTAAACCTAATGGGTTACATACGTAACGATGTGTTAGCAGGTCGCATCTGGCTTTCGGCGTGTGGGGCCGGGCGTGGTTGGATTCCCATGGCTTGCTCGAGATAGCTAGATCAACGTCCATTACGTACGCTATGCATGGATGCTAACGTATGCAATGTTGTGGTTGTTATGTACATCTTTTGACTAACGTACGTAAGGAGTATTATGAGTATGCCCTCGTATGCCACTCAGAGGATGTTGAATGAGGGCATTATACTTGTTATTATGTAAATCATTATCATAAGGCAATGAATGTTTCTTTATTTACTGGTAGTTACTAGCATTCCTAACTCGTAAATATACATATATAAACTAGTCGGTGGATTTGAGAGCAAAATGTTCCACTCCTTATTGGATAAGGGGATCGGCACTGGAAAGGTTTATAGCTCAAATACTTAATTGTTGCCAAGTTGATGAAACTTGACTGGGCGTTAAGTTTATGTGAAAACTTGTATGAGGTGTTCTTTAACATGGAGAGTGCATGTCGAACACTAATGGTTAGTGGGAGCACACATTATAGGTATGCTAATTGGATTAGTATATTCGAACCGACTCACCCTCAATTCGTCGCACGGATTTCACTCTGTGACAGTCAATGACAGAATCGAAAGGTTGTGATAGATACTCATGAACCTTCGACTTGCGGATTTAGTATGGATGTGCTTGTGACGTCAAGATTTTCATTAGAGTAGTTCGACCCTGTAAACCGGAAGGCGGGGGTAAACCTCGGCGTGCATCTTGACAGGCAAGTAGCAGGTCCTACTGAATTCCAAGATAGAATTCTTTCTCCTGTTAGTGAACGGGTTATGTGTCCTATGCGGTTATTGACAGATGAGATCATAAGTCTTTGGCCAAAGCATTGGAGCTAGTTGTATTAGATACACGATAGCTCGATGATCTCGATTTGCATTAACTCATGCATAACGTCAAGTACATATAGGGTTTGACTGACCGTGACCCTACAACTTGATCGGGACATTTGAAACAAGGGTTTATACGTATACTGGTATTCACGACAAAATGGTTCTTGAATGATACCAATCATTCGTTCTTAGTTGGGGTACAGTGTAGGCCGCTAGGCTGGCTAGAGGTGGTGCTACTACTCTTTGGTTCCTCCCATTGCTGACTGAGACGAACCTACCGAGTCACGCAATGTGATTGACGACGGAATGAATCAAGCTAATTCTCTCATTATGAATATTAGATATTGGATATCTAAATTTGGGACATTGGATGTTTAAATTGATTTATTGGATAAATTAATTTATGTCCTAATGAGTTAAATAAATTACTGGTGATTAATTTAATTCATGGATATAATTATTTTTTGGAGAAATTAATTATGTTATTATGTATTTGATATGATTAATTAATTTGATTAATTAATCGATATAAATACATTGGAACAGAATCTGAGTTTATCTGTTTGGACTCATGGGAGTCCGAAACGAACCGAAATCGTCCGATTTTTCATCTTGCACCCCCATTTCCACCTACCTTCCCATTGTCTTTTCTTTCCATTCTTTAATGGATGATAATGACATGGTGGGGCATTTTCTCATGTGGATGAGTTGTGTGAAGAGGTGGGTTGTGTATATAGAATAAGAGAAGACTTGTCGTCTCACTTGACTTCACTTGGTACATTTGTTTTCATACGTGAGTTTTCAAGAGAGAAGAAAGAACTTAGAGTTCATTTTCAAATTCTTCATCTTCTTTAGTTGTTCTTGATTTTCTTGGAAGAAAAATTGAGAAATAATAGAGAGATTGTGAGTTATACACTTAGAGTGTTATAATCACAAATCAAAAACTTCATCGTCCTAGCTCTAGCCGTATCCTCGGAGGATAACAAAGTGATCGTCGTTCTGTTCGTTTCTCTGGAGCATGGCAAGTAGAGACGCGGTGCTTTCGGCATTGGATCATCCAAGAGCTTGGACCGGATTGGATTCGTAGAGATCAAGAAATGCTTGGGGAATAGCTCAAGAGAAGGATACCATTTAATCAACGGACTACAAGGGTATGTTTCTCGTATCTCTTGTGTTTCGTTTAATATTCGTATATACGTAGATCGATCGATCCTCGTATGTATTCGGATCGAATTAATTTTCATTTTACCGCTTCCATTGGGCCTTCGTTTTAGGCACCGAATCCCAACAGTGGTATCAGAGAGTAGGTCTTGCGATCGTATATACGATATATTAGCATTTGGAATACTTGATTAGATGGTGAATGATTTGGAAATCATTTATAGTCATAATCGCGATGTATGTTTTTCGTTCGTTGTAGTTGTATTTTCCATAAGTTTATGTCTAAATATAAATCTTTATTTTTCGGGAAATGTGATTTATATTGAAGATATGAAAGTCGGAAAATATTGATATTGGATATCTGGTCGAAAATCTAGCTCTGAATCATCGTCGGACGACTTTTCGGACAAGGGGCAGGAAGCTGCCGGGCTGACCCGACCGTGTCAAACGACACGGGCCGTGCCAGCCGACCAGCCTAGGCAGACTGTCGGGATGACCCGAGCGTGCCATTCGGCACGGGCCGTGTCTGGCCGGCAGGCTGTCGGAGTAACCCGACCGTGCCATTCGGCACGGGCCGTGTCTAGCCGGTAGACTGCCGATGGTGAATTGGCCGTGGCAGGCCAGTTTTGCCCCGACTCGATTTTTCCGTGTATTCCAGAAAATTAATCTCCCGCATATTAAATTGGATTTAATATGATTAAAATGATTTATGGTATTTCATTTTATAAGGGAAATTAGATTAATTGGAATATTTGTGGGTGACCGAATACTTTGAACGTTTTCATATTACCGATTGTGTGAATTGGTTGGATCGATTCTATTTATTGTTTGTATGTTGATTAGATCAATGTATCTTGTTACATGTTATTTTGTACGCTTTATTGTCATTATTTTATCTCCATTTTGGGTTTAAATCTGCATAAATGAGCTCTTAATACATTATGTTTACATGTTTTGAAGGAAATTGGAGTCCTGAAGCTTGAACGATGAAAAACAGGTCAAAAATGACATTTTTCGGTAGAGGGCCGCGTCGCACCGAAGCTGGGACGCGTTACAAGGCATAACATGGACCAAACTGTACCAAGATCCGCAGCACACTTGTTCTGGGCCACGGCCCGTACTGCAATTTTGCCCAGACCTGGGCGGCAGCATGGCTAGGGCCGCGGCCCGTGGCGACGGGAATCCTGATTTTACCCCGCGATTTTGGATGTTTTGGAGGTGGACTAGACCTAATCCTCGGATGCGTTTTGGAGACGGGAGATGGTTATAAAAGCCTAGAGAAGGTCAGAAAAGAAAGCATCGAAGAAAGAAGAGGAGAACACCTAGCAGCAGAGAACGAAGGCTAAAGAACGGAAGAAGACAAGTTCTTCAATCGTGTTTGAATTTCTCCATTCTTATGTTTAATTCAAGTATTTGTGTATTATTTTCTAGCATGTCGGGCTAGACCCCTTTATTCTAGGATTGAGATGAACAGAGATTATGATGAATTAATTCTTGATTTTACCTTTTTCCCTTTTCTATTGAGTTTTCCCCGATTGTTCTTAATCCTTTCAATTGTGTGGCCGATAATTGAATTGTTCTAGCTGCTTAACTTGAATCGGAAGAGAATAGTGAGTTGTGATAATTGGGAGAAAACCATTTTGTCTTGTGAGATAGGAATATACTCATAAGAATTATGAAGCTCGATGTTTTGAAGATTATAGAACATTTTGACTAATGTCGAATTAACTCACCTAGGAATAGAGTGAATTGTTCGCATTGGAAAATTCTACAGACCTCGGAAGGGGCATTAGATTAAATTAGATAATCTTCGCTTTTAATTAATTGGGAAATTACATAGATTATATAAATCAAGATTAATTCGGATTAATCGAGGTGAATTATTAATCCTAGAGTATTCTCCCATTCGATCTCCTTTTATTGGATTATTGATTTTCTTATTTATTTTAGTTTATCGCAATATTTAGTTATTCATAATTCTTCAACCTCAAAATTTCGGTCGTTCAAATAAAATTAGAAATACTAATAAATTGGTAGTTAGCACATCAGTCCTCGAGGGAACGATACTTTTCTCATCACTTTATTACTTGCTTACGACAACATGCACTTGCGTTCACAGAAAATACGTAACAAGTTTTTGGCGCCGTTGCCGGGGACTGATTGTTTTTACTAATATCAATTTCAGTATTTTTAGTCTTAATTTGAACATTATCTTATTTTTGTGTAAATTTGGTTTCATTTGTTTCCTTTCAGAAATTCGTTTAGTGCATGAGAAAAATTGGTGACGAAGGTTTATTTCCTTTGGATACCGAACACGAACGCACTCTGCGGAAAAACAGGAAGGAAAAACGTGAATTATTGATCACAGATATCATGTGAGACAACACTGGAAATCAAGGGATTGATAACCCAATTCAGCAGGTTCAACCAGTATTGGCTCTCCGTGATTATGCACTTCTACAAATCAATGCAAATTTTTTGGGGATTCGGCGCCCGACCATTCAAGCAAATAATTTTGAAATCAAACCAGCTATCATTCAAATGGTGCAAGCAAGCCAATTTTGCGGATTGGCGAATAATGACCCCAATGCTCACATTGCTTCATTTCTCGAGATTTGTGACACATTCAAGAATAACGGTGTTACCGATGATGCCATTCGTCTACGGATTTTCCCATTCTCTTTAAGGGACAAGGCCAAGTTCTGGTTGAATTCACTCCCACCTGGCTCTATCCCAACTTGGGCGGAGTTAGCACAAGCTTTTCTGGCTAAATTCTTTCCGCCAGCGAAGACAGCAAGACTCAGAAATGAGATAACCACTTTCGGACAATATGATATGGAGTCGCTACATGAGGCATGAGAGTGATATAAAGACTTGCTAAGGAGATGCCCCCACCATGGTCTACCGGATTGGCTGCAGATTCAGACATTATATAATGGGTTGAGTGCTTCTACACGCACTCTAGTGGATGCAGCAGCTGGGGGCGCTTTAATGGGCAAAACTATGGCCGAAGCTTATTCCTTACTGGAAACAATGGTTGCGAATGCTTATCAGTGGCCTTCTGAGCATGTGAATCCGAAACGAGTTATGGGAATTTCCGATAATGATCCAATATCTATGCTATCAGCCAAAGTTGCGGCCTTAACTCAACAACTTTAAGTTTTATCACACGCTCCTTCTACAGTTACCACGGAAACATGTAATTGGTGCAACGGGTCTCATCCTAGTGCTGAATGTCAAGTCGAAAATCCTTTTGAGCAGTCTCAGATGGAAGAAGCTCAATTTGTGGGGAATGAAAATCGTCAAAATAACTCGTATTCCAACACTTACAACCAAGGGTGGCGAAATCATCCCAATCTTTCATGGAGGAACGGGCAAGCGTTGAACAATCCTCCACAAGATCAAGTCACTCAGCCACCATAGCAGCCCCCTCAACCACCGAAGGTTTCTTTAGAATATGCAATTGCTTAAATGGCGGCTAACATGAGTCAATTCATGAAACACACGGAAACTACTCTACATAATCATTCCGTTTCTATTCGGAACTTGGAGGTTCAAATGGGGCAGATTGCAAATCTATTATCATCTAGATCTTTTAGGCACCGAATCCCAACAGTGGTATCAGAGAGTAGGTCTTGCGATCGTATATACGATATATTAGCATTTGGAATACTAGATTAGATGGTGAATGATTTGGAAATCATTTATAGTCATAATCGCGGTGTATGTTTTTCGTTCATTGTAGTTGTATTTTTCATAAGTTTATGTCTAAATATAAATCTTTATTTTCCGGGAAATGTGATTTATATCGAAGATATGAAAGTCGGAAAATATTGATATTGGATATCTGGTCGAAAATTTAGCTCTGAATCGTCGTCGGACAACTTTTCGGGCAAGGGGCAGGAAGCTGCCGGGCTGACCCGACCGTGTCAGGCGACACGGGTCGTGCCAGCCGACCAGTCTCGGCAGACTGTCGGGATGACCCGAGCGTGCCATTCGGCACGGGCCGTGTCTGGCCGGAAGGCTGTCGGAGTAACCCGACCGTGCCATTCGGCACGGGCCGTGTCTAGCCGGTAGACTGCCGATGATGAATTGGCCGTGGCAGGCCAGTTTTGCCACGGCTCGATTTTTCCGTGTATTCCAGAAAATTAATCTCCCGCATATTAAATTGGATTTAATATGATTAAAATGATTTATGGTATTTTATTTTATAAGGGAAATTTGATTAATTGGAATATTTGTGGGTGACCGAATACTTTGAACGTTTTCATATTACCGATTGTGTGAATTGGTTGGATCGATTCTATTTATTGTTTGTATATTGATTAGATCAATGTATCTTGTTACATGTTATTTTGTACGCTTTATTGTCATTATTTTATCTCCATTTTGGGTTTAAATCTGCATAAATGAGCTCTTAATGCATTATGTTTACATGTTTTGAAGGAAATTGGAGTCCTGAAGCTTGAACGATGAAAAACAGGTCAAAAACGACATTTTTCGGTAGAGGGCCGCGTCGCACCGAAGCTGGGACGTGTCACAAGGCATAACATGGACCAAAATGTACCGAGAGCCGCAGCACACTTGTTCTGGGCCGCGGCCCGTACTGCAATTTTCCCAGACCTGGGCGGCAGCATGGCTAGGGCCGCGGCACACTTATTCCGGGCCGCGGCCCGTGGCGACGGGAATCCTGATTTTACCCCGCGATTTTGACTGTTTTGGAGGTGGACTAGACCTAATCCTCGGATGCGTTTTGGAGACGGGAGATGGTTATAAAAGCCTAGAGAATCTCAGAAAAGAAAGCATCGAAGAAAGAAGAGGAGAATACCTAGCAGCAGAGAACGAAGGCTAAAGAACGGAAGAAGACAAGTTCTTCAATCGTGTTTGAATTTCTCCATCCTTATGTTTAATTCAAGTATTTGTGTATTATTTTCTAGCATGTCGGGCTAGACCCCTTTATTCTAGGATTGAGATGAACTGAGATTATGATGAATTAATTCTTGATTTTACTTTTTTCCCTTTTCTATTGAGTTTTCCACGATTGTTCTTAATGCTTTCAATTGTGTGGCCGATAATTAAATTGTTCTAGCTGCTTAACTTGAATCGGAAGAGAATAGTGAGTTGTGATAATTGGGAGAAAACCATTTTGTCTTGTGAGATAGGAATATACTCATAAGAATTATGAAGCTCGATGTTTTGAAGATTATAGAATATTTTGACTAATGTCGAATTAACTCACCTAGGAATAGAGTGAATTGTTCGCATTGGAAAATTCTACAGACCTCGGACGGGGCATTAGATTAAATTAGATAATCTTCGCTTTTAATTAATTGGGAAATTACATAGATTATATAAATCAAGATTAATTCGGATTAATCGAGGTGAATTATTAATCCTAGAGTATTCTCCCATTCGATCTCCTTTTATTGGATTATTGATTTTCTTATTTATTTTAGTTTATCGCAATATTTAGTTATTCATTATTATTTAACCTCAAAATTTCAGTCGTTCAAATAAAATTAGAAATACTAATAAATTGGTAGTTAGCACATCAGTCCTCGAGGGAACGATACCTTTCTCATCACTTTATTACTTGCTAACGACAACGTGCACTTGCGTTCACAGAAAATACGTAACAAGTTTTTGGCGCCGTTGCCGGGGACTGATTGTTTTTACTAATATCAATTTCAGTATTTTTAGTCTTAATTTGAACATTATTTTATTTTTGTGTAAATTTGGTTTCATTTGTTTCCTTTCAGAAATTCGTTTAGTGCATGAGAAAAATTGGTGACGAAGGTTTATTTCCTTTGGATACCGAACTCGAATGCACTCTGCGGAAAAACAGGAAGGAAAAACGTGAATTATTGATCACAGATATCATGTGAGACAACACTGGAAATCAAGGGATTGATAACCCAATTCAGCAGGTTCAACCAGCATTGGCTCTCCGTGATTATGCACTTCTACAAATCAATGCAATTTTTTTGGGGATTCGGCGCCCGACCATTCAAGCAAATAATTTTGAAATCAAACCAGCTATCATTCAAATGGTGCAAGCAAGCCAATTTTGCGGATTGGCGAATAATGACCCCAATGCTCACATTGCTTCATTTCTCGAGATTTGTGACACATTCAAGAATAACGGTGTTACCGATGATGCCATTCATCTACGGATTTTCCCATTCTCTTTAAGGGCAAGGCCAAGTTCTGGTTGAATTCACTCCCACCTGGCTCTATCACAACTTGGGCGGAGTTAGCACAAGCTTTTCTGGCTAAATTCTTTCCACCAGCGAAGACAGCAAGACTCAGAAATGAGATAACCACTTTCGGACAATATGATATGGAGTCGCTACATGAGGCATGGGAGTGATATAAAGACTTGCTAAGGAGATGCCCCCACCATGGTCTACCGGATTGGCTGCAGATTCAGACATTATATAATGGGTTGAGTGCTTCTACACGCACTCTAGTGGATGCAGCAGCTGGGGGCGCTTTAATGGGCAAAACTATGGCCGAAGCTTATTCCTTACTGGAAGCAATGGCTGCGAATGCTTATCAGTGGCCTTCTGAGCATGTGAATCCGAAACGAGTTATGGGAATTTCCGATAATGATCCAATATCTATGCTATCAGCCAAGTTGCGGCCTTAACTCAACAACTTTAAGTTTTATCACACGCTCCTTCTACAGTTACCACGGAAACATGTAATTGGTGCAACGGGTCTCATCCTAGTGCTGAATGTCAAGTCGGAAATCCTTTTGAGCAGTCTCAGATGGAACAAGCTCAATTTGTGGGGAATGAAAATCGTCAAAATAACTCGTATTCCAACACTTACAACCTAAGGTGGCGAAATCATCCCAATCTTTCATGGACGAATGGGCAAGCGTTGAACAATCCTCCACAAGATCAAGTCACTCAGCCACCACAGCAGCCCCCTCAACCACCGAAGGTTTCTTTAGAAGATGCAATTGCTCAAATGGCGGCTAACACGAGTCAATTCATGAAACACACCGAAACTACTCTACATAATCATTCCGCTTCTATTCGGAACTTGGAGGTTCAAATGGGGCATATTGCAAATCTAGTATCATCTAGATCCAAAGGTGTCTTACCAAGTGCTACCGAGATGAATACCAAGGAATATGTGCAAGCTATTGAGTTACGAAGTGGAAAGGAACTACACGAGCAGTCCAAGAGTAGGAAAGAAAAGAGCATATAAATTGAGGAAGTCAAAGATGAGGAGCCCACTCAAGTAGAGACCACTATGTACTCAAAGCCTAAACTTAAAGAAGTATCGGCCACACATCCTACTTATGTACCACCAGTCCTATTTCCACAGCGTCTGCAAAAGCCAAAGTTAGACAATCATTTTTCTAAGTTTCTTGATGTCTTCAAGAAATTGCACATTAATATCCCATTTGCCGACGCTTTGGAACAAGTGCCGAGTTATGTGAAATTTATGAAGGAGATATTATCTAACAAAAGAAAGCTTGAAGAATATCAAACGATGGCATTGACTGAAGAGTGCAGCATTATTTTGCAGAAAAAGCTTCCACCTAAATTGAAAGATCCAGGAAGTTTCACTATACCTTGCACTATTGGGAACTTGTCGTTTGATAGAGCTTTATGTGACCTTGGTGCCAGTATTAATCTTATTCCTCTTTCTATTTTCAATAAACTAGGTATTGGGAAGGCCAAGCCTACTACGGTCTCTTTACAACTAGCAGATCGATCCATCAAGTATCCTAGAGGGGTGATAGAAGATGTCCTGGTCAGGGTTGATAAATTCAATTTCCCCGCTGATTTTATTGTGCTCGATATGGAAGAAGATCATGACATTCCGATTATTTTGGGTAGACCGTTTTTAGCCACTGGTAGGACCCTTATTGATGTTCAGGAGGGTGAATTGATGCTTCGGGTTCAAGATGTACAAGTAACATTATAAGTGTTTCGATCTCTCCCGTATCCAAGCGATGTCGAGAAGTGTTCTCAAACTGAATGCTTAGATATTTTTGTGGAAGACACACTCTGAGATAGTTCTCTATCGGAATGTTCAGAATCTGTTTTAGTTGCGCCGACATCTAACAAAAATTTGGAACGAGTCAGTATCTTAGGCATTTAGACGTGTCATCTTCTTTATCCGTTCACCCACCATTAAAAAATTCTAATGACGCCGTAAATTCATCCATTGAGAAGAAAACTAAGCCGGAAGTGAAGCGGTTGCCAAGTCATTTGCTACATGGGTGTTTAGGGAAGTTACTATTGTTCAATTCTTTTCGCAAAGAACGTTGGACGTCCAAACTAAAAGTCGAACAGTTAAAAACTAATGATCAAAAATTTGAAAACACATAATAACGGCTCAATGGACTTGGCGGAGTCCAAATGGTGTTTTCAAAAAGCAAATTGATTTTCAAAAGGTTCGGCTGAAGAATATAAACTTAGCGTTTCTCGGGAGGCAACCTGAGTATTAGTAGTAGATTTTAGTTTTGGTTGTTTTTTAGGAGTCTATTTTTTTGGTATTTTTGCTTTACTGTGCTTGTCTCATGTGTTTTATGTGATTTAAGTTGAAAAACCTTCGCAGGAACCTCTCCAGGGCAGATTTTCAGTTAGGACCGCGGCGCACCAAGAGCGGGACACGGCACGCAAAAGACACAAATTTCGGTTTAACCCACTGTACTGGGGCCGCAGCACACTAGTTCTGGGCCGCGGCACACTCGCCCATGAGCCGCGGCACGTTATGAACAAGCCGCGGCACGCTATGAACAAGTCGCGGCACGCCAAAGCTCCAAAAATGCGCTCAGTTAACTGTACTATGTGCCGCGACACGCAAGTGCTTAGCCGCGGCACACTTAGCCTGGAAGCCGCGGCACCCATACTTTAAGCCGCGGCACGCTGTTAGTTTCCACGAACGCCAAAACCTGCTATACCGTGGGCCGCAGCACACTTACATACGGGTCGCGTCCCCTTTTGAAAATATTAAAGCTCCAGCCCGTGAAGGACGCAAACCAAACGAGAGGGAAGGAAGTTACATAGCCGAAACAGGTTATACTCAAACCCTCCATCCGCGCGACGCAGATTCCTAATCTCAAATCAAGTATTCTTCTTTATCATCATCTTTGATCTAACACCAAGTAATCCATATTATTGAAGTTTATTTTCCGAAAGTATTTCAAAAATTGAGAAGTGGGTAGGTTTTCTTCCATTGTTTGATGAATTCGTATTTCTTCTGATTTCTAGCAAGATTTTAAGCGAATTATATTGAGATTACCGATTGATGTGATCATGTTTCGTGTGTTGTCATGGATTAATGCTAAAAAGTTTCTTGATGGCGATTCAATTCACTAATGATTATTTTTGTTCTTCATTTAAGTTTACGCACGCCAAGTGTTTGATATAATACCTCAGTGAAACGTGTTTGATCTAAACATCTCCAATATTTTTGTAACAAATACGATTATCCGAATAATATGTTCCCCCAGCCCTTATGATCATTTTTGAGTATTTTTTCACATCATGTCCCTCATATGAAAGTGAGAGTTTTAAACGCTACATTCGTTTCTCACACTTTATAAAGTTGTGGTTGGTGCCTTGTTATACCATTTAGTCGCCCGATATCCTGTTTTTATTTTCCAGGAATTCGCAATGGCCCGAAAGAGAAAGTCGAGCTCCACTAGGACTAGGATTTGATCATCCCCCCCTCCCCGAGAGGGGAAACCTCTCAAAACCCGACGGATGGGTAATTCTAGCAATTCTCCGACCCTGAGGTCCATCGACTCTTTAATGAAAGAATTCGTCCGCGGCCCATCATTACTGAGAGGGGATTCACTACCGCCCCCCAAGCCGGTGAATTATTAACCATGATCACCGAAATGGGGTGGACAAGATTTGTCGCACAGCCCAAGCCGGCCATCATCTCTATAGGGTATGAATTCTACGCCAGAGCTTTGCTACACCATATACAGGGAGGACAGATGTTGGGGAGACGTACTGAGGTCGTTGTCCGTGGTCATACGATTGACTTCTCTGCAGCAGCGATTCAGAGTTTATATGAGCTACCCGAGGTAGATGAATTGGCGTGTATGCAGACAATGGGCAGCCTCACGAGGGAGGCATTGTTGGAAGCACTTACTCAACAAGAGTTCGTTTGGGAGACGCATGTCCCGGGGTCCGCAGCTTTCTTCTTTAAGAGCTTCCGTCTCAGTCGGCTAGGGCTAGCTTGGATTTATTTCCTCTGCTCGAGGGTCGACCCTACTTCGCAGATCCGCTTTGTCTTGCTGCCTCGTGCTCGATTGCTCTATGCCATCATGTCCGGACTTTGATTTGATGTGGCCCCATGTCTGGCCCGGTCCATTCTCCAATGCATCCAGGGAGGGGCCAAGATGGTACTAAAGCATCCCTCTTTAATCTGCGCCTTATGCCGCCAGTCGGGAGTGGTCTGGTCGGATGACGAGCCTACTATCGCACCCCAGGGTCCGATTGACCATCGCATAATTTCTCATTTCGACTAGTGGGATGACGCACGGGCACACCCGCGAGGACGAGGATTTCTTTTAGATGAGCCACATGAGCACTCCTCAGAGCCTCTTCTTCTTACTCATGACCCGGCGGCAGATACAGAGGATCAGACTGAGTCTACTCCACCCCCAGTTGTTGGAGTAATATCGGTATTTGCGCCATTTGTGCGGAAGCATAAATATAAGCTGTGGAAAATAAATCACACAAGGATTTATAGAGGTTCGGCCAAACGTGCCTACGTCCTCTCTCGATGTATCTTTTTCTATAGGTTCAAGATCAAAACCTCTGCACCTCTTTTCTATTGGCCGAGGTATTACCGTTACAAGCTCGTCTTCTATCGGTCCGAGTAAAACCGTTTTTCCTTTTCTATTGGATAAGGAATAAATCATTCTAGCTTTCTATTGGTACTAGATAAACCTCACTAAGATAGCGATTGTGATTCTAATAATGTCGGATCCTTGATCCTAATAACACTGAATCCAATCGTATCTTTTCTTTTTCTCACTCGTGTATGACTTTGTGTATAACACTTAATCACTGTAATTTAAGCTCAAGAACAACAACTATAATGTTTACAATGATGTTTCAAGTGTATATGAATTGCTCAATGTTGTTGTGTGGAATGATACCAACTCATTTGGTATTTATAGCCTTCTTCCACAAACTAGCCGTTACTGCCAGTTGTTATTAGCGTGCGCTAGGCCGACTTCCTTAGCGTGCGCTATCACATGTTTTTGCCTTAGCGTACGTTATGATTTGCATGTTACGTATGTTAACGTCTTCCAGTTTTAGTCCAGTGGCTTCTGTCTCTGACTGTTAGCGTGCGCTAATCTTGCATCATTGCATGCGTCATATATCCGTTATTACTTTTTGACTTGTAGCAGATTCTCCCCAACAGATTGATTGACTGGATTCAAACTGATATTTAGTGTGCGGTAAATATCATCTCTTGCGGGCGTTAAGCTTACATCAGTGCATATGTCATTCTGTGTTTGAATCTCTTCACAACGATAATATTGGCTCGATAGCGTGCATTAATCTTCACGTGTAGCGTGCACTATCCTCATCAGGTGACTTCACTTCAGGTTACTTCGAACTCGTCTGATCTGCAGCTGGTGTTAGGAGTATGCCCTCGAATGCCACTCAGAGGATGTTGAGTGAGGGCATTGTACTTGTAATTATGTAAATCATTAATAATAAGGCAATGGATGTTTCTTTATTTACTAGCAGTACTGGCATTCCTAACTCGTAAATATACATATAGAAACTAGTCCGTGTATTTGAGAGCAAAACGTTCCACTCCTTATTTGATAAAGGGGTCGGCACTGGAAAGGTTTATAGCTCAAATACTTAATCGTTCGCAAGTCGATGAAATTTAACTGGGCTTTAAGTTTATGTGAAGACTTGTATGACGTGTTCTTTGACATGGAGAGTGCCTGTCGAACACTAATGGTTAGTGGGAGCACACATTATAGGTGTGCTAATTGGATTAGTATACTCAAACCGACTCACCCTCGATTCGTCACACGGATTTCACTCCGGGACAGTCAATGACGGAATCGAAAGGTTGTGATAGGTATTCGTGAACCTTAGACTTGAGGATTTAGTAGGGATGTGCTTGTGACGTTAAGATTTTCATTAGAGTAGTTTGACCCTATAAACCGGGAGGTGGGGGTCAACCTCGACGTGCATCTTAACGGGCAAGTAGCAGGTCCTACTGAATACCACGATAGAATACTTTCTCCCATTAGTGAGCGGGTTATATGTCCTATGCGGTTATTGGCAGATGAGATCATAAGTCTTTGCCCAAAGCATTGGAGCTAGTTGTATTGGATATACGAGAGCTCAATGATCTCGATTTGCATTAATACATGCATAGCGTCAAGTACAGATAGGGTTTGACTGACCGTGACCCTATAACTTGATCGAGACATTTGAAAGAAGGGTTTATAGGTATACTGGTATTCACGACAGAATGTTTCTTGAATGATCCCAACCATTCGTTCTCAGTTGGGGTACGGTGTAGGCAGCCAGGCTGGCTAGGTGGTGCTACTACTCTTTGGTTCCTCCCATTGCTGACTGAGACGGACCTACCGAGTCTCGCAATAGGATTGATGACGGAATGAATCGAGGTAATTCTCTCATTATGAATATTATATATTGGATATCTAAATTTGGGACATTGGATGTTTAAATCGATTTATCGGATAAATTGATTTACGACTTAATGAATTAAATATATCACTGGGTGATTAATTTAATTCATAAATATAATTATTTCTTGGAGAAATTAATTATTTTATTTTGTATTTGATATGTTTAATTAATTGGATTAATTAATCGATACAAATACATCGGAACGGAATCGTAGTTTATCTGTTTGGACTCACGGGAGTCCGAAACGAACCGAACTCGTCCATTTTTGCATAGTAGCCGCCCCCCATTTGTTTCCACTCACTTTCCTCTTGTCTTGTTGCTTTCATTTTATATGAAAGAACATGACATTGTGGGGTTTAAAATCATGTGGCATGATTTGTATTATTGAAGTGAGTTGAATAAAGGGAAGAAGACATCTCATATCACATGCACCTTTTGATTCCTTGTGTGAAATCAGCCGTGTCCTAGGTGACTTTTTGGACAAAAAGGGTAATCTGGCCGAGAGTGACTCGACCGTGTCCTGGGTCACTCGGTCGTGTCCGGCAGTCTGGCCAGGCCACTGCTAGGCAGACCCGACCGTGTCAGGCGACACGGGCCGTGTCTGGCCGGCATGCTTCCGGAGGTGACTCGACCGTGTCAGGCGACACGGCCGTGTCTGGCAGGAATGTCTAGGACACTGCGGGCACGACCCGACCGTGTCAGGCGACACGGGCCGTGTCTGGCCGGCAGGCTGCCGGCAGTGACTCGGCCATGGCAGGCCAGTTTTCACCCAGCTCGATTTTTCGTGTATTCTTGAAAATTAATCTCCTGCATGTTAAATTAGATTTAATATGATTAAAATGATTTATGGTATTTCATTTTATAAGGAAAATTTGATTAATTGGAATATTTATGGTCGACCGAATTATTTTGAACGTTATCATATTACCGATTGTGTGAATTGATTGGATTGGTTCGTATTGTTGATTGGATCAATGTATCTCTACGCTTTCTATTTATATAGTATTTATTGGATGAATGCTTTCGAATGTGGATGTGGTTCGTGGACTCAGTTTTGAATCATTCGTTTTATTCGATTGGGTTGTAAAGGCCGTTTTGAGCCTATTTATTTTACTAGAAATGTTTGTATCTAGAATGCAATTTTCGATGTAAAATTTATATGTAATGACGAAGACTGGAGGAAGATCCGTTTCGAGAAGACGAATATTCAAGACGAAGACTTGTAATTAGATTACGAAGTTTTTGTTTTCTAGGAACGGTCTATGAACCACATGTTGGTAGCAACTAGGTTGTAAATGGTTGTTTCATATTGTATGAATGCCACAAACGCGCTTAACTGATTAATGTGCAAAGTGTGATGTTAATCGCGAAAATTCTCCCACGATAAATTATTAAGTTTATATGGTTTCAAGGTTTTCCTTCCCCCCATCGAGTTTTCGGGAAATTGAAATCCAAACCGGATGTGCTATGCTTCAGAGTTATCGGGGTAGTCGTTCAGGGAGGACGGATAAATTACTGGGAGCGCATTGGATGCCTTCGGTTGGAGCAAATTTTATCCCTAGAAACCTGATAGATTGCCGGATAAGATTCAATTGTGAAACTAATTTGCGTCGATGGTATAAACTTAACTTGTCCACAAACCATAGAAACTGTATAGGTTGAGGGGAGTGAACAAGGGGAAAAACAAGATCGAATTATCCATTAGATGGGTTGGTATTGGACACCACTTTATGAAAATTAATAGACTAGAAACTTGTTCAGTTGCCCTCTATTAAAATTTATAAAGAACTCGATCACCACTATGAAGTAGAGCGACGATACTTCCGGATTTCGCATGGGAGTGTGTTATTCCGATAAAAATAGTGGGAGCTGGGTAACAAGAATAGAAAAGTCCTTAATTCTATACTCAGAACATAATTGAATGAGTCACTAATTAATCTATCGTACTTAATGCGGACTCAAATCTCAATATGACAATGAATTCACTCGCAATTCTACTCGAAAAGAACACCTTAATGGGACCTAACTTTGTGGATTGGCTCCGCAATCTGATGATTGTCCTCAGTATAGAGGCACTGGGATACGTCTTGGAGACGGACACTCCGGCGCCTCCTGTGCGGACCCGAGCCAATCAGGAGGAGATTGAAAACTACGAAAAGTGGGTTAAGGATGACGTAAAAGTTCGTTCTTATATGATGGCTTCCATGCCTAATGAGCTTCAGAGAGCTCATGAGAAAATGACTTCTGCTAGGCAGATTCTATCTCACTTAACCGAGCTTTATCGTGAGCACAGCAGAACTGCTAGATATGAGATATCCAAGCAAATGTTCGGTGCAAGGATGAAGGAAGGTGAGAAAGTTAGGGAACACGTCCTCAAAATGATATCCATGATCGAGATATTGGAGGCTCTTGATTTTAAAATGGATACTTCTCTCCAAACCGACCTTATCATTCAGTCTCTCCCTGATTCCTTCTCACAGTTTGTTATGAACTTCAACTGCAATGAGATTGCACGTAATTTAGCTGGGCTAATGAACAAACTGGTGACCGCTCAGTCTCAGATAAAGACTTCGCGAATGAAGGACTCTACCCTTGTGATTTCTTCTGGACTTCGGAAGTCTAAGAATAAGAAGAAAATGACCAAAAATTGGACTGGACCACAAGCTAAGGACCTTAAGGGAAAGGGCAAGGCCCTGATGGTTCCAAAAGGCAAGAAGAAGAAAGATACTTGTCTCAAGTACGGTGAGCTGGGCCACTGGGCTAGAGACTGTCCGATTCTTCATGGCACTTCAGGTACAGAACTTTTAATTTTGGAAACAAATTGTTCTGCTACTATATTTTCTACTTCCTGGATACTGGATTCTGGTGGTAGTTCTCATATTTGTACCGTGAATCAGGATCTGGAACAAAGTAGGAAGCTTAGAGCTGGAGAAGTTATGATCACAGTCGGAAGCGGGCATAGTGTCGAGGCAACCGACATAGGATCACTTGTTTTGGGTTTAGAATCCGGATTTGTTTTGACATTAGAAGATGTAGTTGTTTTGCCCAAGGGGCAAAAAAACATTATATCCATTCCGGTCATGGACCGAAAAGGCTTTTCATTTTTCATTGGTGATGGTTCGTGCAAAATTTATTTCAGAAATAAACTAGTGGGTACTGCTATATTGTTAAATGGATTGTATCATCTAAATCTCAGCAACAAAGTAGTTGTGAATACTATGACGAAAACGTGGTAGGGATGAAACCAATCAAGTATTGAAATGGCATCTTAGACTTGATCATGTTGGTCAGACCAAGGTTTACAAGATGGAAAAGGATGGACTTATGGGTCCATTGGGATTGGATCCCTTTCCTACTTGTGAATCTTGCCTTAATGGCAAAATGACTAAGTCCCCCTTCAAAGGGACTTTTGAAAGAGCCGCTGATAAACTGGGATTAATCCATACCGACGTATGTGGTGCTTTGGAAGCAGCACGTGACGGATATCAATATTTCATTACGTTTACAGATGATCATACTAGGTATGGTTATGTATACTTAATGAAACATAAATCCAAGGCTTTTGAGAAATTCCAGGAATTCAACGCCCTAGTCGAGAAACAAACTGGTAATCATATGAAAACACTTTGGTCGGACCGAGGTGTCGAGTATATGAGTTCAGAGTTTGACGAGTTCCTTAAGGAACATGGAATAGTATCATAACTAACACCTCCAGGTACTCCTCAGTTAAATGGTGTGTCAGAAAGAAGGAACCAGACCTTGTTGAACATGGTTCGTTCCATGCTGGGCTATACTGACTTACCGATTTACCTGTGGGGGTATGCACTCCTGACTGCCGCTCACATCTTGAACAGATGTCCTTCCAAATCCGTTCTTAAAACTCCACATGAGATGTGGGAGGGCAGGAAACCAAGCCTTAATCACATTAGGATTTGGGGATGTCCCGCCTATGTCAAGAAGACTAAGGTGGAGAAGTTGGAAGCTAGGTCCGCGAAGGGACGTTTCATTGGATTCCCATCTGGGATGATGGGATATCTATTCTACATGCCCGAAGATCGAAAGATTGTTGTTGCTTTACAAGCACACTTCCTGGAAGATGAGTTCATTCAGGAAGGCGGAGCAGGTAGAAGTATTTCTTTAGAAGAATACAATGAAACTCCTCGGGAGACACCTGTGCAAGAAACTGGAACCGAACCTTCTGAAACACAAGTACAACCACCTCGTAGGTATAGTAGGGTGTCTCATTTACCTGAGAGGTATGGGCTTGTGCACTTGGAGGAGCTGGGTCTCCATGAGGTTCCAAGTGATAGCCAAGAGACCGACCCAACGACCTATGACCAAGTGATGGTGGACGTAGACTCCGCGAAATGGCGTGAAGCTATGGAAGCTGAGATAGACTCGATGCATGTCAATCAGGTCTGGACTCTAGTAGACCGCCCCAAGGGCATTGTGCCTATTGGGAACAAGTGGATCTACAAGAGAAAGACTGATGGTGATGTCAAGGTTGACGCCTATAAGGTCAGGCTTGTGGCAAAAGGTTATACCGAAAAGGAAGGGATCGATTACCACGATACCTTCTCGCCCGTAGCCATGATCAAGTCTATTCGCATGATGCTTGCTATAGCTGCCTACCACGATTATGAGATATGGCAAATGGACGTAAAGACAGCTTTCCTTAATGGATTCCTCGAGGAGGAAATCTATATGGAGCAGCCTAAAGGTTTTGTGTCCGAAGTCGATATTCAGAAAGTGTGCAAGCTTCAGCGTTCCATTTATGGACTGAAGCAAGCGTCGCATAGTTGGAACCTTCGTCTTGACGAGGCGGTCAAAGAGTTTGACTTCATGCAAAATGAAGAGGAACCTTGTGTATACAAGAGGGTTAGTGGGAGCAAGATCGCATTCTTAGTACTATATGTAGATGACATTGTACTAATAGGAAATGATGTGGGAATGCTCAGTTCTGTGAAAACTTGGCTATCGAGTAATTTCTCTATGAAAGACTTGGGAGAAGCTACCTATATTCTTGGTATTCGGCTCTACCGGGATAGAACGAAGAGAACAATAGGTCTTTCCCAAGCCCTCTATATAGATAAAATCTTAAAGCAATTTAAGATGGATGATTCTAAAAGAGGGTTCCTACCGATGCGACATGGAATAAAACTCTCCTTGAAGATGTGTCCTCAAAGTGAGGAACAACGAAAGGAAATGAGTAACATACCATATGCTTCGGCCGTGGGTAACCTTATGTATGCTATGTTGTGTACGAGACCTGACATTGCGCATGCAGTAAGCGTGGTGAGTAGGTTTCAGGCAAACCCAGGTAGGGAACATTGGACTGCCGTAAAGAACGTTCTCAAGTACTTGAGAAGGACTAGAGATATGGTTTTGATGTATGGCGGTGGAGAATTGGATGTGGTGGCATACACTGATACGGACTTCCAAGGACTGAAGGACGACTCGATGTCTGCTTCTGGCTACATATTTACTCTTAATGGAGGAGCAGTATCTTGGCGTAGTGCCAAGCAAAGCGCGACTGCTGATTCCACCTGTCAGGCTGAGTATCAAGCAGCCTCGGAGGCTTCCAAGGAAGGGTTCTGGATTAAGAAGTTTCTAGGAGAACTTCAAGTGATACCATGTGCTGAGCTTCCTGTTATGCTGTACTGCGATAACGACGGAGCTGTAGCGTAGGCCAAGGAGCCGAGGTTTCACAACAGCACCAAACATATTGAGAGGAAGTATCATCTCGTAAGAGAATTTGTTCGCAAGGGATACATTATGCTGCACAGAGTAGACTCGGCCGACAACGTCGCCGATCCACTGACCAAGCCACTTTCTCAGACTAGCTTGGAGCGTCATCTAGAGAACATGGGTATTAGATACCATAGTGTGTGGCATTGAGTGCAAGTGGGAGATTGTTAGGAGTATGCCCTCGAATGCCACTCAGAGGATGTTGAGTGAGGGCATTGTACTTGTAATTATGTAAATCATTAGTAATAAGGCAATGGATGTTTCTTTATTTACTGACAGTTACTGGCATTCCTAACTCGTAAATATACATATAGAAACTAGTCCGTGTATTTGAGATCAAACCGTTCCACTCCTTATTTGAAAAAGGGGTCGGCATTGGAAAGGTTTATAGCTCAAATACGTAATCGTTCGCAAGTCGAAGAAACTTGACCGGGCGTTATGTTTATGTGAAGACTTGTATGACATGTTCTTTGACATGGAGAGTGCCTGTCGAACACTAATGGTTAGTGGGAGCACATGTTATAGGTATGCTAATTGGATTAGTATACTCGAACCGACTCACCCTCAATTTGTCACACGGATTTCACTCCGGGACAGTCAATGACGGAATCGAAAGGTTGTGATAGGTATTCGTGAACCTTTGACTTGAAGATTTAGTAGGGATGTGCTTGTGACGTTAAGATTTTCATTAGAGTAGTTCGACCCTATAAACTGGGAGGTGGGGGTCAACCTCGACGTGCATCTTAACGGGCAAGTAGCAGGTCCTACTGAATACCAAGATAGAATTCTTTCTCCCGTAAGTGAGCGGGTTATATGTCCTATGCGGTTATTGGCAGATGAGTCTTTGGCCAAAGCATTGGAGCTAGTTGTATTGGATACACGAGAGCTCAATGATCTCGATTTGCATTAATGCATGCATAGCGTCAAGTACAGATAGGGTTTGACTGACCGTGACCCTATAACTTGATCGGGACATTTGAAAGAAGGGTTTATACGTATACTGGTATTCACGACAGAATGGTTCTTGAATGATCCCAATCATTCGTTCTCAGTTGGGGTACGGTATAGGCCGCCAGGCTGGCTAGGTGGTGCTACTACTCCTTGGTTCCTCCCATTGCTGACTGAGACGGACCTACCGAGTCGCGCAATAGGATTGACGACAGAATGAATCGAGCTAATTCTCTCATTATGAATATTAGATATTGGATATATAAATTTGGGACATTGGATGTTTAAATCGATTTATCGGATAAATTGATTTACAGCTTAATGAATTAAATATATCACTGGGTGATTAAGTTAATGCATGAATAGAATTATTTCTTGGAGAAATTAATTATGTTATTTTGTATTTGATATGTTTAATTAATTGGGTTAATTAATCGATACAAATACATCGGAACGGAATCGTAGTTTATCTGTTTGGACTCACGGGAGTCCAAAACGAACCGAACTCGTCCGTTTTTGCATAGTACCCGCCCCCCCTTTGTTTCCACTCACTTTTATCTTGTCTTGTTGCTTTCATTTTATATGAAAGAACATGACATTGTGGGGTTTAAAATCATATGGCATGATTTGTATTATTGAAGTGAGAGTTGAATAAAGGGAAGAAGACATCTCATATCGCATGCACCTTTTGATTCCTTGTGTGAAATCAGCCGTGAGATATAGTGTAGAGAGATAGAAAAACTTCTCCAAGTCTTCTTCATCTTCATCACAAGTTCTTGATTTTTCTTGGAGAAAAATTGAGAGATAAATTGAGAGATAGTGAGTTATACACTTAGAGTATTGTAATCACAATCAAAAGCTTCATTACTTATCTCTAGCTGTACCCTTAGAGGATAGCAAGATGATCGTCGTTCCGATCGTTTCTTCGGCGCGTGACAAGTAGAGACGCGGTGTTTTTGGCGTTGGGTCATCCAAGAGCTTGGAGCGGATTGGATCGTAAGGAAAGCAATCTAAAGCTTGGGGAATAGCTCAAGAGAAGGAATCCCTTTAATCAATGGACTATAAGGGTGCGTTTCTATATCTCTTGTGTTTCGTATAATATTCGTATATATGTAGCTCGATCGATCCTCATAGGGATTCAGATCGAATTAATTTTCGTTTTACCCCTTCCGTTGGGCCTTCGTTTTAGGCACCGAATCCCAACATAGCGTGCGTTAATCTTTACGTGTAGCGTGCACTATCCTCATCAGGTGACTTCACTTCAGGTTACTTCGAACTCGTCTGATCTGCAGCTAGGACCCGTTAGCGTGCGCTAACTTATATTTCTAGCATGCACTAGCTTTGTATTTTGTCCAGCTTTTTGCGTCTTTGATTCCTTCGTCGCTTTGCTTCGCCTGTTTTGTTTTGTTTAGAAACTTAATCATAAAAATATTATTTATGAATATGTGGAATAAATATTCCAACAATCTCCCCCTTTTTGATGATTACAAACAACTCTTGAATTGGATAAAACCTGCAATATATATATACATATATATATATATATGTACGTTTCAAAGTTTTCGACTTTGATCGTTTCATTAGTTTAACCTATCCTTTTTCTTTTTCTGTCATTTTCGACTTCTTTGTTTTTCATTTTTCAACTCCTTTGTTTCTCCCCCTTTTTGTATGCTTTCTTATCCTCCTTTTTACTTTTTATTTTTCTCGTCATATCTTTCATGACGCTTTTATCCGATTCAACTTCTTCTCCCCCTTTTTGTATTCAGCAAAAAGTATAAATATAGTGGTTACCAATTTGAAAGAAAATATGCATGAATATTAAATTATGCAATAATATAGTATATCTCCCCCAGAAAATATTAAAAATTAATTTTTGGGGATTGAACCGAAAGTTGGTTTTTCTTTTGAGACGTAGACGATGTTTGAAACAATTGTTCCTTCAGGAACCCAAATTTTCTTGACTTTAATCGTCCGTCTTGGGCTTTTGCAATTCGAAAAGTGATGCCCAATTTTTAAACATTTTTCACAATGGGGTATTTTGAAATTTACGGATTCATTTTTAGAACGTGATTTGAATGCTAACCCCTCTTTATTTAACGTGTATTTTTGAACCGAGATCATATTTTCAATTTTCTCATTTCCGAGAGAAAATTTCTTCGTTAAATTTTTGAGCTCGGTTTGAACTTTAACAAGATCATTCTTTAAAGTATTTTCGTTTTCAAGGCATTTTGAGTGATCGATCTCGACAAATTTTCCCTTTTCAAGAATTTTGGAATTTTCAATTTCCAAATATTTATATTTAGTTTGAAGGGATTTGATTTCTTTTAAAGCATTTTGATAATCGGAATGTAATAACTCGAATGCTTCAAAAAGTTCATCGTAAGAATTACTTACTTGGCTTTCGACGTCACTGTCGTCGAATGAACTCCGGGCCATGAGCGCGAGATTATTTTGATCGATGAAATCATCATCAGGATCTTCGTCACTCCATGTTGCAACTAAGATCTCCTTGGGTTTAACTCGACAAATCTTAGAAAAGTGGCCTGGTTTACCACATAATCGACAAGTATTGTCGAATTTCTTAGATTCGCCCGCTTGAATGTCCTTCTTCCTCCGGTTTAATAAGTGTTGGAATTTATTAATATTCTTGGCATAATATGCTGATTCTTCGTCGCTTTCGTCCACCGGGATTTTTTCTTTCTTTCTCGACATTTTAGCCTTCATGGCTATCGACCTCTCCTTCGGTTTCGGTTTGGCATTCCGATATTTTAGAACAATCTCGTAGTTGATAAGAGAACCAACGAGAGCACTAAAATCAAGAGTATTTAAATCCTTTGATTCCATTATGGCCGTAACCGTACCGTCCCATTCTCGAGGTAGTGATCGGAGAATTTTCTTTACTTTCTTACTACTCGAAAGCGGTTTCCTGAAACATGCTAATCCATTTGTGATGACCGAAAATCGGTCGAGCATTATAGTGATGGATTCGTCGTCCTTCATTTGAAATAATTCATACTCGTGAAGGAGCATGTTTATCTTTATCTCCTTGACTTGAGACGTACCTTCGTGTGTTACCTCAAGCATTTTCCAAATTTCTTTGGCACTATCACACGATGATATCCGGTTGTGTTCTTCCGGATTTAAGGCACAATATAGAAGTTGAGTTGCCTTACAATTGTAGTGGTCATTTTTTCAATCAAAATTGTCATATTCTTCGAAAGTTTTAAGCTTACCGTTGGAATTCGTCGGAATTTTCGGACCAAGACAAATCACCTTCCAAAGCTCGATGTCATATGCTCGAATGAACATCGACATCTTTTTCTTCCAAGTCATGAAGTTCAATCCATCAAATAATGGAGGTCGGTTTAGCGCAAGACCTTCGACTGGAGCAAATTGGAGAGCCATTGGATCTTTTCTCCTTGGATGTAAAGCCGCTTATAGGAGTACTAATCTGATACCAATTGTTGGAGTATCGGTTTTTGCGCCGTTTATGCGGAAGCATAAATATAAGGTGCGGAAAATAAATCACACAAGGATTTATAGAGGTTCGGCCAAACGTGCCTATGTCCTCTCTCGATGTATCTTTTTCTATAGGTTCAAGAGCAAAACCTCTGCACCTCTCTTCTATCGGCCAAGGGATTACCGTTACAAGCTCGTCTTCTATCGGTCCGAGTAAAACCATTTTTCCTTTTCTATTGGATAAGGAATTAACCATTCTAGCTTTCTATTGGTACTAGATAAACCTCACTAAGATAGCGATTGTGATTCTAATAATGCCGGATCCTTGATCCTAATAACACCGAATCCAATCGTATCTTTTCTTTTTCTCACTCGTGTATGACTTTGTGTATAACACTTAATCACTCTAATTTAAGCTCAAGAACAACAACTATAATGTTTACAATGATATTTCAAGTGTATATGAATTGCTCAATGTTGTTGTGTGGAATGATACCAACTCATTTGGTATTTATAGCCTTCTTCCACAAACTAGCCGTTATTGCCACTTGTTATTAGCGTGTGCTAGGCTGACTTCCTTAGCGTGCGCTATCGCATGTTTTTGCCTTAGCGTACGTTATGATCTGCATGTTACGTACGTTAACGTCTTCCAGTTTTAGTCCAGTGGCTTGTGGCTCTACTGTTAGCGTGCGCTAACACTTCCTTTGTAGCGTGCGCTAATCTTGCATCATTGCATGCGTCATATATCCGTTAATATCATCTCTTGCGTGCGTTAAGCTTACTTCAGTGCATACGTCATTCTGTGTTTGAATCTCTTCACAACGGTAATACTGGCTCGATAGCATGCGTTAATCTTCACGTGTAGCGTGCGCTATCCTCATCAGGTGACTTCACTTCAGGTTACTTCGAACTCATCTAATTTGCAGCTGGGACCCGTTAGCGTGTGCTAACTCATATTTCTAGCGTGCGCTAGCTTTGTATTTTGTCCAGCTTTTTGCGTCTTTGATTCCTTCGTCGTTTTGCTTCGCCTGTTTTGTTTTGTTTAGCAACTTAATCATCAAAACATTGTTTATGAATATGTGGAATAAATATTCCAACACCAGTGAAAGATCACATTTTACAGGCGATGTTTGATGGCCTGAGGGAGGAGATGTGAGCAGAGCGAGATAGTGTGATCGCAGCCTAGCGACATGAGATGTACGAGCAAGTCCACCGGGACAATCGGCGTGCCGAGAGGTGCTTAGCCGCGAGGGATGCTTACCATTGGGATTACTTAGCAGTGTGGACAGACCATAACCTCCACCCAGACGGACCATTCATCCCTCCGACCAGGCCACCTACACCACCGACTTCACCTGACGAGGCTGATGCCAGTGCCTGAGCTTACTTTCATTCAGGGTAGTACTTGACTTGTCCTTTACTTGTACTTATTTGTATTCCATTGGGGTCAATGTACTTCTCAAGTTTGGGGGGGGGTTAATTTTTAGTTATTTATTTAGTTTGTCTTGCTTGTCTTCTATGGCATTCTGGATATTGTTTACATTTGTGAGTATGTCGTGCAGCCTTGTGTAAGACCGAATATATGATACTGATTTCTATTTGAAGAAACGGATGAGTTAAGTCGAGTTCACATTATGCGATATTTCCTTTCCTCGAGTATTCATTTTGGTCTGAATTTTGCATCATTGTGGTAGCCTTGGCATTTAACAAATGAGACATACGTATTTGTAGTGTCCATATCACACGAGCCATCGTCTATATGTTTGGTGGCGCTATTCACTTAGGTAGTCATCCAGTAACATTAGCCTTGTAAGCATTCAATTAAGTACCTACGATTAGGCATTAAGTCGGACAGTTTTAATTCCAAAATATTAAAGCAACCTTGCATGTTCTAGGATGGGAAGTCTAGTAACCGAGTGTATTCACGTGACCCATTAGTTACACTCGCATAAAATAACAACCTTGAATAGACATGTTTATGAGTAGATTAATTGTTCAGAAATTGCATTTCCGATGATAGGAAGCCAAGTAACTGGATGTATTCACGTGACCCGTTGTTTACACTCGCGTAAAACAGCAACCTTAATTCGGATGTGTCAATCAGAGGAACTCGAGCTTTTTTTCTCCGCTGTAGAGGGAGACTTAGTAACTAGGAGCATTCATGAGCCCCACGAGTGTCTTTTATGTCAAACAGCCCCCCGATACATGAGAATGGTAATCCACCCTAGGATTCTTCCGATGAAACATTCCGGGAGTCGAAACCTAGCGGTTAGCTCGTTGTTCCTGTAATCATAATAATTATTATATAAGAGGGAATGTTGTCCAGGGAATGTCATTTATGCTGCAATTCTTATGTTTGTGTCACGAGGCCGTGGGACTGGGCAAGTTAGCTTGTTATAACCTCAACATTCATATTGGCGGTCGGCTCAATTCACGTTTGTTGAAATTTGAGCCTTGACTTTCTTCATGAGCTAAGATTAGCACTAAAAATGGCTACCTTGAGGAATCATTGTCCGTAATGTGACTCACTAGTACGGTATTTGTATTATTCTTTGAGATTTCCGGGTAGCATTAATTACTTGAGCACTATGAAATTTCACGATTGTCGATGATACTTGTAGTCTGTTTGAAATTGATTTTTGCTTGAGGACAAGCAAAGACTTAAGTTTGGGGGTATTTTTTCCATGTTATTTTGTACGCTTTATTGTCATTATTTTATCTCCATTTTAGGTTTAAATCCGTGTAAATGAGCTCTTAATGTATTATGTTTACATGTTTTGAAGTAAATTGGAGTCCTGAAACTTGAACGAAGAAAAACAGGCCAAAAACGACAATTTTCGGTAGAGGGCCGCGTCGCACCGAAGCTGGGACACATCACAAGGCATAACACGGAGCAATCGGTACAAACTGTACTGGGATCCACGGCACACTTGTTCTAGGTTGCGACCCGTACTGTAATTTTGCCTAGACCTAGGCGGCAACATGGCTAGGGCCGCGGCACACTTATTCCAGGCCGCGACCCGTGGCTACGGGAATCCTGATTTTACCCCGCATTTTTTACGGTTTTGGAGGTGGAGTAGACCTAATCCTCGGATGCATTTTGGAGATGGGAGATGGTTATAAAAGCCTAGAGAAGGTCACAAAAGAAAGCATCGAAGAAAGAAGAGGAGAATACCTAGCAGCAGAGAACGAAGGCTAAAGAACGGAAGAAGACAAGTTCTTCAACCGTGTTTGAATTTCTTCATCCTTATGTTTAATTCAAGTATTTGTGTATTATTTTCTAGCATTTCGGGATAGACCCCTTTATTCTAGGATTGAGATGAACTAAGATTATGATGAATTAATTCTTTATTTTACCTTTTTCCATTTTCTATTGAGTTTTCCCCGATTGTTCTTAATGCTTTCAATTGTGTGGCCGATAATTGAATTGTTCTAGCTGCTTAACTTGAATCGGAAGAGAATAGTGAGTTGTGATAATTGGGAGAAAACTATTTTGTCTTGTGAGATAGGAACTTTTGACTAATGTCGAATTAACTCACCTAGGAATAGAGTGGATTGTTCGCATTGGAAAATTCTACAGACCTCGGAAGGGGCATTAGATTAAATTAGATAATCTTCGCTTTTAATTAATTGAGAAATTACATATATTATATAAATCAAGATTAATTCGGATTAATCGAGGTGAATTATTAATCCTAGAGTATTCTCCCATTCGATCTCCTTTTATTGGATTATTGATTTTCTTATTTATTTTAGTTTATCGCAATATTTAGTTATTCATAATTATTCAACCTCAAAATTTCGGTCGTTCAAATAAAATTAGAAATACTAATAAATTGGTAGTTAGCACATCAGTCCTCGATGGAACGATACTTTTCTCATCACTTTATTACTTGCTTACGACAAGGTGCACTTGCGTTCACAGAAAATACGTAACAAGTTTTTGTTGCCGTTGCCGGGGACTGATTGTTTTTACTAATATCAATTTCAGTATTTTTAGTCTTAATTTGAACATTATTTTATTTTTGTGTAAATTTGGTTTCATTTGTTTCCTTTCAGAAATTCATTTAGTGCATGAGAAAATTTGGTGACGAAGGTTTATTTCCTTTGGATACCAAACTCGAACGCACTCTGCAGAAAAACAGGAAGGAAAAATGTGAATTATTGATTACAGAAATCATGTGGGACAACACTGGAAATCAAGGGATTGATAACCCAATTCAGTAGGTTCAACCAGCATTGGCTCTCCGTGATTATGCACTTCCACAAATCAATGAAAATTTTTTGGGGATTCGGCGCCCGACCATTCAAGCAAATAATTTTGAAATCAAACCAGCTATCATTCAAATGGTTCAAGCAAGCCAATTTTGCGGATTGACGAATGATGACCCCAATGCTCACATTGCTTCATTTCTCGATATTTGTGACACATTCAAGAATAACGGTATTACCGATGATGCCATTCGTCTATGGATTTTCCCATTCTCTTTAAGGGAAAAGGCCAAGTTCTGGTTGAATTCACTCCCACCTGGCTCTATCACAACTTGGGCGGAGTTAGCACAAGCTTTTCTGGCTAAATTCTTTCCACCAGCAAAGACAGCGAGACTCAGAAATGAGATAACCACTTTCGGACAATATGATATGGAGTTGCTACATGAGGCATGGGAGTGATATAAAGACTTGCTAAGGAGATGCCCCCACCATGGTCTACCGGATTGGCTGCAGATTCAGACATTCTATAATGGGTTGAGTGCTTCTACACGCACTCTAGTGGATGCAGCAGCTGGGGGCGCTTTAATGGGCAAAACTATGGCCGAAGCTTATTCCTTACTGGAAGCAATGGCTGCGAATGCTTATCAGTGGCCTTCTGAGCGTGTGAATCCGAAACGAGTTATGGGAATTTCTGATAATGATCCAATATCTATGCTATCAGCCAAAGTTGCGGCCTTAACTCAACAACTTTAAGTTTTATCACACGCTCCTTCTACAGTTACCACGGAAACATGTAATTGGTGAAACGGGTCTCATCTTAGTGCTGAATGTCAAGTCGGAAATCCTTTTCAGTAGTCTCAGATGGTACAAGCTCAATTTGTGGGGAATGGAAATCGTAAAAATAACCCGTATTCCAACACTTACAACCAAGGGTGGCGAAATCATCCCAATCTTTCATGGAGGAACGGGCAAGCGTTGCACAATCTTCCACAAGATCAAGTCACTCATCCACCACAGCAGCCCCCTCAACCACCGAAGGTTTCTTTAGAAGATGCAATTGCTCAAATGGCGGCTAACACGAGTCAATTCATGACACGCACGGAAACTACTCTACAGAATCATTCCACTTCTATTCGGAACTTGGAGGTTCAAATGGGGCAGATTGCAAATCTATTATCATCTCGATCCAAAGGTGTCTTACCAAGTGCTACCGAAATGAATACCAAGGAATATGTGCAAGCTACTGAGTTACGAAGTGGAAAGGAACTACACCAGCAGTCCAAGAGTAGGAAAAAAAAGAGCATTCCCATTGAGGAAGTCAAAGATGAGGAGCCCACTCAAGTAGAGACCACTATGTCCTCAAAGCCTAAACCTAAAGAAGTATCGGCCACACATCCTACTTATGTACCACCAGTCCCATTTCGACAGCGTCTGCAAAAGCAAAAGTTAGACAAGCATTTTTCTAAGTTTCTTGATGTCTTCAAGAAATTGCACATTAATATCCCATTTGCCGACGCTTTGGAACAAATGCCGAGTTATGTGAAATTTATGAAGGAGATATTATCTAACAAAAAAAAGCTTGAAGAATATGTAACGATGGCATTGACCAAAGAGTGCAGCACTATTTTGCAGAAAAAGCTTCCACCTAAATTGAAAGATCCAGGAAGTTTCACTATACCTTGCACTATTGGGAACTTGTGTTGCGGTATTTCTTACACGCAAGTGCACGTCATCGTTTACAAGTAATAAAGTGATAAGTAGAGTATCGTTCCCACGAGGACTGAATCTCTAACTACCGATTTTTGTGTATTCCAATTTTATTTGAACAATCGAATTTGGGTTTTTGCAATTAATAACTAAAAGAATTACTAAGCGACTAAACAGTAGAAAATGATAGCTTGAATAAAAGAAATCAAATGATGAGTAAGTCTGGGATTCTGAATCCACCTCAGTTTATCCGAATTTACTCTCGATTATCCGTAATAAAAAATTTTCCCAATTTATTGAAGGCGGAGATTGCTAATATATTCTACCGCCTCTCCCGAGGTCAATAGATTTATCTAAAGGCGAATAACGCACTCTATCCCTAGGTGAATTAATTCGTCAATAGGCGAAAGGCATAAAATCTCCCAAAAGCCACGTAGTTCCTATGAGTATATTCCTATCTCACAGAATAAAACGGTCCTCACCAATAGTTCCTCACCAAATCTCCTCTCTCGATTCGAAGTGAATGATTAAATCAATACAACTATTGGCCAGATAATTGCAAGCATTAAACACAATTGGGAAAACTCAACAAAAAGGTAATTAATTGGATAATCTCAAGAAATTCGTCAAAACATAGGTTTCATCAAAACCCTAGATTTGGGCTTTAGCCTGACATACTAATAATTGAAAATACAGAATAGATAAATGAAAGCATAAAAATCAAACGCAGATGAAGCTCGGATTCCTCCGTTCTTCAGCTTCCGCCCTCTGCCCTTGAAGTCTTCTGCTTCCCTCTTCTTCTGCCGTCTCCAAGCTTAAGCGCCAAAAGATAAAAGATCAAAAGATAATTAATTAGGGTCTTAAACCCTATTTATAGCTCAGCATATCCTCCAAATCGCGTCCGTATCCGTAGGTCGAAAACTGGCTTCGAAACGGCCCTAATTCGCGCGGACAATCTAAAACCGCCAAGTGTGCCGCGGCACACCTGGGCTGTGCCGCGGCATAGAGTACAGTTTACTCTGCCTTTGGCTGGGTGTCTTCCTGTGCCGCGGCCCTGCTTCCTTGTGCCGCGGCTCATAGTCCAGATTTTCCGTTTTCGCCGTTTTGCCTCGTTTTAGCTTCCGGACTTCAATTTCCTATCAATCATACAAAATTAAGGCATTAAAGGCTCATTTAGACAATTTCACTCTCCAAAATACTACAAAATAATGATAAATAAGCGTATAAAAATATGCCTAACAAATACCCCCAAACTTAAGCCTTTGCTTGTCCTCAAGCAAAAAGAATTAAATTCAATAAAAGAATGTCGTGAATCATCGTGCAACTCATAATGTTCAACCTAATCAATACTATCCTGTAATTCTCTTTAAATAATACGAGTGTCATAAAAGCGAGCTGCACTCAGAATAATGATTCCGCAAAGTAATCAAGTTCAGTCCTAATCACTCGTTCATGAAGAAAATCCAGCTCAAAGATTAACAAAACGTGAGTCAAATCGACCGTCAATATGAAAGGCTAAAATAAACAAGCTAGTTCGTCCCATTCGACAATCTAATGGCACAATTTTCACGAGTTTCATAACAAATAAACCTCGGACAGTATTCCCTTATATATATGTTCAAGAATTTGATTCGAGTTGACCACTAGGTTAGGATCTCGGGATGTTTCATCGGAATAATCCTAGGGTGGAACTTCCATTCTCATGTATTGGGAAACTGTTTGACGTAAAAGACACTCATGGGGCACATGGATGCTTCTAGTTACTAAGTTCCCTTCTACAGTGGAGAAACAACTCGAATATATAATTTCCGCATGTCCGAATCAAGGTTGCCGTTTTACGCGAGAGTAAACAGCGGGTCACGCGAATACCCCCGGTTACTAGGCTCCCTAACATCGGCACATGTGAAACCTCTAAATCACTAGTCTAATCAGGGTCGTCGTTTTACGCGAGAGTAAACAGCGGGTCACGCGAATGCCCCCGGTTACTAGACTTCCCTTCATAGAACAACATTATCTCGACTAGTGGGAAAAACTGACCGACTCTAAACTCAATCTAAGTGCCAACACGACTAATGAAACAGTACGACTCACTATCCGGAAAATGTAACCAAACGTATCGACGGTGATTTTAACACAAGTATGTATCCTCTCTTATCTGCCAAGACCTCTACAATCACGAAAAATTTCGGACCTAAATGAATACTAAGCAGAACAGAAATTACTGACTACAACGCGACTAGAACTCGACCGTTTATTCAGAGAGAAAAACAGTGTTGCAACATCAGTATCACACAAATAGAAGCATGAAAAATTCACGAATAAAGAAGAATTAAGACAAGCAAGGCTATCCAAACGTATATATATAAAAAAAAATAACGCAAAGCAATGAAAAGTGCAACAAAATAAAGTACAGCAATGAATGTAGCAACTCAAAGTAAATCCCCCCCCCCCCCAAACTTAGGACGTACATTGACCTCAATGGACAAAAATTGATATGCAATAAAAGTAAAAGGTCAAGTACTTCCCTCCAGTCCGCTCAGGAGCTGGTGCCGACATCATCCGGTGAGCTTGCACGCTTCTTGACTACATCATGCGGAGTGTGAATAAATGAGCTTACATCATCAAAAAGGAAGTTAAGTACGAGCTCTCAAGTTTAACATGATGTAAGGGTTGGGGATAATGTAATTCGATAACATGATTCATTGCATATAATTTTGAAAATGCCTAGCTTACCAATTTTCCATTGCTGCAATTTATCAAACACCTTGTGTGCACAAGTTAAAATGAAGAACAAGAATTTTGATGGTTAATTCCAAATCCCAAAAATAATAACACAGATAATAACCCTGAATCACGACAACTATCATCAACAATTCGTTCATAAATATCAATTCCATCACAATATCAAATTCCCCATATTCCAACTCCATTTTAGAAACAACAGTGAAGAACAACTAGCAATATATAACTTCAAATCTTTTCACATCAAGAATCACTTATGATTTAGAAATCAAAAATTACCTGGAGAATTTGAGAAGGAGACTAATAGAATGGTATCAACTGACCTCATTGTGTGAAGGAAGGAAGGGAGGGAAGAAGATACCTTGTGCAGGCCGATCGATTGAATGAGCCCTACCTGGTTGCTCTTATTTTGCGACGGGGGCCACGGCACAATAAAAGTGAGCCGCGGCCCAAAGTACAGTAGGCCTGGGACATTTTGTAATACCGCCGGGTGCCGAGGCTCAGTTTTCGTGTGCCGCGGCTCAGTGAGTTAGTGTGTCGCGGCTCATTTTTCGCGTGCCGCGGCACAAAGTACAGCCTCCTGGGCGTTTCTTGGCCATTTGGTGTGCCACGTCTCAGATTTAGTGTGCCGCGGCTCAGTGACCTGGTTTGCCGCGGCTCAGTAAGATCGTGCCGCGGCACATGGTACAGTTTGATCGGCCATTTTTCATCAGCTGGTGTGTGCCGCTGCTCACTTCTGTTGTGCCGCGGCCCATCATTGAATTCCTCCTTTTCCGATTCACGCACGAGAATTTTTACACGAAAACATCAAGACGAGAGGGAAGGACGGATCAAAGAAGAATGACGACGAAGAAAAACTCTAAAAAATGCAAGAAAACAATAAAGAATCTACAACTAATACTCGGGTTGCCTCCCGAGGAGCGCTAAGTTTATAGTCTTCAACCGGACTTTTCTCGCATTCATCCGGCGGTGGATAAGGTGACGCTCGTTTTCTGCGTGTCTATTGGATTTCCCAAGTATGCCTTCAACCGTTGTCCATTAACTTTGAATTTTCGAGCATCTTTTTAGACTTCTACTGCACCATGTGGAAACACTTGAACTACGGTGAACGGTCCCGACCATCGTGAACGCAATTTCCCGAGAAATAACTTTAAGCGACAGTTAAATAGCAACACCTCTTGACCCGGGACAAATTCTCTCTGCGTGATGTGCTTATCATGCCAAATCTTTGTCCGCTCCTTATAAAGTTTCGCATTTTGGTATGAGTTGTGGCGAATTTCTTCCAACTCGTTCAGCTGCAAACAACGCTTTTCACCAGCGGATTTTAGATCAAAGTTTAGTTTCTTTATCGCCCAGTAAGCACGGTGTTCCATCTCTACGGGTAGATGGCAACCTTTCCCATAGACCAATCTGTAGGGCGACATTCCGATAGGTGTTTTATACGCAGTCCGGTACGCCCAAAGTGCATCATCGAGTTTAAATGACCAATCTTTTCGAGACGAGCTGACCGTCTTTTCTAGAATCCACTTCAGCTCTCAATTTGATATCTCGACTTGACCGCTCGTCTGCGGATGGTATGCTGTAGCAACACGATGAGTGACTCCGTATTTTCTCAAAACCGCATCAAGAAATTTGTTGTCGAAGTGTGACCCACCATCACTTATAATAGCACGTGGAGTCCCAAAGCGTGTGAAGATATGTTGTTTAATAAACTTGATTACGACATTGGACCCATTCGTAGGTAGTGCCACCGCTTCAACCCATTTTGAGACATAATCTACGGCCACCAAAATATAGAGATTCTTGTTTGATGGGGGAAATGGACCCATGAAGTCGATCCCCCATACATCAAACAATTCGACTTCAAGTATGGTGTTCAGCGGCATTTCGTGTCGTCTTGAGATGTTTCCCGTCCGTTGACACCGATCACACGCGGACACAAAGGAGTGAGCATCTTTGAATAAGGACGGCCAATAAAATCCCGATTGTAAGACCTTCGCCGCTGTTCTATTTCCACTAAAATGTCCACCGTAGGGTGATGCATGGCAATGGTTCAGCACACTGTGGAATTCCTCATCCGGAATGCATCTACGGATAATTTGATCGGGGCATCGATTGAAGAGAAAAGGATCGTCCCACAAGTAGTACTTAGCATCCGAGATTAGCTTCTTCTTTTGATGACGTGAGAGGTCGTTCGGAATTGTTTTACTTGCCAAGTAGTTCACAAGATCAGCATACCAAGGCGCGTGTTTTGAATCCAACTTGTAGAGCTGCTCGTTGGGGAAGGTTTCTATGATTTGTGGCTGACTTTCTTCCTTCTCGAGGGGACTCTCTAATCGGGAAAGGTGATCGGCTATAACATTTTCAGTCCCTTTCTTGTCTCGAATCTCCAAGTTGAATTCTTGAAGGAGTAGCACCCACCGAATCAACCTTGGTTTGGCATCCTTCTTCTCCAAAAGGTATTTTATTGCTGAATGATCGGTCCACACTATCACTTTCGTTCCCAGTAGATAAGCCCGGAATTTATCGAATGCAAAGATCACCGCCAACAATTCCGTCTCCGTTGTGGCATAATTTCTTTGGGCGTCATCGAGTGTTCGGCTCGCATAGTATATGACATGGAACACCTTCCCTCGTCTTTGCCCCAAAACAGCCCCAATGGCAAAGTCGCTAGCATCACACATTAACTCGAACGGAAGGTCCCAATCCGGAGCGACTATCACCGGTGTCGTGCTTAGAGCTTTCTTCAGCAATTCGAAACTTTCTTTACAAGACTCGTCAAAAGTAAATGGGACATCTTTCATGAGTAGATTGCACAATGGTAACCGTGATCTTCGAAAAATCCTTAATAAATCGGCGATAGAAACCGGCATGTCCCAAAAAACTTCTAATCCCCTTGACCGAAGTGGGTGGAGGCATATTCTCAATTGTTTCAATTTTCGCTCGGTCGACTTCAATTCCATATGAGGATATTCGATGGCCAAGAACAATGCCCTCCTGCACCATAAAATGACACTTCTCCCAATTCAAGACTAAATTGGTCTCTTCGCATCTTCTCAAGACTTTCTGCAAATTTTGCAAACAAATGTCAAACGAATCTCCAAAAACAGAAAAATCATCCATAAAAATCTCAATACACTGCTCTACCATGTCAGAAAAAATAGCCATCATACACCGTTGAAAAGTAGCCGGCGCATTATGTAATATCCGGATTTATTACAGTGTATTTCATCTGTATTCAACCCTGTATTATTTTGGATTGATGATTTTGATTATTGGAGTATGATATTTCGTGCATTGATATCATTGTACATAAGTATAGAAACATGCGAAATTGCTCAAACAACCTAGTGATAGCGCACGCTAAGAATGTATCTTAACGCGCGCTATCGGGCCATTCATAGCGCACGCTATGAAGGTATGAGTAACGTGCGCTAAGGACTCTATTATTGAGCGGGACAGCTAGCTCATGCGCCAGCGGGACATGGGTCCGGATAAGATTCCCGCTGACGCACCCGGACAAATTCTGAAGTCAACCATTATTAGCGCACGCTAAGGGATGCTTAGTAGCGTGCGCTAACTTGTCTAAATTTCAGAATATTATAAATGGGACAGCAACCGCTTGGGCTTTCATTTCCTTCGTCTATACTTCGTCTTTGAGAGTCCAGAGAGCAATAATCTACCTTCTAAACACTTAGAACATGTATGAGTGATCATTGAACGATTGAGTATCACTTGTGAAGTGATCCTTGAAGAGAAGTGACACCTTGGAGGGGCACGTAACCAACTGGAGTCGGATTACACCTTGTGGTTCAGTGATTTCGGCATATTAAGGTATGTTCAACCTATCACCAGTCTTAGATTTGGATTTCCAATGGATATGATGATCATGTTAACGGGATATTGAATTTCATTAGTGGATTATTCCAACAACATCATGTTTAGAAGATTGGGATGTCTACAATTACGATATTATAGTTGGAATCCTAAGTACTTCAAATGATGGGAGAAATATTCGGAAGTTAACAATCCGTATGATTTATGTTATCTTTGTGATCATGATTTGGAAAAGATGTTATAAGAACTTAAAGGGAGAATCATCATAGAAATATTCTTTCATATAAGTCGGAATTGTTAGTTCACCACAAGATGAAGTCTGAATATGTATAATGATAGTAGAATCTAATACATCAACCGGAGATCACCAACTTTGCATGAGAATTGTAATCAAGATGGTTTATGGTGTCATGATGATTATACGTATATTTGCATCTTGAAGTTGATATCATACTGGAGATTATTCATAAGAGTAAGAACTTGGTATTCATGGAAGTAACATGAATTATCACGAAGGATTTCATTGTTTCGTTCATGGCAAGAACAGTTTACTGCTCAGCAGTAAACTGCCATGCAGAGATAGCGCACGCTATGTTATGCAGTTTAACGTGCGCTATCGAGCACTAGTTAGCGTACGCTACGTTTGGTACGTAACGTACGCTAGACCATCAGGCGAGTCAGTTGGCTGGTCAGTGAAGTACTGACCATGCGTCGTTAGCGTGCGATAGGCTTTGTTGTTTGCGTGCGCTATCGGACAGACGTAACGCACGCTACACAGAAGTACTTAGCGTACGCTAAGCTCTTGAGCATTGCGCTTATTAACTTTTGACCGTTAAGCAAATTGTTAAACATTCATACGACGTGAGATAAACTCTATATCATTTCTTTTGCTAACGTTTGGTCTCGTTACATGATTGATTGAGGAGGACGATCTTCGAGTATTCATTTTCGTGGAAGTATTGTTATTGTCTTCAAATCGAGGCAAGTACCTTAATTGTTTTATGTATTGTTGTTATACATATTGTCGTGCATGTATGTCGTTATTGTGTGTCCACCTCGTGTTGGTCCGACGGATCATCGGGATCTATGCTAGCGTCTTGTTGGATCATCGGACGGGTTTTCCACCACGGGTTGGTCAGCGGGATCATCGTGGGTTCTAGGCGGTGAGCTGGATCGATGGAATTACCATGTGTATGTATTGATATCATGTTGTGATTATCGATTGTGTATGTTATGTTTGAGTTTCGTAGGAGAAGACTCGTTGGTATTTTGTCGTTTATGTTATTATTATTCACCGTGAGATATGAATAATATGTTGTGGTACTTGTACTAGCATCGTTGTGCTAACCCCTGCGGGGGTGAACATTTTGTTTGTGTTCAGGATCCAGGAGAGCAGGGAAACAACCACTGGAACTGTATGATGACGAGGGTGCAGAGTGATGTCCCGACCGGGTTTATTTATCTTTCGTTTATTCGTTATTTCAATAAGTACTCGAGTACGAAGTCGTTTGTGATGATTTGAATTTGGTGATGTAATATTGAGTTCTGTTGGACAATTGTACTATTTCTGTATTTTGGTCAGAACTGATGTACTGTAATTCCGTTATTTCCATTCGTCAGTACCTTTTTATACTTGTTCAATTCTTCAAGCCTTGTAAATCCTTATGTAAAGGATTTACGGCGCTGTAATATTCCCGAATATATTGGGGGTGTTACAGAATATGGTATCGGAGCTAAGATTATGGATATCTTGGCCGTTGGGTTAAAATAGGGGTCATTTATGTCTTTTGGGATAACCGGCCGTGAATGACATCACTGCACTGCCTACGTCTTCATGCGAACAGTGGTTGTAAGTTCCTAAACTCTATCTCGTTCTTTGCATATTGTATCTCTTTATACTCGAATATTAGAACGATGTTGTTTCCTGTATATTGAGTATTTATGCTTACAGTATGTTGAGAGGCGGACGTGGACGTGGTCGCGGTCGTGGACGCGGACGGAGGAATGCCGAAAGGGAAGCGTCGCCTTCTAACCAGGCCAGTCATAGCTCAGGCGGGCCGCAACAGTCTATTAATAATGAACCAGATCCTGCTGTACCAGATATCCTTCGTCAAGTGGTGAACCAGATGACTCAATTCGCCCAGGTCGTGGACCGAATGCAAGTGGCGGTGGGACTACAGCAGGGAGAGAGACAGCAAGGGATCCCAGATATGGGAAATCGAGGTGACCGGTGGCTGCAAGAAGTGGCGAAGATGCAACCACCCAAATTCGACGGTATTTCTGAGACTCCCACCTGGGATCATTGGTTAAAGGAGCTGGAGAAAATCTTTGCCGGAATCAACTGCCCAGACGACCGGAGAGCCTCTATCGCTCAATATTTTCTGATAGGGGAAGCGTCCGAATGGTGGGAAGCCATCCGGCCTGTAGACCATGATGCCGATTGGACAGAGTTTAGATTAATGATGGAAGCTCAGTATTGCCCTCGTCCTGTGAGGGAAGCCAAAGTTCGGGAGTTTTTCTCCGCTCAGCCTTCTGATGTGCCAGTATCCCAGGCGATCAAGACGTTTAACCAGCAGCTGGCATTTGTTCGACATCTGGTCAGAACAGATGCAGAAATGATGATTCATTTCGACATGAGGATGAAACCAGAAGTCCAGAGGTACATGTCCGGATTCGAATGTACCACACTCCGCCAATACCAGGATAAGGCGTTGGCATATGAGATCAAGGAAGCAGCCATGGAGAAATTTTCAGAATCCAAGAAACAGAAAGTCTCTGGTACTTTTACAAAGCACAAGAACAGTGGGGCCCGTAAGGCCCAGTCATCTTTCCACTCTTTCAAGAAACCTCCGCACCCAGCTAGGGGCGGAAAGAACTTCGGAGCGACATCAACTCTTACTGATGTTACCAGGAAATGCTTTAACTGCGCCCAGATGGGGCACTATCGACGGAATTGCCCCCTTCCTGCCGTGACTTGTTTTGACTGTGGACGAGAGGGACATCGGGCGGTGTTTTGTGAAGAGGCTGCAAAGTCTTTTAGAGCCCGTACACCACAGCCAGTCCAGAAGGAGGCCAGTATTCCACAGACGCAGCAAAGTGTTCAGATGCCTCAGAATTTTGGCCGCGGACGAGGCAGAGGACAATGGGACCGAAAGGGGACATCGAGTGCCGGATCTGCTCCCCCACGTCTGTACGAGATGAGGAGGACAGACGATCAGGATGCTGCTGTCGCATCAGGTACTGTCCAGATCCTTTCTCAGCCAGTTAGCGTTTTATTCGATACAGGAGCCACACATTCTTTCATATCTTTGTCTTGTGTAAATCGTTTGAATATTTCCGGTTTTCATGCTTGTGAACCTTATGTTGTTGGTTTACCGAGTGGAGAGAGGATTGTCGGAAATTTAGAAACTAGAAATTTCCCTGTATCATTTGGAGGCAGAGAGTGGCTCTCAAACCTGATCGTGATAGAGATGCAAGGAGATGACCTGATACTCGGAGACGATTGGCTTAATCGATATGGAGCAATTGTGAACTACCGAAGGAGGAATATCTCGCTGATCGCTGACGATGGTTCCGAGATTCTGTTTGAGGGATGGAAACCGGGAAGCTCAGGGAAATTGATCAAGGCGATGAAAGCTGTCAAATTGTTGAAACAGGGCTGTACCGGGTATTGGTGTTACGCAATGAAGAAAGAAGACGAAATTGTGAAACTTTCATCCATTCCTGTTGTGAGCGAATTTCCGGATGTGTTTCTGACGAGTTACGGATTACCTCCACGAAGGGATGTGGAATTTACCATTGAGTTGGAACCCGGAGCTACACCAATTTACAAGGCGCCGTATCGTATGGCACCTACTGAAATGTACGAACTGAAGAAGCAGCTGGAGGAGTTACTGGACAAGGGCTATATTCAGCCAAGCGTTTCACCACAGGAGCGCCCGATTCTTTTTCGTCAGAAAGAAGGATGGATCGCTCATTGTGTATTGACTATCGAGAGCTAAACAAGATGACGATTAAGAACAAGTATCCGTTGCCACGGATTGATGATCTATTTGACCGATTGCAAGGGGCAACCGTATTTTCTAAAATTGATCGAGATCGGGATATCATCAGCGAGGATTAAAGAGTCGATGTTCGAAATCAGCGTTCGTAACTCGCTACGGGCATTATGAGTTTGTAGTGATGCCGTTTGGTCTCACTAACTTTCTTTGTATTTATGCAATTGATGAACCGTGTGTTCATTGAATTTTGGATAAATTTGTGGTCGTGTTTATTGATGACATTACAGTGTACTCTAAGAGTCACGAAGAACATGCGCGGCATTTGCGGATTGTATTGGAACTTTTGAGGAGCGAACAATTGTACGCCAAACTTTCTAAGTGTGAATTCTGGCTAAAGGAAGTAATGTTCCTCGGCCATGTGGTGTCGGCTAGAGGAGTCCGAGTAGACCCTCGAAGATCGAAGCAATATTGGATTGGAAGCCTCCAAAGAACGTGAAAGAGGTCCGAAGCTTCTTAGGACTTGCTGGATACTATCGTCGATTCGTGGAAGGGTTTTCTAAAGTCTCCCGCCCACTTACTCGACTTCTGCAGAAAACTCAAAAGTTTGAGTGGAATGAATTATGTGAGATTAGCTTTGATGAGTTAAAGAAGAGATTGGCAGCACCGATTCTATCACTTCCATGAGGCGAAGGATTCATAGTTTACTGATGATGCTTGAACCAAGGACTTGGGTGCGTGTTGATGCGAGAATGATAAGGTGATCGCTTTGCGTCGCGACAAGCGAAACCTTATGAAGTGAATTACCCGACACATGATTTGGAGCTAGCGGCGGTGGTTTTGCCTTGAAGATTTGGAGGCATTATGCATGCAGGACTCATTGTCGGATCTTTACGGATCATAAGAGTCTCAAGTATATATTGATCGAAAAGAATTGAACATGCGGCAAAGAAGATGGTTGGGCTGATTAAGGACTATGACTTGGAGATTTTATATCATCCAGCAAAGCGAATGTAGTGGCCGATGCACTTAGCCGCAAGCTGTCTCTATTCGAGATCTTTGAGACGGCCTCCCAACTTAGCCTTCGAGAGATGATTCGTGAAGGAATTGAAGTATGGTTACAAAGAGTCGAGGGACAGTATGCGTGATGGAGATAACTTCATCATTAAGAAGAAATCAAATCTAGGCAGCGAGATGATCCTCGATGGTTCGGTTACATGATGAAGTGATCGAGAAAGGCCCCGGATTCATAATTCATGACGATGGAGTTTTGAGATTTCAGAACCGACTCTGCGTTCCTGATGTTGATGTTCTGAAACAGACGATTATGAAGGAGGCTCATAGTTCGCCCTATTCTATCCACCCGGGCACTAGTAAAATGTACAAGGACTTGAAGCAGAACTTCTGGTGGGGCAACATGAAGAAAGACGTAGCGGACTATGTTTCGAAATGCTTGACTTGTCAGCAGGTTAAGATCGAGCATCAACGGCTCTTTGGAATGTTGAAGCCGCTCCCGATTCCTGAATGGAAGTGGGAGGACATATCAATGGACTTCATCACTAATATGCCGAAAACCAGGACAGGAATGAACATGATTTGGGTGATAGTTGATCGTTTAACCAAATCGGCTCATTTTCTAGGCATTAAGGATACGTGGGGACCAGAGAGGTTGGCTCGAGTCTTTATTTCGGAGATAGTTCGATTGCATGGTACGCCGAAGACCATTGTTTCTGATCGAGACGGCCGTTTTGTGTCTCACTTTTGGAAAGCAGTTCATAAGGCCTTGGGGACCGAATTGAACTTGATCTGACTTATCACCGCGATCGACGGACAATCTGAGAGAACTATACAAACGGTGGAAGACATGCTAAGGGCTTGTGCCTTAGATTGGTCAAACGATTGGGAAGTTCATCTACCGTTGATTGAATTTACCTACAACAATAGTTGGCATGCTTCTATTAAGATGGCACCATTTGAGGCATTATACGGAAGGAGATGCAGATCGCCCTATCTTTGGGACTATTCATCGGACTTGATCGGAGCAGAACGAGTTGATCGAGCGGACTCGAGAGAAGATAGCCTTAATTCGTGAAAGGTGTTGACCGCCCAGTCGCGAAATCTATGCGGACGTGCGTCGTCGCCCATTGGAGTTCAATCTGGAGACCATGTACTTTTGAAGGTTTCTCCTACCGGGAATCTTTCGTTTTGGAAGGAAAGGAAAGGAGTCGAGATATATCGGACCATTTGAGATCCTCGAGAGAGTTGGGAGTTGGCATACTGATTAGCATTGCCGCCGTCATTGTGCCATGTTCATAATGTGTTCCATGTATCCCGATTTACGGAGGTATATACGAGATCCAGTCATATCATTGATTTCGCGAAATAGAAGTCGAGCAGGATGGGACGTTTGAAGAAAGACTACCAAGATACTCGAGTCGAGTTAAGCAACTAAGGAACAAGTCAATCATCTTGGTCAAAGTTCGGTGGTCACGTCATTGAATGGAAGAAGCCACATGGGAAATGGAAGCTGATATGAAGTCTAGATATCCCGAGTTATTTTCGTCTTGAGTTTCGGGACGAAACTCCTTTTTAGTAGGAGAGTATGTAATATCCGGATTTATTACAGTGTATTTCATCTGTATTCAACCCTGTATTATTTTGGATTGATGATTTTGATTATTGGAGTATGATATTTCGTGCATTGATATCATTGTACATAAGTATAGAAACATGCGAAATTGCTCAAACAACCTAGTGATAGCGCACGCTAAGAATGTATCTTAACGCGCGCTATCGGGCCATTCATAGCGCACGCTATGAAGGTATGAGTAACGTGCGCTAAGGACTCTATTATTGGCGGGACGGCTAGCTCATGCGCCCGGTAGGACATGGGTCCGGATAAGATTCCCACGACGCCTTTTGGACAAATTCTGAAGTCAACCATTATTAGCGCACGCTAAGGGATGCTTAGTAGCGTGCGCTAACTTGTCTAAATTTGAATATTATAAATGGGACAAAGAACCGCTTGGGCTTTCATTTCCTTCGTCTATACTTCGTCTTTGAGAGTCCAGAGAGCAATAATCTACCTTCTAAACACTTAGAACATGTATGAGTGATCATTGAGCGATTGAGTATCACTTGTGAAGTGATCCTTGAAGAGAAGTGACACCTTGGAGGGGCACGTAACCAAGCTGAGTCGGATTACACCTTGTGGTTCAGTGATTTCGGCATATTAAGGTATGTTCAACCTATCACCAGTCTTAGATTTGGATTTCCAATGGATATGATGATCATGTTAACGGGATATTAAATTTCATTAGTGGATTATTCCAACAACATCATGTTTAGAAGATTGGGATGTCTACAATTACGATATTATAGTTGGAATCCTAAGTACTTCAAATGATGGGAGAAATATTCGGAAGTTAACAATCCGTATGATTTATGTTATCTTTGTGATCATGATTTGGAAAAGATGTTATAAGAACTTAAAGGGCGAATCATCATAGAAATATTCTTTCATATAAGTCGGAATTGTTAGTTCACCACAAGATGAAGTCTGAATATGTATAATGATAGTAGAATCTAATACATCAACCGGAGATCACCAACTTTGCATGAGAATTGTAATCAAGATGGTTTATGGTGTCATGATGATTATACGTATATTTGCATCTTGAAGTTGATATCATCTTGGAGATTATTCATAAGAGTAAGAACTTGGTATTCATGGAAGTAACATGAATTATCACGAAGGATTTCATTGTTTCGTTCATGGCAAGAAACGATTCTTGCTTTCGTGATGGCGCCATGCGAATAGCGCACGCTATGTTATGCGATTTAACGTGCGCTTATCGAGCACTAGTTAGCGTCGCTACGTTTGGTACGTAACGTCGCTAGACCATCGGCGAAGTCGATTGGTGATCGGTGAAATGCCCGACCATGCGTCGTTAGCGTGCGCTAGGCTTTGTTGTTTGCGTGCGCTATCGGACGAGCGTAACGCCACGCTACGAAGTACTTAGCGTGCGCTAAGCTCTTGAGCGGATTGCGGTTTATTAACTTTTGACCGTTAAGCAAATTGTTAAACATTCATACGACGTGAGATAAACTCTATATCATTTCTTTTGCTAAGGTTTGGTCTCGTTACATGATTGATTGAGGAGGACGATCTTCGAGTATTCATTTTCGTGGAAGTATTGTTATTGTCTTCAAATCGAGGCAAGTACCTTAATTGTTTTATGTATTGTTGTTATACATATTGTCGTGCATGTATGTCGTTATTGTGTGTCCACCTCGTGTTGGTCACGGGATCATCGGGGATCTATGCTAGCGTCATACTGGATCATCGGACGGGTTTTCCACCACGGGTTGGTCAGCGGGATCATCGTGGGTTCTAGGCAGTGAACGCTGGATCGATGGAATTACCATGTGTATGTATTGATATCATGTTGTGATTATCAGTTGTGTATGTTATGTTTGAGTTTCTCGTAGGAGAAGACTCGTTGGTATTTTGTCATTTATGTTATTATTATTCACCGTGAGATATGAATAATATGTTGTGGTACTTGTACTAGCATCGTTGTGCTAACCCCTGCGGGGGTGAACATTTTGTTTGTGTTCGGGATCCGGAGAGCAGGAAACAACCACTGGGCGTATGATGACGAGGGTGCGAGTGATGTCGGCCGGGTTTATTTATCTTTCGTTTATTCGTTATTTCAATAAGTACTCGAGTACGAAGTCGTTTGTGATGATTTGAATTTGGTGATGTAATATTGAGTTCTGTTGGACAATTGTACTATTTCTGTATTTTGGTCAGAACTTATGTACTGTAATTCCGTTATTTCCATTCGTCAGTACCTTTTTATACTTGTTCAATTCTTCAAGCCTTGTAAATCCTTATGTAAAGGATTTACGGCGCTGTAATATTCCCGAATATATTGGGGGTGTTACACATTACACAATCCAAAAGGCATGCGCCTATAAGCGAAAATGCCGTAAGGACATGTAAACGTCGTTTTCTCTTGGTCTTCGGGGGCTATGTAAATCTGATTATACCCCGAATAACCATCGAGAAAGCAATAGAAATCGTGTCCGGCTAATCTATCTAACATCTGATCAATAAAAGGCAAGGGGAAATGATCTTTTCTAGTGGCCTTATTTAATTTCCTATAATCTATGCACATACGCCACCCCGTAACAATCCTAGTGGGAATTAATTCATTATTATCGTTTTGAACAACTGTTATCCCACCCTTTTTCGACACAACTTGGACCGGACTTACCCACTTGCTATCAGAAATTGGAAAGATCATACCTGCGTCGAGGAGTTTTAAAACCTCGACTTTTACCACCTCCTTCATGTTGGGATTCAGCCGGCGTTGATGCTCCACGGATGGTTTGTAGTCTTCCTCTATCAAAATCTTGTGCATGCAAATTGTGGGATGATCCCCTTAATATCCGCAATAGACCACCCAAGAGCAGATTTGTACTCCCTCAAAACTCTTAATAATTTCACCTCTTGATCTCCCGCTAAAGTGGCCGAAAGAATAACTGGAAGGGAGTTGTCGGGCCCTAGGAATCCATATTTCAAATGAGGTGGCAGCTTTTTGAGTTCCAACTTTGGAGGTTTTTCAATCGATGGGGTTTGTCGAGTTAGTGAACTTCCGAGCTCCTCGAATGGTTTACGAATAAAAATTGGCGGGGAAGCATCCATGTGTCGTACGTAGGCTGCATGCTCTCCATTTGGTTCGGAAACAGCCCCAATCAAAACAGATTCCAATGGATCGGGTGGATAATTTTCTCGAAAAGTTCTACTCACGCACGAGTCAATGACGTCAATTTAAGAACAATTTTCAGCGTCACTTGGATATTTTACAGATCGAAAGATATTGAATGTTACTTGCTCCTCTTGAACACGCAAAGTCAGCTTCCCCTTTTCCACATCAATCAACGTTCGGCCGGTTGCCAAAAATGGTCTTCCCAAGATAATTGGGATATCTTGGTCTTCTTCCATGTCAAGTACGATGAAATCGGCCGGAAAGATGAACTTATCAACTTTGACTAAAACGTCCTCTATCACACCCCTCGGATATTTGATGGATCTATCGCCAATTGTAAAGAGGCGTGCCGTCGGCTTGGCTTCCCCAATATCCGACTTTTTAAAAATAGAAAGGGGCATAAGATTTATCGGCCCGAGATCGCATAGGGCTCTTTCAAAAGGCAATTTCCGATAATGCAAGGGATGGTGAAACTTCCCGGATCTCTCAATTTAGGTGGGAGCTTCTTTTTGTAAAATAGCGCTGCACTCCTCTGTTAAGCGACCGTCTCATATTCCTCGAGCTTTCTTTTGTTGGACAAGACTTCTTTCATGAATTTCACATAACTCGGCATTTGTTCCAATGCGTCGGCAAATGGAATGTTTATGTTCAATTTCTTGAAGACGTCGAGGAATTTTGAAAACCTTGTCAGTTTTTGCTTTTGAAACAATTTGTGGGAATGGAATTTGAGGAGTGGTGAGTAGTCTATACTTCCTTTGGATTTGGAAACTCATCCTTTTCCTTCTCGTTACGCTCGATCATTGCTCTTTGTCATTAATAGGCTGCCCTTTCAACTCCTTTCCGCTTCGTAATTCGATCGCTTGCACATTTTCCTTGGATTTCACTTCGGCTGCGCTGGGCGATGCACCTTGAGACCGAGAAGACAATAAATTAGCAATCTGCCCCATTTGCGTTTCTAGATTTCGGATGGAGGTAGAATGATTTTGGAGGGTCGTCTCGGTGCGGGTCATGAATTGGCTTGTGTTAGCCGCCAATTGAGCAAGAGCATCTTCCAAGGATACCTTTGGTGATTGAGGGGGCTGTTGTGGGGGCTGTGCGAAGTCAGCTTGTGGAGGTTTTAAAGCTTGCCCATTTCTCCATGGAAAATTTTGTTGATTTCGCCACCCTTGATTATAAGTGCTGGGGTAAGAATTGTTTTGTCGATTTCCATTGCCCACAAATTGAGCCTGCTCCATCTGATGTTGCTCGAACGGATTTCCAACTTGACACTCCGCGCTCGGGTGTGATCCGTTACACCAATTGCATGTCTCTATGGTAACAGGGGAAGGTGCGTGCGAAAATGCTTGGAGTTGTTGGGTCAAAGCGGCGACTTGAGCTGACAAGGTGGAAATCGGATCATTACTTGAAACTTCCATAACTCTCTTCGACGTCAATCTTTCCGATGGCCATTGGTATGCATTTGCGGCCATATCTTCCAAAAGCGAGTGTGCCTCGGCCATAGACTTTCCCATCAAGGCCCCTCCAGCGGCCGCATCCACGAGAGTGCGTGTAGAAGCACTTAAACCAGTATAGAACGTCTGAATCTGAAGCCAATCAGGAAGGCCGTGATGAGGGCATCTTCGTAACAAATCTTTATATCGCTCCCACGCCTCGTGGAGCGATTCCATATCGTACTGACCAAAGGTGGTTATTTCGTTTCTCAACCTCGCCGTCTTAGCAGGTGGAAAGAATTTGGCAAGGAAGGCTTGCGCTAACCCCCCCATGTTGTAATCGACCCCGGCGGTAAGGAATTTAACCAAAATTTCGCTTTATCCCTCAAAGAAAAATGGAAAAGCCTCAATCGGATGGCATCGTCGGTGACACCATTAGTCTTGAACGTGTCGCATATCTCAAGGAAAGAAGCAATATGGGCATTCGGGTCGTCATCCGTGATCCGCGAGAATTGGCTACTTTGCACCATCTGAATAATAGCAGGCTTGATCTCAAAATTATTGGCTTGGATAGTGGGACGCCGAATTCCCGAAAAATTAGCACTGATCTGCGGTATGGCATAATCTCGAAGAGCTAGTTCCGGTTGAACTTGCCGCACATGGTTATCTCCTCCTTGGACTTCGATATTCTCGGCCATGTTGGCCGTAAATGCAACTCTCTTTTCTCCTTCTTGTTCCTTCTTAGAGTGCGCTCGAGCTCGGTATCCAAAGGTAGTAGGCCTTCGTTACCGAGTTTTCTCATGCACTACACGAAAGGTCCTGAAAGGAAAAACAAATAAACGAAATTAAATACAAAAGAATAAAAATAAAACGTTCAAATTAAGACTAGAAATACTTAAATCGATATTAGAAAATTTCAATCCCCGGCAACGGCGCCAAAAACTTGTTGCGATATTTCTTACACGCAAGTGCACGTCATCGTTTACAAGTAATAAAGTGATAAGTAGAGTATCGTTCCCACGAGGACTGAATCTCTAACTACCGATTTTGGTGTATTCCAATTTTATTTGAACAATCGAATTTGGGTATTTGCAATTAATAACTAAAAGAATTACTAAGCGACTAAATAGTAGAAAACGATAGCTTGAATAAAAGAAATCAAATGATGAGTAAGTCTAGGATTCTGAATCCACCTCAGTTTATCCGAATTTACTCTCGATTATCCGTAATAAATAATTTTCCCAATTTATTGAAGGCGGAGATTAATAATATATTCTACCGCCTCTCCCGAGGTCAATAGATTTATCTAAAGGCGAATAACGCACTCTATCCCTAGGTGAATTAATTCGTCAATAGGCGAAAGGCATAAAATCTCCCAAAAGCCACGTAGTTCCTATGAGTATATTCCTATCTCACAGAATAAAACGGTCCTCACCAATAGTTCCTCACCAAATCTCCTCTCCCGATTCGAAGTGAATGATTAAATCAATACAACTATTGGCCAGATAATTGCAAGCATTAAACACAATTGGGAAAACTCAACAAAAAGGTAATTAATTGGATAATCTCAAGAAATTCGTCAAAACATAGGTTTCATCAAAACCCTAGATTTGGGCTTTATCCTGACATACCAATAATTGAAAATACAGAATAGATAAATGAAAGCATAAAAATCAAACGCAGATGAAGCTCGGATTCCTCCGTTCTTCAGCTTCCGCCCTCTGCCCTTGAAGTCTTCTGCTTCCCTCTTCTTCTTCCGTCTCCAAGCTTAAGCTCCAAAAGATAAAAGATCAAAAGATAATTAATTAGGGTCTTAAACCCTATTTATAGCTCAGCATATCCTCCAAATCGCGTCCGTATCCGTAGGTCGAAAACTGGCTTCGAAACGGCCCTAATTCGCGCGGACAATCTAAAACCACCAAGTGTGCCGCGGCACACCTGGGCTGTGCCGCGGCACAGAGTACAGTTTACTCTGCCTTTGGCTGGGTGTCTTCCTGTGCCGCGGCCCTGCTTCCTTGTGCCGCGGCTCATAGTCCAGATTTGCCGTTTTCGCCGTTTTGCCTCGTTTTAGCTTCCGGACTTCAATTTCCTGTCAATCATACAAAATTAAGGCATTAAAGGCTCATTTAGACAATTTCACTCTCCAAAATACTACAAAAATAATGATAAATAAGCGTATAAAAATACGCCTAACAACTTGTCGTTTGATAGAGCTTTATGTGACCTTGGTGCCAGTATTAATCTTATGCCTCTTTCTATTATCAAGAAACTAGTTGTTGGGGAGGCCAAGCCTACTACGGTCTCTTTACAACTAGCAGATCGATCCATCAAGTATCCTAGAGGGGTGATAGAAGATGTCCTGGTCAGGGTTGATAAATTCAATTTCCCCGCTGATTTTATTGTGCTCGATATGGAAGAAGATCATGACATTCCGATTATTTTGGGTAGACCGTTTTTAGCTACTGGTAGGACCCTTATTGATGTTTAGGAGGGTGAATTGATGCTTCGGGTTCAAGATGAACAAGTAACATTCTAAGTGTTTCGATCTCTCCCGTATCCAAGCGATGTCGAGAAGTGTTCTCAAACTGAATGCTTAGATATTTTTGTGGAAGACACACTCCGATATTGTTCTCTGTTGGAATGTTCAGAATCTGTTTTAGTTGCGCCGACATCTAAGAAAAATTTGGAACGAGTCGGTATCTTAGGCATTTGGACGTGTCGTCTTCTTTATCCGTTCGCCCACCATTAAAAAATTCTAATGCCGCCGTAAACTCATCCATTGAGAAGAAAACTAAGCCGGAAGTGAAGCGGTTGCCAAGTCATTTGCAACATGGGTGTTTAGGGAAGTTACTATTGTTCAATTCTTTTCGCAAAGAACGTTGGACGTCCAAACCAAAAGTCGAACAGTTAAAAACTAATGATCAAAAATTGAAAATACGTAATAACGGCTCGATGGACTTGGCGGAGTCCAAATGGTGTTTGCAAAAAGCAAATTGATTTTCAAAGGTCCGGCTGAAGTCTCTAAACTTAGCGCTTCTCGGGAGGCAACCCGAGTATTAGTAGTAGATTTTTGTTTTGGTTGTTTTTCCATTTTAGGAGTCTATTTTTTTTTGGTATTTTTGCTTTGTTGTGCTTCTCTCATGTTTTTTATGTGATTTAAGTTGAAAAACCTTCGCAGGAGCCTCTCCAGGGCAGATTTTCAGTTAGGGCCACGGCGCACTAAGAGCGGGACGCGGCACGCAAATGACTCAAATTTCGGCTTAGCCCACTGTACTCGGGGCCGCGGCACGCTAGTTCTGGACCGCGGCACACTCGCCCATGAGCCGCGTCACGCTATGAACAAGCCGCGGCACGCCAAAGCTCCAAAAACGCGCCCAGTTAACTGTACTATGTGCCGCGGCACGCAAGTGCTGAGCCGCGGCACACTTGCCCTGGAAGCCACGGCACCCGTACTTTAAGCCGCGGCACGCTGTTAGTTTTCCCGAATGCCAAAACCTGCTATACCGTGGGCCGCGGCACACTTACATACGGGCCGTGGCCCCTTTTGAAAATATTAAAGCTCCATCCTGTGAAGGACGCAAACCAAACGAGAGGGAAGGAATTTACACCGCCGAAACTGGTTATACTCAAACCCTCCATCCGCATGACGCAGGTGCCTAACCTCAAATCAATTCTTCTTCTTTATCATCATCTTTGATCCAACACCAGGTAATCCATATTATTGATGTTTATTTTCCAAAAGTATTTCAAAAATTGAGAAGTGGGTAGGTTTTCTTCCATTTTTTGATGAATTTGTATTTCTTCTGATTTCTAGCAAGATTTTAATCGAATTATATTGAGATTACCAATTGATGTGATCATGTTTCGAGTGTTGTCATGGATTAATGCTAAAAAGTCTGTTGCTGGCGATTGAATTCACTAATGATTCTTTTTGTTCTTCATTTAAGTTTACGCACGCCAATTGTTTGATATAATACCCCAGTGAAACGTGTTTGATCTAAACATCTCCAACATTTTTGTAACAAATACGATTATCTGAATAATATGTCCCCCCATCCCTTATGTTCATTTTTGAGTAATTTTTCGCATCATGTCCCTCATATGAAAGTGAGAGTTTTTAACGCTACATTTGTTTCTCACACTTTATAAAGTTGTGGTTGGTGCCTTGTTATACCATTTAGTTGCCTGATATCCTGTTTTTATTTTCCAGGAATTCGCAATGGCCCGAAACAGAAAGTCGAGCTCCACTAGGACTAGGACTCGATCATCCCCCCCCCCCTCCCGAGAGGGGAAACCTCTCAAAACCCGATGGATGGGTAATTCCAGCAATTCTTCGACCCTGAGGTCCATCGACTCTTTAATGAAAGAATTCGTCCGCGGCCCATCATTCCTGAGAGGGGATTCACTCCCGCCCCCCAAGACGGCGAATTATTAACCATGATCACCGAAATGGGGTGGACAAGATTTGTCGCACAGCCCGAGCCGACCAACATCTCTATAGTATATGAATCCTACGCCAGCGCTTTGCTACGCCATATGCAGGGACGACAGATGTTGGGGAGACCGGATATCCGTACTGAGGTCGTTGTCTGTGGTCAGACGGTTGACTTCTCTGCAGCAGCGATTCATAGTTTATATGAGCTACCCGAGGTAGATGAATCGGCGTTCACGCATACAATGGGTAGCCTCACGAGGGAGGCATTGTCGGGAGCACTTACTCAACCAGAGTTCGTTTGGGAGACGCGTATCCCGGGGTCCGCAGCTTTCTTCTTTAAGAGCTTCCATCTCAGTCGGCTAGGGAGAGCTTGGATATATTTCCTTTGCTCGCGAGTCGACCCTACTTCGCAGATCCGCTCTGTCTTGCTGCCTCGTGCTCGACTGCTCTATGCCATCACGTCCGGACTTCGATTTGATATGGCCCCACATCTGGCCTGGTCCATTCTCCAATGCATCCAGGGAGGGGCCAAGATGGTACTAAAGCATCCATCTCTAATCCGCGCCTTATGCTGCCAGTCGGGTGTGGTCTGGTCGGATGACGAGCCTACTATCGCACCCTAGGGTCCGATTGACCATCGCATATTTTCTCATTTCGACCAGTGGGATGGCGCACGGGCACACCCGCGAGGACGAGGATTTCTTTTAGATGAGCCACATTAGCACTCCTCAGAGCCTTTTCTTCTGGCTCATGACCCGGCGGTAGATACAGAGGATCAGACCGCGTCTACTCCACCCTCAGTTGTTGGAGTAATATCAGTATTTGCGCCGTTTGTGCGGAAGCGTAAATATAAGGTGCGGAAAATAAATCACACGGATTTATAGGGGTTTGGCCAAATGTGCCTACGTCCTCTCTCGATGTATCTTTTTCTATAGGTTCAAGATCAAAACCTCTGCACCTCTCTTCTATCGGACGAGGGATTACCGTTACAAGCTCGTCTTCTATCGGTCCGAGTAAAACCATTTTTTCTTTTCTATTGGATAAGGAATCAACTATTCTAGCTTTCTATTGGTACTAGATAAACCTCACTAAGATAGCGATTGTGATTCTAATAATGCCGGATCCTTGATCCTAATAACACCGAATCCAATCGTATCTTTTCTTTTTCTCACTCGTGTATGACTTTGTGTATAACACTTAATCACTCTAATTTAAGCTCAAGAACAACAACTATAATGTTTACAATGATATTTCAAGTGTATATGAATTGCTCAATGTTGTTGTGTGGAATGATACCAACTCATTTGGTATTTATAGCCTTCTTCCACAAACTAGCCGTTACTGCCAGTTGTTATTAGCGTGCACTAGGCTGACATCCTTAGCGTGCGCTATCGCATGTTTTTGCCTTATCGTACGTTATGATCTGCATGTTACGTATGTTAACGTCTTCCAGTTTTAGTCCAGTGGCTTCTGTCTCTGACTGTTAGCGTGCGCTAATCTTGCATCATTGCATGCATCATATATCCGTTAATACTTTTTGAATTGTAGCAGATTCTCCCCAACGGATTGATTGACTTGATTCAAACTGATATTTAGCGTGCGCTAAATATCATCTATTGGGTGCGTTAAGCTTACTTCAGTGCATACGTCATTCTATGTTTGAATCTCTTCACAACGATAATATTGGCTCGATAGCGTGCGTTAATCTTCACGTGTAGCGTGCGCTATCCTCATCAGGTGACTTCACTTCAGGTTACTTCGAATTCGTCTGATCTGCAGCTAGGACCCGTTAGCGTGCGCTAACTTATATTTCTAGCGTGCGCTAGCTTTGTATTTTGTCCACCTTTTTGCGTCTGTGATTCCTTCGTTGTTTTGCTTCGCCTGTTTTGTTTTGTTTAGCAACTTAATCATCAAAACATTATTTATGAATATGTGGAATAAATATTCAAGCAATCTCCCCCTTTTTGATGATTACAAACAACTCTTGAATTGGATAAAACCTGCAAAATAAAATATATATATATGTACGTTTCAAAGTATTCGACTTTGTTCGTTTCATTTGTTTCGCCCATCCTTTTTCTTTTTCTGTCATTTTCGAACGTGAAACATCGTTATCGAGACTTTGGAAAACCATTTCGCATTTGATAAAAATGAGGACACTTTCTTTTCGTGAAAAACTTTCGGAAATATTCGACCCTCGGGCCTAAGCAAAAGCGTTTCTAAATCATTGAAAATATCTCAAAACATTTTGGTCGTCGAGGTAGAAGAATTTTGAAACATATTGTGGCACCTTGGAAGTACCACGAGAAAACAATTCATTTTAAAAGTACGTATCAAAATTTATTTTCTAAGATACTCAAGGTTTTCAAAAATAATTCAATGGGCTAGAATGCCCAAAAATGCTCATGTAACAATATTCGTTTAAACATATTATAATATACGCATCAAATCATACAAAATCAAGACAATACATGTATTTTACTGGAAAACAGACAGTCACATCGCAGTTTAAACTTGCTTAGGACCGGGGCTAAACCACTGGTCTATCCGAAGCCCCTACGGACTGAGTAAATCGCACCTATATACATTCTCATAACATACTGAGCACAAGGTTTCACAAAAACACTTGCAAACAAACAAATCAACTTGAAATATACACGCAACGGACGAAACCAACAGTCAAGAATACATAACCAGCGACACTCCTCATATAAACAAAATATGAGAGTCAAATAACCACATATCACGAAATAAAAATCCATAGGAGGATTCCGTCACTTAACACATACTCATACGAGTAACTCGCATCAGACGAGGCACAATCACAACGAAGGGAGACTTATATCCACAGGTCGCACGAAGATGATGATCGCCCCACGATACTAATCACGACCAACAAACTCAGATGACGCGTCACGACACGACTCAGTCAGACAAAATCCGACGAGACAAAACTCAACAAACACCACTAAACCCGACAGCCTAGGTTTCCACAACCTAATCTCCGATACCATTTATGTAACACCCCCAATCTGCTCAGGGATATTACACGTCGTAGAACCTTTCATCAAGGATCTACCAGGCTGGTAACAATAAACGAACAACTAGACGATGCCTTTAAGGCTACAATAACTCAGTAGACCGACTTGGTCTTTTAATAAAAACATACAACTCAATTACAATTCATGCCCATGCAGGGGTCAAATACAACAACTCCCGTACAACGGGGAAAAATTAATGCAGCGGAAAATAATGTACAACTAAACCAATAAAACAACGTACGGTTCCTCATGTAATTTAATTTCTTATTAGTATCGATCATATTTCATCATCCTTCGTGCCGAACCTGTGTTATGCTCCCAAAACATGAATGCAAAAACAGACATCCACCCCCCGAATACTCGGGGGTTAGCAAAACTCCACTGTTTTGCTAGTGCAAGAACAAAGTGCAAAATACGAGTCATACAATTCAGATCCACGAATAATAATAACCAGGAATCCTAAAGATCCAAACGAAATGAAAAGTACTTCCCGAGGCAAGAGCTTGAGTAAAACTTTCCAAATCCGAAAGATCACAAATAACGAGAACGGTTTGCAAAATGTTTTAAAATACCCTCGGGAGTCTTAATAGAAAACAATTTAGGATTATCAAATCCTTCTCTTTCCAAAATCAACAGGTTCAGAGTCCAAAGGTTTTTGTTTTCGCAAATAGAAAACCATTAACAATTCACAGGGTCAGAACCCACATCACGTGTCCTCGACCGACATAAAATCAATACAACATAATCACACACAAGCATCGCCTAGGATCGGGACGAAGCCACAAATCCCACTCGAGGCCTCTAAGTACCTTCTCGCGCTGGCCACAATCATAAAACGAATCACGCACACACGTCGCCTAGGACCGGTACGAAGCCACGAATCCCACTCGAGGCCTCTAAGGACCCTCCCGAACTGGCTAGCGAAACAAATCACACGCAGGCATCGCCTGGGACCGGGACGAAGCCACAAATCCCACTCGAGGCCTCTAAGGACCCTCCCGAGCTGGCTAGCGAAACACAAGTCACAACATCTCATGGTTGGATCAATCACTTGTTGCATCCTGGCCACATGATCGCATGCCATGTGCCACCATAGATTATCTTTGGCGCTCACAGTTGGATCAATCACTTGTTGCATCCTGACCACATGATCGCATGCCATGTGTCACCGTAGTTTTATTAGGCTCTCACGGTTGGATCAATAGCTTATTGCATCCTGGCTACATGATCGCATGCCATGTGCCACCGTAGGCCCCGCCCACATCCATACATTCACACACAGCACAATACAACACATATATTCAAACAATTCACCCAGAGGCATCAAACACTTAGCAAAACACCACGTCAAACCACAACGCACCGAAATGAAATAATATACGTCCACATGCAATACCAAGTGCAACATCAACACCAAAAATATCCATAGAATTCACATAGTCATTCACAAACCACACCATTCAGAAAACACACATGTTTTGAAAGCAAGCCTTTAACAAGGCTAACCCAAATCTTTTGAAAGTTCAATTCAAACGCCCAAACAACCACATTTAGACGATCACTAATTATCATATCCACAAAACAAGAATTGTATGTACAAGGTACTTGCCTCGAAACCACGAGCAACGGAACCACGAACGGACACGGCTCAATCGGGAAGCTTCGAAATGCCCGATGCTATCGAAAAGGAAGACGATAACGAACGGAAGGGTGCAACACGGTTTCTTCGCAAGAAACTCGACCCTAACATCATATAATTAATAAATCAACGATCATACGAGGAAGAATAATCGTAGAACGTCCGAAAACCCCTCTATGACATTCTACCGGACACCTTCAAGGCGTCGATCAAGAACTCGTCCAAAACAACGAATCGATACGATCCAACCATGGAATAACAAGGGAAATGATATAATACATCTAAATAATCATCAATCAATCACAATCCTAAGTTTAATCGGATTGAACGGATGAAAACAACCAAAACACCCAAATTTCCCAAAACTAGATTTCTAGAAAATCTGACCTGATTCGCTCGATTAAGGGATGTTATAGGATGGATGATTGATGATATGAACTCCAAGACTTTATGGATTGATTGTCCAACAACATCTCTCCATGATAACTACACCTACATCCGCGGAAGAGAAGGAAAAGAATGAGAAAAATGGTGAAAAACCCGTCTGCAGGGCCTTAAATAGGCTGCCTGCCGGCAGCGTTACGTACGTAACCGGCCCAGGGCTTACGTACGTAACCGGCCATGGCCGAGGTCACTGCCCAGAAATGCCGGAAGCATTACGTACGTAACCGGCCATGGCTTACGCACGTAACCGGCCTTACGTACGTAACTTCCGGGCCCTTCCAGCCGTAACTCGGCCAGGGCTGGCCTGGCCCGAACATGCCCGGCCATGACTCAGCCGGGGCCAACTCCGACGGCCCGGACGACCCCGAAACCCGAACTTGAGTACGAAACAAAGATACGGTTATGAAGTACTCACAAAGACGAATTCGAGCACTAAAAGAACACACGATTCCGACCACCCAAAGGCTCGAAATTCGACAACAGAAAGTAATTACCCCAAAATTTGGGAAATTACGAAAATGGCCCAAAACGTCCGAAATACACGATACACGATCGAAATACCAAGCCGAAGCTCACAACATGAATAATAACATTAAATGAACTTACGATAAACTCGAAACAACAGTTTCGGACGAGATTCGCAAGAATCGAACTCAAGTGTGGAAAAACTGCTTAAGAACATAGAACTCAACAAAACGATACCGACTCGAACTCGGATGACAAAAAGTGCAGAATTAAATACTCTCGAAATGACGCAACGATCACGAGCGAGTCGTCAAAACGGGCTCCCGCTGAAAAAAAGAAAATCACTGAAATCCAAAATTGTGGGTATTACAGTCGTAGATCTATCGGCGGGCCTGGTGTTCTTTAAGAAAAGGAAAAAAATGGTCAGTCGATAGCGGTCTACAGGTGGCCTGCTGGAAAGTATGCTGGCGGAAATGGTGTTAAAAAAAAGAAGAAATGGTCGGCCACTGATAGGTATACCGGTAGCGGCTCCGCCGGAAAAATTTATAACACCCCCAAATCCCATTGGGTTATTACAGTGCCGTGGACCCCACACCCGGAGATCCACCAGGCGAACAGGATTAAAATACATTAAATTAACCAACAAGGGAAATCACTGTCCCTACCATGATATCCCACACAACATTCCGATAACGAATTTCAACGACAGAAGTGGCCTACATGGCCAAATTAAAATACAACAACATCCACGAGCATCTGCTTGGGTAATACAACACGACAACAACTGACAAGACTGGAGTACACTACAACTGACTGACCAACAATGAACAACTCAGACTAGTATTGCTCGAATGTCTCGTCGCCATCGTCATGCCCCTGTGTCTCAACTCTCTCCTCGCAAGCACTTAAAACAGGAAAACATGTTCCGCCCGCACGGGGTCAGTCATTCAGATAATGAACATCAAATACATGTATAACATGATATGCATCCAAAGGCAGAACGAAAAGGTACAATGATGATAATAATACGAGATGCTCACAAACCAAGGTAAGAATCGAGCATTCGTGAGGTACTATGCCCACGGCATATTACTAATACCTGCTCCACAGATCAAAACATGAATGCCCAATGGACATGAACATGAACCAACCAGAACAGATCAAAATAATGAATTACACGAACATGAACCAGAACAGATCAAAACAATGAATTACACGAACATGAACCAACCAGAACTGAGTTAAACATGAATCATAATGCCCGAGGGCTCCAATGAAATTACCAAGAGGTCATAAAGACCTGAAAGTTACTCAGCCGAAGCTGTCAATCAACATAAACACCTGAAACCGGAACAACCCGAGGCTGTAATTAATGAAGGCTAATAAGATCATAACCACGACCGTGACCTACTGAGTTGTAGGTGTCGGGAAGCCAACTGCGAAGGTTCAAGCCCCATGCTTACCCAAAATAAGATCATAAACACGATCGTGACCTACTGAGCAGTAGGTGTTGGGAAGCCAACCGTGAAGGTTCAAGCCCCAAGCTTACCCATAACAAGATCATAAACACGACCGTGACCTACTGATCTGTAGGTGTTGGGAAGCCAACCGCGAAGGTTCAAGCCCCAAGCTAACCCATAATAAGATCATAAACACGACTGTGACCTACTGAGCTGTAGGTGTTGGGAAGCCAACCGCGAAGGTTCAAGCCCAAAGCTTACCTATAATAAGATCATAAACACGATCGTGACCTACTAAGTTGTAGGTGTTGGGAAGCCAACTGCGAAGGTTCGAGCCCCAAGCTTACCCGTAATAAGAACATAAACACGACCGTGACCCACTGAGCTGTAGGTGTTGGGAAGCCAACTGCGAAGGTTCAAGCCCCAAGCTTACCCATAATAAGATCATAAACACAATTAACCACAAACGGCAAAGATTCAAAATATTACCGAGTTCACGAGAATGATAGTGTGCTGCCTTGAGTCGGCCAACAGGACGACAGTGACTTACGGATGGGCACATCCATGACAGTCCCAATTCAATACCTCGATTGCCTTAGAGTGGCCAATCAGATAACAATGATGCAGCGGATGATCCAATACCTCGGTTGCCTTACAATGGCCAACCGATGATGATGATACAATGAATGATTGAACGCTTTGATTGCCTTAGAACGGCCAATCGATAACAATGATACAATGAATGAGTGAATTCCTCGATTGCCTTAGAACGGCTAATCGATAGCAATGAAACGAAGGATGCCTCGGCACCTTTAATCGGTTACCGATGACGAAGATGAGAGATGAATACGCTAATGCCTTCAGTCGGCCAATACAACGTCAATGATAAAACACCAGCATCAATAACAATGATTACAATGATATCTTAGATCGACATCAATATCACAACCATAATTGATATATCGATGCCGCGAACCGGCTATCGACAATAACATTATCAACGAGTATCACAATGCCTTGACCCGACCTTTAACGAACAATAAAAACATTTGGCATAATTGCCGAAAGGTATCGTATCGAACGATCTCTTAATATCAATGAATTCATGAAGAGACTAAGTCTCGGAATGATACAACACATTCATACACATATATGATAACATTAATCTCATTGACTAGTACAATTATAAAACTTGCCTCAAACCGAAGGCGAGAAAATCCTTCCACGATCAACGTCCTTAATGGAAAATACCGGCCGCTCGAACAACCTTGAATAACACAAGTACCAACAATTCGCTTATTATACGAATCAAACATGATCACAACCAACTCAAAAGTCGATACAACACTACCCAAAACTCATTGGGGCATTAAAACAAACACGTTGTAAACAATCACCCATTGTTTACAACTAAACCTAATAATATCGAAAACCAACCTCCAATGAATGATTCAATCCAACAAAACGTCATGAATACCATCAATAATCCAATAGGAATACTTAAATCGGAATTTCAACAACATCTAGTCGAAACCCCTAAACATTCCAAAGTCAACACCAAGGGTTTCTTGAAAAATTCCTCAACGATTCACAAATTCCGAAAATTACACCAATGAATCTGTAGAAATACATGTATCCATTATAGATAATCCATATCTGACATTTTCCAACATAATATCGAGCTAACACAAAGAGATCGAAAGCAAAACACCCAAGATCCGAAATTCTAGATCCAATAATCATTACCTTGATTTGATGTGTTGGAGAGGATGAAATGATGATTAATTCGAATGATAAGCTTGAAGATGATGCTAGATGGATTCAGCTCGAAGAAATCTCTCCAAAACATCCAAAATCGCCCAAAACCGACGGGAGGAGGAGGAGGAAATGAAAAATGACGAACCTGGACCGAACTGTCCAATATATACTGATCCTCGATTAGCGCACGCTATGACCTGATGTTTAGCGTGCGCTAGCGGTTAACTGGGCAGTCCAGTGAGCCCTGACTACCTTGTTAGCGTGTGCTACGAACTTGGTAGCGTGCGCTAACGCCTTCCCGGTAGCGTGCGTTAACCAATTTTTAGCGTGCGCTAACCGATGTCTGAAGCCCAGAAACTAAAGTCCAGAACCTCCTGTCCTCTGACCTGTTCGTGATTAACGTGCACTACCTATGCGACTTAGCGTTCATTACTAGCACAGTTAGTGCACGTTACTTACCACACGTAGCGTACGCTACGAATTAATCCAATTCAGTCCAGTACCCACTAGACTCTGCCTGATTGGCCTTAGCGCACGCTATACCGATTGCATAGCGTGCGCTACCTCAAACTTCTAGCGCGCGCTACTTACCACTCGTAGCGTGCACTACTACAACTCAACTACTGTACAGTGCCTTCTGGACTGTCTGCCTCACTTGCGCTAGCACGCGCAAATACTGATGCCTAGCGTGCGCTGCCTATACTCCATTAGAGCGCGCTAACAGGAGTACGTAGCGTGCGCTATCTCACACACATACTACCAAAATATGATGATGATGACAATAATATTGGCTCGATCTCAAACAGTGATGAATGACGAATAGCAACTGATATGCGATTCCAAAGTACGCTAAACAATGGTCACAACTGAATGAACATGAATGATGAATGTTTATTACTGAGTGAAAAAAATTTCTGAGTGACAATTACTGAATGATAATCAATGAATTTATAACCGGGTATTACATACTCCCCCCATTAAAAGAGTTTCGTCCTCGAAACTAAGGGTAAACAACTCGGGATATGAACTATACATCATGATCTGAAAACAATAATGCACATATAGTCCTCCGGACCAAATCAATCACACGCCCAAGTCCCCAAGACTTGATGTCTCGAATCACCGTGAACGATTACCCAAATTATCACCAAATCTCGAGTATAACGCCAAAGGGAAGAATTCCCAACAATGACCCAATATCAAGATTCTCAAATATGATCATTATAAAACAGATCAATAACAAATGATCCACAGTCACGATACATTATTACGGATTGAGTTACACAGTCATCCGAAAAACAAGATTCCATCTCAAATGTACCCAATATCGATATCCTTCCATATCATCGATCTCCTCTATCTGAACTATTTAAGGTAGACCCAAATCTGAACTCACCGCGCAATATGATCCCGGAAGGTTATAAGAACTAAATGATCATAATGAATGATAATGAATCGGAATCCAACAAGGATCAAGAAAGACTCATCGGGGTGAATTAATATCGCAAGGAGTGATAACTCAATGAAATGATTGGAACCATCGTTCCTCGTGAAATAAATGATTAGTTTGATATTTATAAGTCTCAACATGATTGGTATATGATGAATGAATTATATGAATGAATGAACGACAATGAAATGAATGATTATACTATTACCGAGCAAGAATTAACTTGTTTAAAACTGGTGATGAATGTCCTTACCTCTGGCTCTCGAAGCCTGATAGGGCCCCTAGGAGGTGGTATGGGCTGGAGTAACAAAACCTCTCGAGGTTTGCGAGCTCCCTTGAGATCTACTGGTACTAGAACTGCAGTATTTCTGAAGGTGTACATGTCTCCCACACAGGAAACAAATAACGGCCTGCATCGAGCACCGGGTACTGCAATGTCCTATTACATCACAGTTAAAGAAAACAACGGTCGAGCTCATTGCCTTAGAATAGGATGCTCCCTCCGTACAAAGACGACTAGAAAATGACCTCTTGGACGTCGGAGCCCGATGTCCCTCTGAACGAGCCGGCATTCTAGTCCTCTCACTCGAAGAAACTGAAGTATGCTTTTTAGTAAGCTCCTTGATCAAAAGCTCTACTCCAAGAGCCTTCCCGATGAACTCACTAAGTGAATTACAATTGTGATTGAACAACTTCATCCTCAACTGCGGATTTAGCCTCTTGCTAAAATACTTGATCGTATCCGCTTCAGTACGGATAACAGACGAAGCAAACTGAAGTAGTCCCTGAAACTTCTCAACGACGACAATAACACCCTCATCCTCGATGGATTCGTGGTTCAAAACCTCTGATAACTTGGCTTCCCGAAGTGGAGCCGGATAATACCTCTCTATCATTAGGTTCTTGAACTCGCTCCAAACACAATCACGATCGGTTGGTTTCACAGAAAGCCACCAAGAATAAGCACCCTTACTCAAGTAGTATGCCGCTACTACCACTTTACTCCCTTCCGGACACTGAACCATGTCGAAGAGTTTATCAAAATGCTCAAGCCAATGAACAATATCAGCTGGTTCCGACGAACCCTCAAAAGTAGGTGGCCTCTGACGAGAGATATTGCCAATAACCTGACTCACTCCTCCAGTCTGTCCATGAAACGACACCTGGAATCCCTGCTGTGGTGGACCAAGAACCATCGAGGTCTGCATGGTCTCCACCATCCGCGTCATTTGAGTCATCTGGGCCATCATGCCCTACATAAATATGAATGGGTCAACCCGAACACTTCCCGAGTGAGTTGCATCTCGGGTACAACTCCCTGACAGCGACTGATTATCTGCTGATGAATGAGTAGCCTCGCTATCTGATGAATTAATGATATCCCTCGCGTTCGCACGGGTACTCGGACGAGGTCCCAGATTCCGGCCTACACCACGGCCTCTACCCCTACGTCCTCTGACAGCTCTATCCATACTGAAGTAGGAAAGTCACATGATGATTATAGACCCCGCATTAATATCGCATTATGATTACGTTACTGAATGATAAAAATGACCATACACGCTCTAACACAATGAATGCATTAATAATGTAATAAAATGATCGTCAACATGACGCCGGAATATGATAAGATTGCATGAAAGATCAAATGAGGTAACATGATTACCAGACGGAATTCCTGAAATGATTAGCTTGAACAAGTTAACAAGGTTGAAAATTTGATCCACGAGATCAACAACTGAACAATGAGATAGACTGGATGATTAATGAATTGGCTGGGTAACGAGATTGAGTGAGTGATGAATGAACTAACTGAGTAATGAGGCTGACTGAGTGATGAATGAATTAACTGAGTAATGAGATTGACTGAGTGATGAATGAATTAACTGAGTAATGAGATTGACTGAGTGATAATTGAATTAACATGATCGACAAGATCAAAAATGATGATTGAGGATTTCTGACTGATGAATGAGTTGATTCTTATCACTTATACAAATCACAAGTGTTCCAAAACAATTAGCCATGAATCAATCGTAACACTAATATCACATATTAGTTTCAACAAAGCATGTATAATGACATGATGAATGTATGAACATAAAGAGAATCGAGTCCTTACACAGGTCATACGAAGCTTCGAGGTCTTGTGATACTAGTCTCTACTGATGACGACTCGATGAATGAATGACTCGTGCAGTCGTACAAATTTCACGACTCACAAAACCCGACTGTCCAGATTGTCATTACCTGACAGTCCCACTACTACCTCGACGGTAGAGCCACATAACTCACATATCAGGGTATCTCACAACCCAACGCTCTGATACCATCTTCTGTAACACCCCGAAATCCCATTTGGTTATTACATTGCCGTGGACCCCACACCCGGAGATCCACTAGGCGAACACGATTAAAATACATTAAATTAACCAACAAGGGAAACCACAGTCCCTACCATGATATCCCACACAACATTCCGATAAGGAATTTCAACGACAGAAGTGGCCTACATGGCCAAATTAAAAGACAACAACATCCACGAGCATCTGCTCGAGTAATACAACACGACAACAACTGACAAGACTGGAGTACACTCCAACTGACTGACCAACAATGAACAACTCGGACTAGTATCGCTCGAATGTCTCGTCGCCATCGTCATGCCCCTGTATCTCAACTCTCTCCTTGCAAGCACCTAAAACATGAAAACATGTTCCGCCCCCACGGGGTCAGTCATCCAAATAATGAACATCAAATACATGTATAACATGATATGCATCCAAAGGCAGAACGAAACAGCACAATGATAATAATAATAATACGAGATGCTCACAAACTAAGGTAAGAATCGAGCATTCGTGAGGTACTATGCCCACGGCATATTACTAATACCTGCTCAACAGATCAAAACATGAATGCCCAACGGCGTATCATAATTATATAACACCACAATGAATTACACGAACATGAACCAACCAGAACTGAGTTAAACATGAATCACAATGCCCGAGGGCTCCAATTAAATTACCAAGACGTCATAAAGACCTGAAAGTTACTCAACCGAAGCTGTCAATCAACATAAACACCTGAAACCGGAACAACCCGAGGCTGTAATTAATGAAGGGTAATAAGATCATAACCACGGCCGTGACCTACTGAGCTGTAGGTGTCGGGAATCCAACCGCGAAGGTTCAAGCCCCAAGCTTACCCATAATAAGATCATAAACACGATCGTGACCTACTGATTTGTAGGTGTTGGGAAGCCAACCGCGAAGGTTCAAGCCCCAAGCTTACCCATAATAAGATCATAAACACGACCGTGACCTACTGAGCTGTAGCTGTTGGGAAGCCAACCGCGAAGGATCAAGCCCCAAGCTGACCCATAATAACATCATAAACACGACCGTGACCTACTGAGTTGTAGGTGTTGGGAAGCCAACCGCGAAGATTCAAGCCCCAAGCTTACCCATAATAATATCATAAACACAATTAACCAAAAACGGAAATGATTCGGAAGATTACCGAGTTCACGAGAATGATAGTGTGCTGCCTTGAGTCGTCCAACATGACGACAGTGACTTACGGATGGGCACCGTCCATGACAGTCCCAATTCAATACCTTGATTGCGTTAGAGTGGCCAATCGATAACAATGATGCAGCGGATGATTCAATACCTTGATTGCCTTACAATGGTCAACCGATGACGATGATACAATGAATGATTGAACGCTTCGATTGCCTTAGAACAGCCAATCGATAACAATGATATAATGAATGAGTGAATCCCTCGATTGCCTTAGAACGGATAGCAATGATATGAAGGATGCCTTGGCACCTTTAATCGGTTACCGATGACGAAGATGAGAGATGAATTCGCCAATGCCTTCAATCGCCCAATACAACGTCAATGATAAAACACCAACATCAATAACAATGATTACAACGATGTCTTAGATCTACATCAATATCACATCCATAATTGATACATCGATGCCGCGAACTGGCTATCGACATTAATATTAACAATGAGTATCACAATGCCTTGAACCGGCCATTAACGAACAATAAAAACATTTGGCATAATTGCCGAAAGGTATCGTATCGAACGATCTCTTAATATCAATGAATTCATGAAGAGACTAAGTCTCGGAATCATACAACACATTCATACACATATATGATAACATTAATCTCATTGACTAGTACAAGTATAAAACTTGCCTCAAACCGAAGGCGAGAAAATCCTTCCACGATCAACGTCCTTAATGGAAAATACCGGCCACTCGAACAACTTTGAATAACAAAAGTACCAACAATTCGCTTAATATACGAATCAAGCATGATCACAACCAACTCAAAAGTCGATACGACACTACCCAAAACTCATTGGGGCATTAAAACAAACACGTTGTAAACAATCTCCCATTGTTTACAAATAAACCTCATAATATCGAAAACCAACCTCCAATGAATGATTCAATCCAACAAAACATCATGAATACCATCAATAATCTAATAGGTATACTTAAATTGGGATTTCAACAACACCTAGTCGAAACCCCCAAACATTCCAAAGTCAACACCAAGGGTTTCTTGAAAATTCCTCAATGATTCACAAATTCCGAAAATTACACCAATGAATCCATAGAAATTCATATATCCAAGATAGATAATCCATATCTAACATTTTCCAACATAATATCGAGCTAACACGAAGAGATCGAAAGCAAAACACCCAAGATCCGAAATTCTAGATCCAAGAATCATTACCGTGATTTGATGTGTTGGAGAGGATGAAATGATGATTAATCCGAATGATAAGCTTGAAGATGATGCTAGATGGATTCAGATCGAATAAATCTCTCCAAAACGTCTAAAATCGCCCAAAATCGATGGGAAGAGGAGGAGGAAATGAATAATGACGAACCTGGACCGAACTGTCCAATATATACTGATCCTCGATTAGCACACGCTATGACCTGATGTTTAGCGTGCGCTAGTGGTTAACTGGGCAGTCCAGTGAGCCCTGACTGCCTTGTTAGCATGCGCTAACGCCTTCCCGATAGCGTGCGTTAACCAATTGTTAGCGTGCACTAACTGATGTCTGAAGCCTAGAAACTGAAGTCCAGAACCTCCTGTCCTCTGACCTGTTCGTGATTAACGTGCGCTACCAATGTGACTTAGCGTGCGTTACTAGCACAGTTAGCGCACGTTACCTACCACACGTAGCGTGCGCTATAAATTAATCCGATTCAGTCCAGTACCCACTGGACTCTACCTGATCGGCCTTAGCGCGTGCTATACCGACTGCATAGCGTGCGCTACCTCAAACTTCTAGCGCGCGCTACTTACCACTCGTAGCGTGCGCTACTACAACTCAACTACAGTCCAGTGCCTTCTGGACTGTCTGCCTCACTTACGCTATCATGCGCAAATACTGATGCCTAACGTGCGCTACCTATACTCCATTAGCGCGCGCTAACATGAGTACATAGCGTGCGCTATCTCACACACATACTACCAAAATATGATGATGATGATGATGACAATAATCTTGGCTCGATCTCAAATAGTGATGAATGACAAATAGCAATTGATATGCGATTCCAAAGTACACCGAACAGTGGTCACAACTGAATGAACATGAATGATGAATGTTTATTATTGAGTGAAAAAATTTCTGAGTGACAATTACTGAATGATAATCAATGAATTTATAACCGGGTATTACAAAACTGGTTAGCCGATGATCTGTCGGCGGTCTGTCAGAAAACCTCATTAGGAAAGGAAAAAAATATGTTGAAGATTAATTGTCCATTTAATTTAATATTTTAAGGGTATTTTTTGAGGTTTATTATTATTGAACATTTGATATTATTATTAAATTCAACATAGAGGGTAGAGGGATAAAGTGGTTTTTGCAGGTGCGGACTACGACGACTACCAAAAAATGTCAGGGTCCCTTAACATTATAAATTATATTAGTGGATGAAAAATGCGGGTATTACGGTTTTACAAACAAAAGTATAGCCACCAAGAGAGAAAAGGAAAAGCTCCCCTTCTGATTTTGTCAAACTAGTCGTCGCCCCTCTCAAGGGGGAAGAAGGTGGTGAAATTTTTTCGGCATGATTCCGACGCATGCTACGTGGAGAATAACGGCCTTTTCGTTATTGGATAGTGAAACCTTTTATCGGATCCAATCGTCAACATCATCAACATATACACGACCCCCTTTTCTCTACAAGTGTATGGCTTTTGCTTTGCCTTCTAATTTTTAGTTCCTGTATAGATTAAATTTTATTGTCCTCCACTGCGCTTTTATGGCCCGGATCCCAGCAAAATGTATAGAGGTAATACAACCAAATAGCTACTTTGACTAGGTGGACTACAATATTTGTCAAGCAACTTTATATGGACAAATTCTAGCCAATTTTAGTGTTTTTGGATCATTTTACCCTTACTTTTCACTTTTCCCCTATTTTCTCTTTATTTATTCCCATTCTTTTTTCTTCATTTCTTTTCCATCTTCTCTTTTCTTTTTTTCTCTCTCTATTTTTCTCTCTCTCTCTCGACAAATATTCTCTCCACTCTTCATTTCTTCATTTTTCTCTTTTCTCTCTTTTCTCTCTCTTTCTTCTTCACCTTTTTTTCTTGCTTTTTTTTCTTCTTCATTTTTTTTTTCTTTTCCTTTTTCTGATTTCGCGACTTGAAGTCGATTTTGAGGTATTGTTTTGTATTTTGTAGATTTTTAAGTTTAAAAATATGTACATCGCATTGATATGAAATATTGAATTCGTAACTTGGAATTATGACAAACTAAAACGAATTCATAAAATCGTAACATGAAATTATGACAAAGTGATATGAAATCATAAATTCGTAACAGAGAAACAAGGCATATTTATATGAACTGTAAAATTGGTAACATAGAATAATGACAAACCGATACGAAATCGTAAATTCGTAATAGAGAAACAAGTCATGTTGATACGAAATAAAAAAATTATAATTCGTAATAGAGAAACAAGTCATGATGTAATGGAGCGCTTTTTCGGATCTTAAGACGATATCGGAGAGTTTCATGAAGGCTCCAAGTGTTGATTTCAGCGGATATCCTTTACTGTGTTCTCCCCACCAGTTAGCATAATCCAGTGATCTTCTGATGCCAGATTCTTTCGACTAAAAGTTCATTTGTTCTACAATAAACAAAAAATAAAATAAAATCAATAATTCGAAACATGTAAATAATGTTACGAAATAGCAAATTATGTTACAAAATTATAATTCGTAACACAGTTACAAAACACAACCTATTACGATTTTACAATTTCGTAACTGATCAGAATTAGTTACGGCGTAACAAGAATTCACAACAAAAGCAAAGGAGTACAATGTTACGAAATTCGTATCAACAATAAGTGTTACGAAATTTTACTTCTTAACCGGGTTAAAAAACAGGACAAAAATATGTACATCGCACAAATGTGTTACGAAATTTAAATTTCATAACTTCGTAACATCTCACACGGAAGAATTAGTTACGAATTTTGAAATTCGTAACATATGTTAGGAAATTGATAAACATTTGTTATGAAATACGAAATTCGTAACAGTATAATTAATAGTGTTACTAAATCTCACAAAAAAACCAATAAGCTTAAAAATGACCATATGAATTACGAAATTCTTAACAGCATACAAAATATCCAATACGAAATTCTAAATTCATAACAAAGTTATAACCTTATTATAAAAATCACATTTCGTATTACTTATTCTTGCTTTTCAAATCATTACCCCAAATGTGTTACGAAATTTAAATTTCGTAACTTCGTAACCAGATCTCACACAACAGAATTAGTTACGAATTTCAAAATTCGTAAGATCTGTTACGAAATTGGTAACATTTGTTACGAAATACGAATTTCATAACAACATAATTAACAGTGTTACTAAATCGCACAAAAAAACCCAATAAGCATAAAAATGAATCTGTAGAAATACATGTATCCAATATAGATAATCCATATCTAACATTTTCCAACATAATATCGAGCTAACACGAAGAGATCGAAATCAAAACACCAAAGATCCGAAATTCTAGATCCAATAATCATTACCTTGATTTGATGTGTTGGAGAGGATGAAATGATGATTAATTCGAATGATAAGCTTGAAGATGATGCTAGATGGATTCAGCTCGAAGAAATCTCTCCAAAACATCCAAAATCGCCCAAAACCGACGGGAGGAGGAGGAGGAAATGAAAAATGATGAACCTGGACCGAACTGTCCAATATATACTGATCCTCGATGAGCGCACGCTATGACCTGATGCTTAGCGTGCGCTAGCGGTTAACTGGGCAGTCCAGTGAGCCCTGACTGCCTTGTTAGCATGCGCTACGAACTTGGTAGCGTGCGCTAACGCCTTCCCGGTAGCATGCGTTAACCAATTGTTAGCGTGCGCTAACTGATGTATGAAGCCCAGAAACTGAAGTCCAGAACCTCCTGTCCTCTGACCTGTTCGTGATTAATGTGCGCTATCAATGCGACTTAGCGTGCGTTACTAGCACAGTTAGTGCATGTTACTTACCACACGTAGCGTGCGCTACGAATTAATCCGATTCAGTCCACTACCCACTGGACTCTGCCTCATTGGCCTTAGCGTACGCTACTTACCACTCGTAGCGTGCACTACTACAACTCAACTACTGTCCAGTGCCTTCTGGACTGTCTGCCTCACTTGCGCTAGCGCGCGCAAATACTGATGCCTAGCGTGCGCTACCTATACTCCATTAGCGCGCGCTAACAAGAGTACATAGCGTGCGCTATCTCACACACATACTACCAAAATATGATGATGATGATGACAATAATATTGGCTTGATCTCAAACAGTGATGAATGACGAATAGCAACTGATATGTGATTCCAAAGTACGCAGAACAATGGTCACAAGTGAATGAACATGAATGATGAATGTTTATTACTGAGTGAAAAAAATTTCTGAGTGACAATTACTGAATGATAATCAATGAATTTATAATCGGGTATTACATACTCCCCCCCTTAAAAGAGTTTCGTCTTCGAAACTAAGGGTAAACAACTCGGGATATGAACTATACATCATGATCTGAAAACAATAATGCACATATAGTCCTCGGGACCAAATCAATCACACGCCCAAGTCCCCAAGACTTGACATCTCGAATCACCGTGAACGATTACCCAAATTATCACCAAATCTCGAGTATAACGCCAAAGGGAAGAATTCCCAACAATGACCCAATCTCAAGATTCTCAAATATGATCATTATAAAACAGATCAATAACAAATGATCCACAGTCACGATACATTATTACGGATTGAGTTACACAGTCATCCGGAAAACAAGATTACATCTCAAATGTACCCAATATCGATATCCTTCCATATCATTGATCTCCTCTATCTCAACGATTTAAGGTAGACCAAAATCTGAACTCACCGCGCAATATGATCCCGGAAGGTTATAAGAACTAAATGATCATAATGAATGATAATGAATCGGAATCCAACAAGGATCAAGAAAGACTCATCGGGGTGAATTAATATCGCAAGGAGTGATAACTCAATGAAATGATTGGAACCATCATTCCTCGTGAAATAAATGATTAGTTTGATACTTATAAGCCTCAACATGATTGGTATATGATGAATGAATTATATGAATGAATGAACGACAATGAAATGAATGATGATACAATTACCGAGCAAGAATTAACTTGTTCAAAACTGGTGATGAATGTCCTTACCTCTGGCTCTCGAAGCCTGATAGGGCCGCTAGGAGGAGGTACGGGCTGGAGTGACAAAACCTCTCGAGGTTTACAAGCTCCCTTGAGATCTACTGGTACTAGAACTCCTGCAGTATTTCTGAAGGTGTACATGTCTCCCACACAGGAAACAAATAACGGCCTGCATCGAGCACCGGGTACTGCAATGTCCTATTACATCACAGTTAAAGCAAACAACGGTCAAACTCATTGCCTTAGAACAGGATGCTCCCTCTGCACGAAGACGACTAGAAAATGACCTCTTGGACGTCGGAGCCCGATGTCCCTCTGAACGAGCCGGCATTCTAGTCCTCTCACTCGAAGAAACTCAAGTATGCTTTTTACTAAGCTCCTTGATCAAAAGCTCTGCTCCAAGAGCCTTCCCGATGAACTCACTAAGTGAATTACAATTGTGATTGAACAACTTCATCCTCAACTGCGGATTTAGCCTCTTGCTAAAATACTTGATCGTATCCGCTTCAGTACGGATAACAGACGAAGCAAACTGAAGTAGTCCCTGAAACTTCTCAGCGACGACAATAACACCCTCGTCCTCGATGGATTCGGGGTTCAAAACCTCTGATAACTTGGCTTCCCGAAGTGGAGCCGGATAATACCTCTCTATCATTAGGTTCTTGAACTCGTTCCAAACACAATCACGATCGGTGGGTTTCACATAAAGCCACCAAGAATAAGCACCCTTACTCAAGTAGTATGTCGCTACTACCACTTTATTCCCTTCCGGACACTGAACCATGTCGAAGAGTTTATCAAAATGCTCAAGCCAAGGAACAATATCAGTTGGTTCCGACGAACCCTCAAAAGTAGGTGGCCTCTGACGAGAGATATCGCTAATAACCTGACTCACTCCTCCAGTCTGTCCATGAAATAACACATGGAATCCCTGCTGCGGTGGACCACGAATCATCGAGGTCTGCTGTAATATCCGTATTTTTCTTTCCCTGGTATTTTTGTTTTTGGTGTATTTCTCGATCGTAGTGACCCTCGTGTACTTCTCAGCGTGTCCTTCCTGTCAAACTGTTGAACTGTATTCTCGTTATTGTTGTGCGGAACCGCCGTTTCGGGTTGCCGTGGATCCATTTCGTGTTGTTGGTTTCCAAATATTGATTCCTATCGTTTTATTCTCTTTCCGGATCATTTTTATCTTTTTGGAACCCATAAGGGGGTGTGGGCCGCGGCACAAGGTGTGTGCGCCGCGGCACACAAATCCCTTCAGTTGTTGGTCGGACAAACTGTACTGTGTGTCGCGGCACACCCATCCGGTGCCGCGGCACAGTGCCAGGCCGGTGCCGCGGCACACTCGTGTGTCTTCTGCGACCTAAACCCAATCAGCGGGTGCCGCGGCTGCACGCAGCCGTGCGCGACACAATGCCGAAACCTGGGAGTACATTTTTGGCCTGTGCCGCGGCACACAAAGCGGTCAACTGCGCAACTCGTCTTTATTAGACGAAATCGGCCGTCTTCTTCCTCATTTTCACCTGCAGCGCGAGAGAGAGTGAGAGAGAGGGGAAGAGTTCTTCATCCTTATCCATTGGGGGGTCGATTTTCACCATTTTTCTTCGGTAGAGAAGCCCGGGCAATCAATCTAACGCGTGTTCTACGGATCTTGGTACTTTAATCTCCTAAGGTAATATTTCTAGAACCCTATTTTCGATTAATTTGGGGGTTTTGGGTTTTTCTTCCGATTCGTTCCGTTTTGTTGGTGGATTCTTGATGTATATGATTAATATTGTTAGTATCTTTAGTTTTCCTACGGATTCATGGATATTTTGTGGATTTTTACGGAATCGGGAGGGTTTGGTTGTGGTCCGCCCTCGTTGTTATTTTTGGTACGAATATACATGAATCGTAGGCGGGTTTCCGGGTGTATTCCATTTCCATAATCGTTTATAAGTGGTTGTGATTGTGCTATTCGAATCGTTAGGTTCATTCGTCGGTTCCTCACGGTCGTGCTTGATTCTTCCGTTCCGTTCGCGTCAACGTCTATTAATCGAGGCAAGTATCCTTATGAACTTACAATCTTGACATAGTAGTTTTGTATGAGAAATTGTGTGTGTGTATGCTCACTACGGGTTAGACTCGACGGGGTCTCGGTAGGGGTCCACGGAGGTGTGGATCGACGAGCTTTGCTTTTAACCACTACGGGTTAGATCCGACGGGGTCTCGGTAGGGGTCCACGGAGGTGTGGATCGACGGTTAATTGTGGTGAATTTTACAAATGTGACTTATTTATGGCATTTCCGGAAATGAGTGTTTTCGAACGGTTTTCTCTATTGCATACATTTACTATATGTGTAAGATGTAAGTTGTTCATCTGGTTACTTGTACTAGCGTAATTGCTAACCCCTCTGGGGACCCGTTTTGGGGAAATTCGTTTTATGAATTTCAGGTCAGGTTCATCGAGACCAGCGGGCGCTAGACCAGTACACGGATGATGGCCGTGCGTGATGATTGTGCACGAGTGACGTTTTAGTGTCTTTTACCTTTTCATCTTTTGTGATTTTGAACTAATAGTTGTACTCGAGTACTTAAGGGGTTCTTGTTCGTTCGGATTGTATTGTTGCTTATTATGTTGTGTTGGATGATGATGTTATATTGACCGGTTGAACCAGGTGGATTATTCTGTTTTGCGTCTTTATGACATGGTATTGTTCTGTCGTTTATGTGAGTCGATGAGTATGATGCTGTTCGGCCTGGTGGGTCCCATATAGGGATTCACGGCGCTGTAATATACCTCGAATATCTTGAGGGTGTTACAGAAAATGGTATCGGAGCCCTAGGTTTATGGATACCTAGGCTTGTCGGTTTATTGGGTCTTGTGGTGTTTTGTTCTTGCACATCATCGTCACGCTGCCATGATTCCGGTACTACCAGTGTCCGTAAGTTTTCCTTCCTCTGTTCATTATTTCCTTGTATCGTACCTTTGATTCTCGACTTGCGATTGTTCTTTTCTCGTACTTACCCTCGTATGGCTTTTGCTACTTATTTAACTCCAGTATGGATGCTGGAAGAGGTCGTGGTCGCGGTCGTGGTCGTGGACGCGGCCGGGGACGTGGGGCAGCCGGTGGAGCGGCCACGTCACAGTCTTCGGGAGCCCGCAGTACCGGCGACCGTCATAGCCATGCTTCTTCTCAGGAGCGTGCCGATCTTGGTATTGCGGCCGTTATGCAACAAATGGTGAACCAAATGGCGGCAATAGCTCAGGCGGTTCAGAACCCGGATCAGGCCCATGCTAATCGGGGCGGAGCGGACCGTTGGCTCCAAGATGTCATCAAGATGCATCCTCCTCAGTTTTTGGGAGCTTCAGACCCGATTGGCTGGGAAGGGTGGATCAAGGAGATATCTAAGGTCTTCGTTGCCACTAACTGTCCCGAGGACCGTAAAGTCCCTATTGCTCAATACTTTCTCACAGGGGACGCCACGGGTGGTGGGAGGCCGTTGGGCCCAAAGACCATCTTTGCTTCGTGGGCCGAGTTTCAAGAATTGATGGAGACCGAATATTGCCGTGGCGATCGGGCGAGCTCGGGTACATGCTTTTATGATGCTCAACCGCGGGATATCCCGTATCTCAAGCCATTGCTGATTTTAACAAGGAGTTGGGTTATGTGAAGACCCAAGTTATCGAGAGAGCGACAAAATTTTCCATTTCTCCAGACGGATGAAGTTGCCGATTCGGGACTATATGTCGGGGCTTGTATGGACTACCTTGAAAGATTACAGAGCGGGGCCCTTGCTTATGATATTTCGTGACGGCGAGTGAGGCGGCCGCGAGAGTTAGAAGCGAAGTCCGCAGGAACTTTTCGGGCCACAAGAGTGGGGGTCGCAGAGATCCCAATCTGCTAACTTCCCCGCCGGCGGTGGTCCGGCTCGTTCACTGGGGGTCCTCGTGGAACTACCGGTGCTCCTTTTCGTGATGTGAAGTGTTTCAATTGTGGTCGTACAGGCCACATCGGTCGTACTTGTTTGAGCCCTTTGTTGACGTGTAATCAGTGTGGCAGTAGGGCCACAAGGCCGCTTTCTGTCTTTGAGAGGAGAAAATTCTTGGTGCCCGGCTTCCATTCCAGCGCCTAGGGAACCAAGTGTGAATCGAGATCGTTTGCTCCTCAATCCCGCCGAGTGCTAGTCGGGGGAGAGGTCGAGTCAGCCCTCTAAGGGGGAGCTTCGGTGTCGGCTCGGCCCACCGCGTGTCTATGAGATGCGGAAAGCCGATGATCCGGCGGCTACCGTGGCGGCAGTACCGTTTATATTCTTTCTCATCTGTCGGTGTGCTTTTCGATTAGGTGCTACGCATTCGTTCATATCTTTGGATTGTGTACGCCGTTTGAGTCTCGATTGTTTGATGCCTTGTGAACCCTTCATCGTTAAGCTTCCTAGCGGTGATAGGATCGTTGGTGATCGGGAGGTTCGAGAGGCTCGTACTTATTTGTGAGAGGACTTGGCCCTCTAATCTTATTGTTGTGGATATTGAGGGTGAGGATTTGATTCTCGGGGATGATTGGCTCGAGCGATATGGCGCAATCATGAACTACCGCACGAGGATCATCACCATGTTAGCCGAGGATGGCACCGAGCACTCTTTCGCCGGGCGAAAGAGGGGGAACCAGAAATTCTTCATTAACGCCTTGAAGGCGATGAGTCTCCTGCGAAAGGGGTGTACTGGTTATTGGTGCTATGCCTTGAAGGCGGAGGATGGTGGAGTCGAGCTTTCGTCGATTCCAGTCGTTAATGAGTTTCCGGATGTATTTCCTGACGAGCTACCGGGATTGCCACCGGAACGCGAGGTCGAGTTCGCTATAGAATTAGAGCCGGGTGCGGCTCCTATTTCGAAGGCGCCCTATCGCATGGCACCTTCAGAGATGTCCGAGTTGAAGAGGCAGTTGAGTGAGCTTCTTGAGTCGGGGTATGTTCGACCGAGCGCCTCGCCTTGGGGCGCACCGGTCCTGTTTGTGCGGAAGAAGGATGGTTCACTACGTTTGTGTATCGACTATCGCGAGCTAAACAAGGTGACCATCAAGAACAAGTATCCTTTGCCGAGAATTGACGACTTGTTCGACCAGTTGCAGGGAGCTGCGATGTTCTCGAAAATTGATTTGAAATCGGGATACTATCAGCTCCGGGTGAGAGAGTCCGATGTGCCGAAACTGACTTTTGAGCGAGATACGGACATTATGAGTTTGTAGTTATGCCTTTCGGGTTAACTAATGCGCCGGCGGTGTTCATGCAGTTGATGAACAAAGTCTTTATCGAGTATTTGGATAAGTGTGTCGTCGTCTTCATTGACGATATTCTTATTTATTCGAGGAACGGGGAAGAGCATGCCCATCATTTGCGGATAGTGTTAGACATTTTGAGGGCCGAGCAACTCTATGCGAAGTTCTCGAAATGTGAGTTCTGGCTGAAGGAAGTGATGTTTTTGGGTCACGTGATTTCAGTAGGGGGTTCGTGTAGATCCGAGAAGATCGAGGCGGTATTGGATTGGGCACCGCCCAAAGCGTGAGAGAGCTCCGTAGTTTCTTGGGTTTGGTGGCTACTACGTAGGTTCGTCGAGGGTTTCTCGGCCCGGCTCGACCACTTACATAGTTGCTCGAGCAGAAGTTAAATGCTGGAATGACGAGAGCGATTGATTTGAGAGCTGAAGAAGCGTTTGACTTCACTCGGTTTTGGCGTTACCATGTGGCAACGAGGATTCGCCGTTTATAGCGATGCTTGGTCGTGGTCTTGGGTGCGTATTAATGCGGCGAGGCAAGACCATTGCCTTTGCGTCGAGGCAGCTTGAGGCCGTATGAGCTTAACTACCTACTCATGATTTGGAGTTAGCGGCATTGTATTTGCGCTCAAGATTTGGCGTCACTATCTTTTGGCTCTACATGTCGATTTTTACCGACCATAAAAGTCGAAATACATATTTACTCGGGGAGTTGAATATGAGACAGAGGAGGTGGTTAGAGCCGATTAAGGATTATGACCTCGAAATCCTTTATCATCCGGCAAGGCGAACGTCGTGGCCGACGCCTTGAGTCGAAACCGATTGCATTGCGATCGCTTGAGATCCTTACGTCTCGGTCCGAGCTTCGGCGAGCTTTAATCGAGTTAGATGTTGAGGTTACATTGCCGGGAACTGTCGGACAATTTCGTGCTTTGGAAATTTCGTCGTCTTTGATCGATGAGATTAAGCTGAAGCAGTCAGAGGATCCGATGATTACTCAAATCCGAGAGAATGTTCTTAAGGGAAAGTCTCATGGGTTTGTGATTCACGAGGATGGTATTTTGAGATTTCAGAGTCGGCTTTGTGTGCCGAACGACTCAGAGTTGAGACAGAGTATTTTGCGGGAGGCCCATGTTACACCCTATTCCGTTCATCCTGGTTCGAGTAAGATGTACAAGGACCTGAGAAGAAATTTCTGGTGGAATGATATGAAGGATGAGGTCGCCCAGTTTGTAGCGAGATGTTTGACTTGTCAGCAGGTCAAGATCGAGCATCAGCGACCGGCTGGGTTATTGCAGTCACTTCCCGTCCCGGAATGGAAATGGGAAGATATATCGATGGATTTCGTTACGAGTTTGCCGAGATCGAGGTTGGGCATGAATATGGTATGGGTGATTGTTGATCGCCTGACCAAGTCGGCACATTTTCTGGGCATCAAGGACACTTGGGGCCCGGAGAAGTTAGCTCGTGTGTTTATCGCGCAGATCGTGAGACTTCATGGTACTCCGAAGTCTATTGTTTCGGATCGTGACGGCCGTTTTGTATCGCACTTCTGGCAGGCGGTGCATAAGGCGTTGGGTACCCGGTTGCGTTTGAGTACCTCTTTTCATCCCCAGTCATATGGACAGTCGGAACGCACTATCCAGACGTTCGAGGACTTGTTGCATGCCTGTGCTCTCGATTGGAGTAGTGACTGGGAGGAACATTTGCCGCTGATCGAATTCACATACAACAACAGTTGGCACGCGTCGATTCGGATGGCACCGTATGAGGCACTTTATGGGCGGCGATGTCGATCACCGATCTGTTGGAATGAGGCGTCCGATTTGGTCGGGACCGAGCCGGATGTCGTTCTAGAGACGAGGCGGAAGATAGAATTAATTCGGGATAGGATGTTGACTGCCCAGAGTCGACAGAAGTCGTATGCCGACGTCCGTCGTCGACCTTTGGAATTCGAGGTGGGAGACCACGTTTTGCTAAAGGTGTCGCCGACGAAGGGAGTTTTTCGTTTCGGGAAGAAAGGGAAGCTGAGTCCGAGATTTATTGGACCCTTTGAGATTCTCGAGCGAGTCGGTGAATTGGCGTACCGTTTGGCGTTACCTCCAGCCTTGAGTCATGTTCATAGCGTTTTCCATGTTTCCCAGTTGAGGAAATATGTCCCGGATCCTAGTCACGTCATCGATTATGGCGAGATTGATATTGCTGAAGATATTACTTTTGAGGAACGTCCTTTGAAGATTTTGGAGCATCGTGAGAAACGATTGAGGCATAAAACCATCCCTTTGGTCAAAGTGCAGTGGTCGAGACACGGTGTCGAGGAAGCAACTTGGGAAACCGAGGATAGCATGCGTGCTAGGTACCCGGAGTTGTTTGTTTCTTAAGTTTCGGACGAAACTTATTTTTAGAGGGTAGAATGTAATATCCGTATTTTTCTTTCCCTGGTATTTTCGTTTTGGTGTATTTCTCGATCGTAGTGACCCTCGTGTACTTCTCGGCGTGTCCTTCTGTCAAAGCTGTTGGCTGTATTCTCGTTATTGTTGTGCGGAACCGCCGTTTCGGTTGCCGTGGATCCATTTCGTGTTGTTGGTTTCCAAATATTGATTCCTATCGTTTTATTCTCTTTAGGATCATTTTTATCTTTTTGGAACCCATAAGGGGGTGTGGGCGCGGCACAAGGTGTGTGCTTGCGGCACACAAATCCCTTGATTGTTGGTCGGACAAACTATACTGTGCGCGGCACACCCATCCGGTCCGCGGCACGGTGCGAGCAGTGCCGCGGCACACTGTCGGTGCGCGGCACACTCGTGTGTCTTCTGCGACCTAAACCCAATCAGACTGGTGCCGCGGCTGCGGTATCTTGCCGCGGCACAATGCCGAAACACAGGAGTAAATTTTTGGCCTGTGCCGCGGCACACCTAAGCTGTGCCGCGGCACACAAAGCGGTCAACTGCGCAACTCATCTTTATTAGATGAAATCGGCCGTCTTCTTCCTCATTTTCACCTGCAGCGCGAGAGAGAGTGAGAGAGAGGGGAAGAGTTCTTCATCCTTATCCATTGGGGGGTCGATTTTCACCATTTTTCTTCGGTAGTGAAGCCCGGGCAATCAATCTAACGCGTGTTCTACGGATCTTGGTACTTGAATCTCCTAAGGTAATATTTCTAGAACCCTATTTTCGATTAATTTGGGGGTTTTGGGTTTTTCTTCCGATTCGTTCCGTTTTGTTGGTGGATTCTTGATGTATACGATTAATATTGTTAGTATCTTTAGTTTTCCTACGGATTCATGGATATTTTGTGGATTTTTACGGAATCGGGAGGATTTGGTTGTGGTCCGCCCTCGTTGTTATTTTTGGTACGAATATACATGAATCGTAGGCGGGTTTCCGGGTGTATTCCATTTCCATAATCGTTTAGAAGTGGTTGTGATTGTGCTATTCGAATCGTTAGGTTCATTCGTCGGTTCCTCACGGTCGTGCTTGATTCTTCCGTTCCGTTCGCGTCAACGTCTATTAATCGAGGCAAGTATCCTTATGAACTTACAATCTTGACATAGTAGTTTTGTATGAGAAATTGTGTGTGTGTATGCTCACTACGGGTTAGACTCGACGGGGTCTCGGTAGGGGTCCACGGAGGTGTGGATAGACGAGCTTTGCTTTTAACCACTACGGGTTAGATCCGACGGGGTCTCGGTAGGGGTCCACGGAGGTGTGGATCGACGGTTAATTGTGGTGAATTTTACAAATGTGACTTATTTATGGCATTTCCGGAAATGAGTGTTTTCGAACGGTTTTCTCTATTGCATACATTTACTATATGTGTAAGATGTAAGTTGTTCATCTGGTTACTTGTACTAGCGTAATTGTTAACCCCTCTGGGGACCCGTTTTGGGGAAATTCGTTTTATGAATTTCAGGTCAGGTTCATCGAGACGAGCGGGCGCTAGACCAGTACACGGATGATGGCCGTGCGTGATGATTGTGCACGAGTGACGTTTTAGTGTCTTTTACCTTTTCATCTTTTGTGATTTTGAACTAATAGTTGTACTCGAGTACTTAAGGGGTTCTTGTTCGTTCGGATTGTATTGTTGCTTATTATGTTGTGTTGGATGATGATGTTATATTGACCGGTTGAACCGGGTGGATTATTCTGTTTTGCGTCTTTATGACATGGTATTGTTCTGTCGTTTATGTGAGTCGATGAGTATGATGCTGTTCGGCCTGGTGGGTCCCATATAGGGATTCACGGCGCTGTAATATACCTCGAATATCTTGAGGGTGTTACATCTGCATGGCCTCCACCATCCGCGCAATCTGAGTCATCTGGGCCATCATGCCCTGCATAAATATGAATGGGTCAACCCGAACACTTCCTGAGTGAGTTGCATCTCGGGTACGACTCCCTGACAGCGACTGATTATCTGTTGATGAATGAGTAGCCTCGCTATCTGATGAATTAATGATATCCCTCGCGTTCGCACGGGTACTCGGACGAGGTCCCAGATTCCGGCACGTACCGCGGTCTCTTCCCCTGCGTCCTCTGACAACTCTATCCATACTGAAGTAGGAAAGTCACATGATGATTATAGACCCGACATTAATATCGTATTATGATTACGTTACTGAATGATAACAATGAGCATACACGCTCTAACACAATGAGTGCATTAATAATGTAATAAAATGATCGTCAACATGACGCCGGAATATGATAAGATTGCATGAAAGATCAAATGAGGTAACATGATTACCAGATGGAATTCCTGAAATGATTACCTTGAACAAGTTAACAAGGTTGAAAATTCGATCCACAAGATCAACAACTGAACAATCATATGGACTGGATGATTAATGAATTGGCTGGGTAACGAGATTGAGTGAGTGATGAATGAACTAACTGAGTAATGAGGCTGACTGAGTGATGAATGAATTAACTGAGTAATGAGATTGACTGAGTGATGAATGAATTAACTGAGTAATGAGATTGACTGAGTGATAATTAAATTAACATGATCGACAAGATCAAAAATGATGATTGAGGATTTCTGACTGATGAATGAGTTGATTTTTATCGCTTATACAGATCACAAGTGTTCCAAAACTATTAGCCATGAATCAATCGTAACACTAATATCACATATAGGTTTCAACAAAGCATGTATAGTTAATGACATGATGAATGTATGAACATAAAGAGAATCGAGTCCTTACACAGGTCATACGAAGCTTCGAGGTCTTGTGATACTAGTCTCTACTGATGACGACTCGATGAATGAATGACTCGTGCAGTCGTACAAATTTCACGACTCACAAAACCCGACTGTCCAGATTGTCATTACGTGACAGTCCCACGACTACGTCGACGGTAGAGCCACATAACTCACATATCAGGGTATCTCACAACCCAATGCTCTGATACCATCTTCTGTAACACTCCCAAATCCCATTGGGTTATTACAGTGCCGTGGACCCCACACCCGGAGATCCACCAGGCGAACACGATTAAAATACATTAAATTAACCAACAAGGAAAATCACAGTCCCTACCATGATATCTCACACAACATTCCGATAAGGAATTTCAACGACAGAAGTGGCCTACATGGCCAAATTAAAATACAACAACATCCACGAGCATCTGCTCGGGTAATACAACACGACAACAACTGACAAGACTGGAGTACACTCCAACTGACTGACCAACAATGAACAACTCGGACTAGTATCGCTCGAATGTCTCGTCGCCATCGTCATGCCCCTGTGTCTCAACTCTCTCCTTGCAAGCACCTAAAACATGAAAACACGTTCCGCCCCCACGGGGTCAGTCATCCAAATAATGAACATCAAATACATGTATAACATGATATGCATCCAAAGGCAAAACGAAACAGCACAATGATAATAATAATACGAGATGCTCACAAACTAAGGTAAGAATCGAGCATTCGTGAGGTACTATGCCCACGGCATATTACTAATACCTGCTCAACAGATCAAAACATGAATGCCCAACGGCGTATCATAATTATATAACACCACAATGAATTACACGAACATGAACCAACCAGAACTGAGTTAAACATGAATCACAATGCCCGAGGGCTCCAATGAAATTACCAAGACGTCATAAAGACCTGAAAATTACTCAACCGAAGCTGTCAATCAACATAAACACCTGAAACCGGAACAACCCGAAGCTGTAATTAATGAAGGATAATAAGGTCATAACCACGGCTGTGACCTACTGAGCTGTAGGTGTCGGGAATCCAACTGCGAAGGTTCAAGCCCCAAGCTTACCCATAATAAGATCATAAACACGATCGTGACCTACTGAGCTGTAGGTGTTGGGAAGCCAACCGCGAAGGTTCAAGCCCCAAGCTTACCCATAATAAGATAATAAACATGACCGCGACCTACTGAGCTGTAGGTGTTGGGAAGCCAACCGCGAAGGTTCAAGCCCCAAGCTTACCCATAATAAGATCATAAACACGACCGTGACCTACTGAGCTGTAGGTGTTGGGAAGCAAACCGCGAAGGTTCAAGCCCCAAGCTTACCCATAATAAGATCATAAACATAATTAACCACAAATGGAAATGATTCGGAAGATTATCGAGTTCATGAGAATGATAGTGTGCTGCCTTGAGTCGGCCAACATGACGGCAGTGACTTACGGATGGGCACCATCCATGACAGTCCCAATTTAATACCTCGATTGCCATAGAGTGTCCAATCGATAACAATGATGCAGCGGATGATTCAATACCTCGGTTGCCTTACAATGGCCAACCGATGACGATGATACAATGAATGATTGAACACTTCGATTGCCTTAGAACGGCCAATTGATAACAATGATACAATGAATGAGTAAATCCCTCGATTGCCTTAGAACGGCCAATCGATAGCAATGATATGAAGGATGCCTCAGCACCTTTAATCGGTTACCGACGACGAAGATGAGAGATGAATACGCCAATGCCTTCAATCGGCCAATACAACGTCAATGATAAAACACCAACATTAATAACAATGATTACAACGATGTCTTAGATCGACATCAATATCACATCCATAATTGATACATCGATGCCGCGAACCGGCTATCGACCTTAATATTAACAACGAGTATCACAATGCCTTGAACCGGCCATTAACGAACAATAAAAACATTTGGCATAATTGCCAAAAGGTATCGTATCGAACGATCTCTTAATATCAATGAATTCATTAAGAGACTAAGTCTCGGAATCATACAACACATTCATACACATATATGATAACATTAATCTCATTGACTAGTACAAGTATAAAACTTGCCTCAAACCGAAGGCGAGAAAATCCTTCCACGATCAACGTCCTTAATGGAAAATACCGGCCGCTTGAACAACCTTGAATAACACAAGTACCAACAATTCGCTTAATATACGAATCAAGCATGATCACAACCAACTCAAAAGTCGATACAACACTACCCAAAACTCATTGGGGCATTAAAACAAACACGTTGTAAACAATCTCCCATTGTTTACAACTAAACCTAATAATATCGAAAACCAACCTCCAATAAATGATTCAATCCAACAAAACGTCATGAATACCATCAATAATCCAATAGGAATACTTAAATCGGGATTTCAACAACATCTAGTCGAAACCCCCAAACATTCCAAAGTCAACACCAAGGGTTTCTTGAAAAATTCCTCAATGATTCACAAATTCCGAAAATTACACCAATGAATCCGCAGAAATACATGTATCCAAGATAGATAATCTATATCTAACATTTTCCAACATAAGATCGAGCTAACACGAAAAGATCGAAAGCAAAACACCCAAGATCCGAAATTCTAGATCCAAGAATCATTACCGTGATTTGATGTGTTGAAGAGGATGAAGTAATGATTAATCCGAATGATAAGCTTGAAGATGATGCTAGATGGATTCAGATCGAATAAATCTCTCCAAAACGTCCAAAATCGCCCAAAATCGATGGGAAGAGGAGGAGGAAATGAAAAATGACGAACCTGGACCGAACTGTCCAATATATACTGATCCTCGATTAGCACACGCTATGACCTGATGTTTAGCGTGCGCTAGTAGTTAACCGGGCAGTCCAGTGAGCCCTGACTGCCTTGTTAGCGTGCGATAACCGTGCATTAACCAATTGTTAGCGTGCGCTAACTGATGTCTGAAGCCCAAAAACTGAAGTCCAGAACCTCCTGTCCTCTGACCTGTTCGTGATTAACGTGCGCTACCAATACGACTTAGCGTGCGTTACTAGCACATTTAGCGCACGTTACTTACCACACGTAGCGTGCGCTATGAATTAATCCGATTCAATCCAGTACCCACTGGACTCTACCTAATCGGCCTTAGCACGTGCTATACCGACTGCATAGCGTGCGCTACCTCAAACTTCTAGCGCGCGCTACTTACCACTCGTAGCGTGCGCTACTACAACTCAATTGCAGTCCAGTGCCTTCTGGACTGTCTGCCTCACTTGCGCTAGCGTGCGCAAATACTGATGCCTAGAGTGCGCTACCTATACTCCATTAGCGCGCGCTAACATGAGTACATAGCGTGCCTTATCTCACACACATACTACCAAAATATGATGATGATGATGATGATGATGATAATAATCTTGGCTCGATCTCAAATAGCGATGAATGACAAATAGCAACTGATATGCGATTCCAAAGTACGCCGAACAATGGTCACAACTGAATGAACATGAATGATGAATGTTTATTATTGAGTGAAAAAAAATTCTGAGTGACAATTACTGAATGATAATCAATGAATTTATAACCGGGTATTACAAAACTGGTCAGCCGATGATCTGTCGGCGGTCTGTCAGAAAACCTCGTTAGGAAAGGAAAAAAATATGTTGAAGATTAATTGTCCATTTAATTTAATATTTTAAGGGTACTTTTTGAGGTTTATTATTTTTGAACATTTGATATTATTATTAAATTTAACATAGAGGGTAGAGGGATAAAGTGGTTTTTGCAGGTGCGGACTACGACGACTACCAAAAAATGTCAGGGTCCCTTAACATTATAAATTATATTAGTGGATGAAAAATGCGGGTATTACGGTTTTACAAACAGAAGTATAGCCACCAAGAGAGAAAAGGAAGAGCTCCCCTTCTGATTTTGTCAAACTAGTCGTCGCCCCTCTCAAGGGGGAAGAAGGTGGTGAAATTTTTTCGGCATGCTTCCGATGCATGTTACGTGGAGAATAACGGCCTTTTCGTTATTGGATAGTGAAACCTTTTATCGGATCCAATCGTCAACATCATCAACATATACACGACCCCCTTTTCTCTACGAGTGTATGACTTTTGCTTCGCCTTCTAATTTTTAGTTCCTGTATAGATTAAATTTTATTGTCTTCCACTGCGCTTTTATGGCCCGGATCCCAGCAAAATGTATAGAGGTAATACAACCAAATAGCTACTTTGACTAGGTGGACTACAATATTTGTCAAGCAACTTTATATGGACAAATTCTAGCCAATTTTAGTGTTTTTGGACCATTTTACCCTTACTTTTCACTTTTCCCCTATTTTCTCTTTATTTATTCCCATTCTTTTTTCTTCATTTCTTTTCCATCTTCTCTTTTCTCTTTTTCTCTCTCTATTTTTCTCTCTCTCTCTCTCTCTCTCTCGACAAATATTCTCTCCACTCTTCATTTATTCATTTTTCTCTTTCCTCTCTTTTCTCTCTCTTTCTTCTTCACCTTTTTTTCTTGCTTTCTTTTCTTCTTCATTTTTTTTTTCTTTTCCTTTTTCTGATTTCGCGACTTGAAGTCGATTTTGAGGTATTGTTTTGTATTTTGTAGATTTTTAAGTTTAAAAATATGTATATCGCACTGATATGAAATATTGAATTCGTAACTTGGAATTATGACAAACTGATACGAATTCATAAAATCGTAACATGAAATTATGACAAAGTGATATGAAATCATAAATTCGTAACAGAGAAACAAGGCATATTTATATGAACTGCAAAATTCGTAACATAGAATAATGACAAACTGATACGAAATCGTAAATTCGTAATAGAGAAACAAGTCATGTTGATACGAAATAAAAAAATTATAATTCGTAATAGAGAAACAAGTCATGATGTAATGGAGCGCTTTTTCGGATCTTAAGACGATATCGGGGAGTTTCATGAAGGCTCCAAGTGTTGAATTCAGCGGATATCCTTTACTGTGTTCTCCCCACCAGTTAGCATAATCCAGTGATCTTATGATGCCAGATTCTTTCGACTAAAAGTTCATTTGTTCTACAATAAACAAAAAATAAAATCAAATCAATAATTCGAAACATGTAAATAATGTTACGAAATAGCAAATTATGTTACCAAATTATAATTCGTAACACAGTTACAAAACACAACCTGTTACGATTTTACAATTTCGTAACTGGTCAGAATTAGTTACGGCGTAACAAGAATTCACAACAAAAGTAAAGGAGTACAATGTTACGAAATTCGTATCAACAATAAGTGTTACGAAATTTTACTTCTTAACCGGGTTAAAAAAACAGGACAAAAATATGTACATCGCACAAATGTATTACGAAATTTAAATTTCATAACTTCGTAACAACATCTCACACGGCAGAATTAGTTAAGAATTTTGAAATTCGTAACATATGTTAGGAAATTGATAAACAGTTGTTATGAAATACGAAATTCGTAACAGTATAATTAATAGTGTTACTAAATCTCATAAAAAACCAATAAGCTTAAAAATGACCATATGAATTACGAAATTCTTAACAGCATACAAAATATCCAATACGAAATTCTAAATTCGTAACAAAGTTATAACCTTATTATAAAAATCACATTTCGTATTACTTATTCTTGCTTTTCATATCATTACCCCAAATGTGTTACGAAATTTAAATTTCGTAACTTCGTAACCAGATCTCACACAACAGAATTAGTTACGAATTTCAAAATTCGTAAGATCTGTTACGAAATTGGTTTTCATAACAATTAACAATGTTACTAAATCGCACAAAAAACCCCAATAAGCATAAAAATGACGATACCAAATACGAATTTCGTAACAAGGATACAAAATATCCAATACGAAATTCTAAATTCGTACCAGAGTTATAACCTTATTATGAACACATTTCGTATCATTTATTCTTGTTTTTCGTACCATTACTTCAATATGAAAATGTAAAATCATATCAGAATATTCAATACGAAATTGAATTTTTCGTAACATGTGTAACAAATCTGAGAAAAACAGTCGATAATGACAAGATTTGTATGAATTCACCTATCAGTTCAACCACAAATCGTATCAATCAGCAATCGTAACAGTTACGAATTCGTAACATGTATACCAAATCTCCAATACGAAAATTTCAAATCGGCACAAATGTGTTATGAAATTCAAATTTCGTAACTTCATACTGATACGAAATGATAAAATCTTAACATTAAATCAAGGCATAGTGATACGAAATGACAATATTGTAACATGGTAACCCAGTACGAAATCAATAAATCGTAACAACTGTAAATTCGTAACCACGTATGCAAACATGCGAAAAACTAGATCTAAAACACCAATACATATAAATCGATCGGAAATCACCCCAAATATACTACGAATCACCAGGAATCATATGAAAACTTGTAAATCATCAAAAATAAATACAAAAATAATATTATTTTAAGCTAGATCTAGGATTTTTCTAGAGAGAGAAAGATGGAGAAAGAGATATAAAATCGAAAGAGAGAGTAGGGAAGATCCAGAACCTTGAGTTCTGTCGAGAATATTACGAGCTCCATGGTGGTTTGTGGGGTAGCGGCGGCGATGGTTTCCGGCAAGATTTTGAATCTTTTTTTAGATAGAGAAAGAGAAAGAAATGGAGAGAGAAAGATGAGAGGAGAGAAGAAAGTGAAGGGTGGAATGAAAAGATGAAAAGAGAGGAGAGAGAGAAAAAGGATGAGATAGAAAAGGGAGAGGAGAAAGGTGAAAAGAGAGGAGAGAAGAAAATAATAAATGAAAAGAAAAGGATGAGATAAAAGTATGTGGGTTGAAGGGTGAAATTGTCCACAATTCATGAAATTGGCTAGAATTTGACAATATAAAATTGCATGACAAAATTTGTATTCTAAGGGGTCCATATGGCTAGGTTCCTACTCCACTCAAATGTATATATACATGTTTTGTGTCCTATAATGTACTTTTTATACAATATATAAATATACATCCAATATAATTTTATGACTTGGTATGGTTTATGCATTTATATTCTTTATTATTATTAATTACTCATCGTTTTCTATATTTCTACATATTGTAAAACATTATATTATTTTTAATTTATCTTTGTTAAAAATTAAATTCCATAAAAGTATAATGTAAAAAATATATTTACAAACGCGTAAAAATGATGGATGGGAGTGGAGAACCACGTAAAAACAGAAGTACGGAGCAAAATTGAGAATTATTGTATACCTATGAAGGCAGAGGGGGGAATATCCACAAAAATATTGTAGAGAAAAAAATCAAACCAAACCAAACATACTCAGTATATCCCGCTCAGAGCAGGGTCTGCGGAGGGTATGATGTACGCAGACTATGCCACTACTTTTTACGGCAGAGAGGTTGTTTCCGTGAAGACCCCCAGCTTAGTGCACAACAAAATATTGAGACACAAAGAAAAAAAAAAGACAAATGATATTAAAGCGAGAGCAAAAGTACACCCACCCCAAAAATTATATATCAAACAATATAATATACCGTGCATAGTATATCAATTATAATTATGTTATACAACAGTTGTGATCATGTTGCAGGGTAATATCAAATATAAGTAATAAATAAAAGAGAGATTAAAAATGAGTTGATGTGCCATATTTTCACTGTAAATATGTTATAAATCAGTTGTGATTATGCTATACACAAACTGTGGTTATATTAGCAATCACAATTGATGTATATTTTGCATCGTACATCATGTTGTGGATATACCAACTCCAATCATCCTATCAACATGGTTAGTGGCAAATGATTATTTAGGGCTCAGCTGGGCCAATAGGTTCACATAAGAAAAATAGATCAATGCTTTAAAATCAATATTATTAATTACTATTATTAGTATTAGAAATAATATTATATAATAATATTATTATATTTTTTTACTTTGTTATTGTTTCTATTATAAATAATATTATATACAATAATCATTATTATAATTATTTTATTTTATTATATTTTAGTTATTATTGGTTTAGTATTGTAATATGAATAATAGATTATTATTGTTGTATATATTTTTTTAATAAGATTAATTACTAGAAAATTATTGATATTAATTAATAATATCAATAATATTATATAAAGTTATTATTATTATTATTAATCTTATTATTATTATAATTATTATGTTGTTGTAATGTAAATAATTATCATTACATATATTGTTATCTATTTTTTACTATTTTTATTATTGATGTTAATATTATCAATAGTATTATATATATATATATTGCACCATTGTTAATGTTATTATTATTATTGTTGTTGTTGTTGTGATATAACTAATTTGTTGTTGTATATATTGTTATGTGATATTATTATTTTTTATTTTAATATTATCAATAATATTATATATATATATATACTTTATTATTATTATGTAATATATATTATTATTGTAGATGTTATATATATATATATTGTTTCTTCATTACTCATTATTATTGTTATTATTATTAATATATTATTTTTATTTTTATTATTTAGTAACTTCAGTTCAGTTCAGAACAATTCAGTTCCGTTTAAGGGTCCATTTGTTTGGCTCTTAATGTAACCATTAAGAGCCTACCTCTGAATCGCTCAGAGGCCACGGCTGTTTGGCAAAAAAAAATTTACCTCTTAATGGTTACAAAAAGATCTGAACCATTAAGCATCCATACCATCTCAGAAGGGTAAAATGGTAATTTGTTACCATTCAGAGTTACCATTCAGAATAGTTACCAAACAACCAAATTTCATTCTGCACTCAACCATACAGAGCCTCTCAACCATTCTGGCATCTCAACCATTCTGCACTAAATCATTCAGCAACTGCCAAACAGCCCCTAACTCAGTTCAGCACTGTTCAATTCAGTTCAATTGAGCAAAATCCAGTTCACTTCAACAAAATTCAGCTCAAGAGAACATAGCCCAAGTTGAGTAGGCTACAAAACTTGGTGTGTGTAGACCATCTTTGTAATACCCGTAATTTCGATTTCCGGTAATTTCTTTTTTGGCGGAAATCCATTTTGACGACTCGCTCATGACCGTTTCGTCATTCTGAGAATGATTAATTCTGCACTTTTTGTCATCCGAGTTTGTTTCGGTGTCGTTTTGTTGAGTTCCGTGCTTTTTAGCGACTTTTCCGCACTTGAGTTCGATTCGTGCGAATCTCGTTCGAAACTGCTGTTTCGAGTTTCCCGTAAATCCGTTTAACTTTGTTAGACGTGTTGTGAACTTCAGTTTGGTTATTCGATCACATATCGTGATTTTCGGGCGTTTTGGGCCATTTTGTAATTTACCCAAAGTTATGGGTTCCGTATATGTAATTGTTGTCTCGACCCGTTTCTTGATCGCGTATGATTAATTATTGCATTATGTTTTCATTCCGGGTCGTTGATGTTGTCCTCGAACTTTTCGTCGTGTTCGTTTCGTACGTTTTTGGAAAATCGAGTCGTCGAGCCCTAGTGGTCGGGCACTGGCCGGACGGTTGTGGGTTCTGGCCGGATGATTGCGGGTACCGGCCGGACGGGTGCGGCAGGAACCGACGTAGCGCACGCTACGGCCGGAAGGTAGCACACGCTACGGCCGGAAGGTAGCGCACGCTACGGCCCGGAGGCAGCGCACGCTACGGCCGGTTGTGTCCGCGCGCTAGAGGGCCGAGGCAGTGGGGGTACTCGACTCAGTGGATCGGCAGGTAGCGCACGCTACTGCCGACCTTCGCGCGCCTTCTGACCGGCGAGTAGCGCCTTCGGCCGGAAGGCTGCCAGCGCTACAGCGGCGATGTCTCTGGATTGCGGCCTAGGCCGATAGCGTACGCTTGCGTGGCAGCCTAGCGTACGCTTGCGTGGCAGCCTAGCGCACGCTAGTCCGGCCCAGTATAAATGTGGCAGAGCAGCCTCATTTTCACTCGTTTTTCATTTCCTTTCTTTTCGATCCGCGGCTGGAGCTTCGGAGGAGGCGAAGCCATGTTGTTGAACAACAAACCTACGAAGTTCTTGAGTTCATATCATCGATTAATCATCCGTTATCATCCTTTGATCCAGCGAATCAAGGTAATCTTTCTTAGAACCCTAGTTTCTTGAATTTTGGGGTTTTGCGTTTTTGTCCGATTCGTTCCGTATTGTTGATTAATTCATGATGGGTATGATTAATCTTGGTAGTATTCTTGTGTTTAACATCATTTAATCCATTGTTTTTCGTCTAATCGAAGTATATTTCTTGATTTCCTTCGAATCGACTTTTTAGGGGATTTCTTCTCGATCTCGATTTTTATCCGTTTTTGATGGATCGATTGTGGTTAAATGATGTTGTTAACATATTCTATGGATTGTATATCCATATTTCAACTTGGAATTCCGTTTTCATGTTTTGTCGGGACGAATCGTGTTCTTGGCCGTTTTGGGGAAAACACTTGAATTTTCGTCATTCGTTCTTTGAATTCAGCAGCTTTGGGTCGTACTTTGGAATTCATTTCCGTTGTTGTATTTGTCCTTCGTAGTTTATTATCGCGAGTTGGTGTTCGGTGGAGTCGGCGGGTTCGTAGTCGGTTCGTGTCAACCTACTTCGGTCGATTCTCCGTGTTGTTCTTATTCGAGGCAAGTACCTTGCTCATACAATTCTTATTTTTATGGATATGATGAACGGTGATCGTCTTGGTGTGTTTGTTTAGTTGTTTGAATTGAAGTTTCAAAAGATTTCGGTTTGGCCTCGTTAAAGGCTCTCTTTCAAAACGCGTGTGTTTCTTGTGAACGTTGTGTTTTGGGAATTGATTATGATTTGATTATTTTGAACGTTGAAGGCTTTGATGATATCGCTGTTGTTTAAAAGTTATGGAATCGTGTATTCCGTGTTTAATCTTGTTATTGTGTTTTGAAGAGTTTGATAATGTTGTCGGATAAGTGGCCATCTCTAGTAAGTATTCTTGATGAACTTACATTCTTAGCATATTAGTATTGCATGAGTAACGTGTGTGTGTGTATGATCACTACGGGTTAGATCCGATGGGGTCTCGGTAGGGCTCCACGAAGCTGTGGGACCGCGAGCTTGTTTTTAACCACTACGGGTTAGATCCGACGGGGTCTCTGTAACACCCCCAATCCGCTTAGGGATATTACACGTCGTAAACCCTCTCCTCGAGGATCTACCAGGCTGATAACTAAAATCAAACATCGCCTTTAAGGCTAAAATGACTCAGTAGACCGATTTGGTCTTTCAATAAATACATACAACTCAAATACAACTCATGCCCACGCAGGGGTCAAAATACAACCACACCCGTACAACGGGAAAAATATACTGCAGCGGAAAAGAAAATACAACTAGACCAATACGACAGCAACGGATCCTCGTGTGATTAGAATCGTTCATCTTTCATCATCCTTCGTGCCGACCCTGTGCTATGATCCAAAACCTGAATGCAAAAATAGACATCCACCCCCCGAATACTCGGGGGTTAGCAAAACTCCACTGTTTTGCTAGTGCAAGTACAAGTGCAAAAATACGAGCCATACAATTCACATTCCACGAATAACAATAACCAGGAATCCTCAAAGATCCAAAAGTAACGAAAAGTACTTCCCGAGGCATGAATTTGGGTAAAACATTTCAAAACCGAAAGATCACAAATCAAGGGAAAACAATTTATAAAATGGTTTAAAATGCCATCGAGAGTTTTAATAGAAAACAATTTAGGATTATCAAATCCTTTCCTTTCCAAAAATCAACAGGGCACAGCCCAAAGGTTTTGTTTTCGCAAATAGAAAACCGACAACAATTCACAGGTCCAGAGCCCAACATCACGTGTCCTCGACGGACATAAAATCAACACAACGTAATCATGCACAAGCATCGCCTTGGGAACAGGGTAAATACCATTGATCCCGCCCGAGGCCTCGAAGGACCCTCCCGAGCTGGCTAGCTAAACAAATCACAACACATGCATCGCCTTGGGAACAGGGTAATACCATTGACTCCCGCCCGAGGCCTCGAAGGACCCTCCCGAGCTGGCTAGCTAAACGAATCACACACATCTCACGGTTGGATCAATCTCTTGTTGCATCCTGGCCACATGATCGCATGCCATGTGCCACCGTAGATTAACTTTGGCGCTCACGGTTGGATCAATCAGTTGTTGCATCCTGGCCACATGATCACATGCCATGTGCCACCGTAGTTTTTCTTAGGCTCTCACGGTTGGATCAATCGCTTGTTACATCCTGGCCACATGATCACATGCCATGTGCCACCGTAGGCCCCGCCCACATCCAGACAATCACATATATAGCACCATACAACAAGGATATCCAAACAATTCACTCAGAGGCAACAAACACTTAGCAAAACACCACGTCAAACCACAACGCACCGAAATAAAATAATATACGTCCGCACGCAATACCAAGTGCAACATCAATACTAAACATATCCATAGAATTCACATAGTCATTCTCAAACCACACCATTCACAAAACACACGCATTTTGAAAGCAAGCCTTTAACAAGGCTAAACCGAATCTTTTGAAAAACTCGTTTCAAACAATCAAATAAACACATAAGGACGATCGCCAATTATCATATTCACAAAACAAGAATTGTATGGACAAGGTACTTGCCTCAAAATAGGCACGCAAGTATTTTGATGAACACGGGTCAACCGGAAAGCTTCGAAACGCCCGATGCTATCGAAAAGGAAGATGACAACGAACGGAAGGGTTCGACATGGTTTCTTCGCAAGAAACTCGACCCTAACATCATATAATCAATAAATCAACGATCATACGAGGTAGAATAATCATAGAACGTCCGAAAACCCCTCTAAGACATTTTACCGGACACCTTCAAGGCGTCGGTCAAGAACTCGACCCAAATAACGAATCGATACGATGCAACCATGGAATAATAAGGGAAATGATATAATACATCTAAATAATCATCAATCCATCACAATCCTAAGTTAAATCGGATTAAACGGACGAAATCGAACAAAATACCCCAAATCCCCAAAATTAGATTTCAAGAAATCTATCCTTGATTCGGTAGATCGGAGGAGGTTATAGGATGGATTATTGATGATATAAACTCCAAGACTTCATGGATTGAGTGCACAACAACATCCAATCACGAATCTCTAAGCCACAGCCGCGGAAGAAATTGAGAGGAATGAGAAAAATGGGTGAAAACCCAACTGCAGGGCCTTAAATAGGCTGACTGCCGGCCGAGTTACGTACGTAACCGGCCAAGGCTTACGTACGTAACCGAGTCACTGCCCCAAATCTGCCGGCCCGTTACGTACGTAACCGGCCAGGGCCTTATTTACGTAATCGGCCTTACGTACGTAACGGCCGAGCACTACCGGCCGTAACTCGGCGGCCACTGGGCCTGCATCGCCGGCCATGACTCGGCCAACTCCGACGGCCGACGACCGAAACCCGAACCTGAATACGAATTAAAGATACGGTTACGAAGTACTCGCAAATACGAATCCAAGAACTAATAGAACACACGATTCCGACTACCCGAAGGCTCGAAATTCGACAACGGAAAGTAATTACCCCAAACTTTGGGAAATTACGAAAATGGCCCAAAACGCCCGAAAATCACGATACGTGATCGAATAACCAAACCGAAGTTCACAACACGTCTAACAAAGTTAAACGGACTTACGGGAAACTCGAAATAGCAGTTTCGGACGAGATTCACAAGAATCGAACTCAAGTGCGAAAAAGTCGCCAAAAAGCACGGAACTCAACAAAACGATACCAAAACGAGCTCGGATGACAAAAAGTGCAGAATTAATCATTCTCGTAATGACGAAACGGTCATGAGCGAGTCGTCAAAACGGACTTTCTCCAAAAAAAAAAATTACCGGAAATCGAAATTACGGGTATTACATTCTACCCTCCTTAAAAGAAGTTTCGTCCCGAAACTTAAAACAAGTAGGGAGAAGCAATATCCCGCCAGGAAAACTCAACGAGGTACACAAGAAATGTGTAACTTACGCCCATTGGCGAAACGTTACAAGCAACGCAAAGGAAAATACAGCGTGAAAACACGCTCCACGACGACTAACACAACGCCACCGGTAGAGACATAATAAAATTAACAAGTGACAAGCGTCATCAAATAGATAATACAATCGAGTCGATTATCCGAATAATCACAGAACACAATGAACGAAATCAATATGATTGACCGCCCCAACGGTACATCAATCAAAACGCGAGCCAATCGCTGAACAAATACGGAATTCCACCGCCCAAGGGTTGGAAGATCGAAAACGAGACTAATTTCCCGAACTTAAGGGAATTACGAAGGAGCCTGAACGTTCAACAATCACGAAACGAGATCAACAAAAACCGAACAATCAAACGATCGAACCATAACGGTCGAGACAACAATAATCGAATAATCATGTTTGATTCACGAAGAACAATAAGGTTCAACCGACAACTCCGAGGTTCACATATCGACTCGAAACAAAACATGATTCGGTGAAAACAATAAGATGCGCACTCACATAATATCCACAGGAAAGGGAATAGCAATTGTAAAGTCACAACGACGAACGAGTATTTCCGAAACAATACCACCCTCGTTCGATTAACAAAAATAAGGGACAGGGCAAGCTCAGAAAATGTTAACGAACCTAAACGAGTCGATAGAGTCGAAAATACAGAAAATCAAAATTCTATCCACTTCGAATAAAAGAACTAATAGAACCAAAGGATGTTACATACGAACAAGGTTCACAAGAATCGAACCGAACTCGGAAAAGTCACAGCGATAACCAGATTGACCCAAAACAAGATCACAGCTCGTTCGAACGACGAAACCGAAATACAGAACAAGTTCAGAAAGTGTCAACGAACACGAGCGAGTCGATAGACTTGAGAAAGAGGAAATGCATAAGCCAAAAATAATACGGGTATTATATTCGACCTCTTCTAAAAGAAGTGTCGTCCCCGAAACTCACAACAACGAAATCAAGGTGACAACACAACAAGCAACCGACAGAAACATCCTTCGAAGGCCTCTCAAAGCCGATTCTGATAACTGTGCTGAAGCGCGAACTCCGAAAGTCTCGGTAGTCAATTCGCAAAACTGAATTCGGTGTCCCTCGAGTCCACACTTGAAATGTGTTACCGACGAGAAGGACAATTTACACGTGCATGCCCCGACACATCACGGTTGAAACACCTCGGCTCAGCATACCGAAAATACAAATGCTATATACAATGGGGCATAACGTCGCAAAACAACATAGCGGAGATGCCAACTCAGCACAACAAGGAATCATAATACATATCATATACAACGATTATCATCGTAAAGTAATACACACAAACACTACGGCAATGACGGTATCGTTCGGCGACCTCAACGGCCCAAACAATAACCAGCACATAATTACAATCATTATGAAACAATCACACATGTACACAAACGTGCAAACCCAAGCTTTAACAGCTCACACAGGTGCGATAACACGCAAGCCACCACGAAATGACAACATTAAGGATCGTCATCACACCTCCCACAAAGGCTAACAAAATATATGCGTGGCGAACGACTCGACGCTCACGCCACCAATTCAATCACAATTCGGGGTTAACACCGTAACGAAAGTTCGAAAACCATACATGCATTTCTGGTCTGCAAACAGGAATGATAGGTTTTAAAAACGAAAACCACCTTTTGAAAACAGTTTGGAAACAATAGTTGATCTTGAGTATCATTTTACAAAAAGTAGTACAAACACCATTATCGAGACTTTGAAAATCATCTTGCGTTTGAACAAAAATGAGGACACCTTTCTTTTAGTGATAAACTTTCAAAAATATTCGACCCTTGGGTCTAAGCAACTGCATTTGAAAATATCTCAAAATATTTTTGGTCCTCAACCGGAAAAATTTTGAAATGTATTGCAGCATTAGAAAACACCTTGAAAACACCGCAAGAAAATAATTCGTTTTAAAAGTACGTCTCGAATTTTAATTCTCTAAGATACTCAAGGTTTTCAAAAATAATTTAATGGGCTAGAATGCCCAAAAATTTTAGGTACCTACAGGGAACATTATAGCGCCGTGTGTCCCGCGCCGGAACCCACCAGGCTAAAAACCATTTACAAAAACGCCAAAAAGGCCGATGACGGTAATTATTTCAAAAACTCACAAAATCCGTTTACAAAATACTAAATTCAGTCATAAGAATTTCGCCAAAATGATCAAAGCCATAATGCCAAAAATCGGTTAAGGGAATTGTTTTTGAAATAAAACTCAGTCGGTAAAATTCCGAAAGCCATTACAAAAGAACTCACGCAGCGGGTAAAAGAAATAAAGTCAAACATGCACAATCCAGCAACACTACTCCTCATATGAACGAAATATGACGGTCAAATAACCGCATATCAATAACTCAAAATCCATAAGAGGATTCCGTCACTTAACAAATAATCATAAAAATAGCTCGTGTCACACGAGGCACAACACAAAGAAGGGAGACTTACATCCACAGGTCGCACGAAGATGATGATTGCCCATGATACTAATCATGACCAACAAGCTCAGACGACGCGTCGCGACACGACTCAGTCAGACAAAATCCGACAAGACAAAAACTCAATAGACACCACTGACCCGACAGCCTAGGTTTCCACAACCTAAGCTTCGATACCATTCTGTAACACCCCCAATCCGCTTAGGGATATTACACGCCGTAAACCCTCTCCTAGAGGATCTACCAGGCTGATAACTAAAATCAAACATCGCCTTTAAGGCTAAAATGACTCAGTAGACCGATTTGGTCTTTCAATAAATACATACAACTCAAATACAACTCATGCCCACGCAGGGGTCAAAATACAACCACACCCGTACAATGGGAAAAATATATGGCAGCGGAAAAGAAAATACAACTAGACCAATACGACAGAAACGGATCCTCGTGTGATTAGTATCGTTCATCTTTCATCATCCTTCGTGCCGACCCTGTGCTATGCTCCAAAACCTGAATGCAAAAATAGACATCCACCCCCCGAATACTCGGGGGTTAGCAAAACTCCACTGTTTTGCTAGTGCAAGTACAAGTGCAGAAATACGAGCCATACAATTCACATTCCACGAATAACAATAACCAGGAATCCTCAAAGATCCAAAAGTAACGAAAAGTACTTCCCGGGGCATGAATTTGGGTAAAACATTTCAAAACTGAAAGATCACAAATCAAGGGAAAACAATTTATAAAACGGTTTAAAATGCCATCGAGAGTTTTAATAGAAAACAATTTATGATTATCAAATCCTTTCCTTTCCAAAAATCAACAGGGTCACAGCCCAAAGGTTTTGTTTTCGCAAATAGAAAACCGACAACAATTCACAGGTCCAGAGCCCAACATCACGTGTCCTCGACGGACATAAAATCAACACAACGTAATCATGCACAAGCATCGCCTTGGGAACAGGGTAATACCATTGATCCCGCCCGAGGCCTCGAAGGACCCTCCCGAGCTGGCTAGCTAAACAAATCACAACACATGCATCGCCTTTGGAACAGGGTAATACCATTGATCCCGCCCGAGGCCTCGAAGGACCCGCCCGAGGCCTCGAAGTTCGGGAAATTAGTCTCGTTTTCGATCTTCCAACCCTTGGGTGGTGGAATTCCGTATTTGTTCAGCGATTGGCTCGCGTTTTGATTGATGTACCGTTGGATCGGTCAATCATATTGATTTTTGTTCGTTGTGTTTTGTGATTGTTCGGATAATTGACTTGACTATATTATCTGTTTGATGACGCTTGTCATTTGTTGGTTTTATTATATTCCTAACGGCGACGTTGTGTTGGTCGCCGTGGAGCGTGTTTTCACGCCGTATGTCTCTTTGCGTTTCTTGCAGCATTTCGCCGTTGGGCACGAGTTTTCGGTTTTTGCGTATCTCGTCGAGTTTTCCTGGCAGGGGATATTGCTCCTCCCTACTTGTTTTATGTTTCGGGAGGAAACTTCTTTTAAGGAGGGTAGAATGTAATACCCGTAATTTCGATTTCCGATAATTTCTTTTTTTGGCAGAAGTCCGTTTTGACGACTCGCTCATGACCGCTTCGTCATTCTGAGAATGATTAATTCTACACTTTTTGTCATCCGAGTTTGTTTCGGTGTCGTTTTGTTGAGTTCCGTGCTTTTTAGCGACTTTTCCGCACTTGAGTTCGATTCTTGCGAATCTCGTTCGAAACTGCTATTTCGAGTTTCCCGTAAGTCCGTTTAACTTTGTTAGACGTGTTGTGAACTTTGGTTTGGTTATTCGATCATGTATCGTGATTTTCGGGCGTTTTGGGCCATTTTGTAATTTACCCAAAGTTATGGGTATCCGTATATGTAATTGTTGTCTCGAACCGTTTCTTGGTCGCGTATGATTAATTATTGCATTATGTTTTCATTCCGGGTCGTTGATGTTTTCCGCGAACTTTTCGTCGTGTTTGTTTCGTACGTTTTCGGAAAATCGAGTCGTCGAGCCCTGGTGGTCGGGCACTGGCCGGACGGTTGCGGGTTCTGGCCGGATGATTGCGGGTACCGGCCGGACGGGTGCGGAAGGAACCGACGTAGCGCACGCTATGGCCAGGAGGCAGCGCACGCTACGGCCGGTTGTCTGCGCGCGCCAGAAGGCCGAGGCAGTGGGGGTACTGAACTCAGTGGATCGGCAGGTAGCGCACGCTACTGCCGGACACAGTGCACACTACGACCGGCAGGTAGCGCACGCTACGGCCGGAAGGCTGCGCGCGCTACCTGGACGAGCAGTGTCTCTGGATTTCGGCTTGGGCCGATAGCGTATGCTAGCGTGGCAGCCTAGCCCACGCTAGTCCGGCCCAGTATAAATGTGGCAGAGCAGCATCATTTTCAATCGTTTTTCATTTCCTTTCTTTTCGATTCGCGGCTGGAGCTTCGGAGGAGGCGAAGCTATGTTGTTGAACAACAAACCCACGAAGTTCTTGAGTTCATATCATCGATTAATCATCCGTTATCATCCTTTGATCCAGCGAATCAAGGTAATCTTTCTTAGAACCCTAGTTTCTTGAATTTTGGGGTTTTTGCGTTTTTGTCTGATTCATTCTGTATTGTTGATTAATTCATGATGGGTATGATTAATCTTTGTAGTATTCTTGTGTTTAACATCATTTAATCCATTGTTCTTCGTCGAATCGAAGTATATTTCTTGATTTCCTTCGAATCGACTTTTTAGGGGATTTGTTCTCGATCTCGTTTTCATCCGTTTTTGATGGATCGATTGTGGTTAAATGATATTGTTAAACACATTCTATGGATTGTATATTCATATTTCAACTTGGAATTCCGTTTTCGTGTTTTGTCCGGACGAATCATGTTCTTGGCCGTTTTGGGGAAAACACTTGAATTTTCGTCATTCGTTCTTTGAATTCAGCGGCTTTGGGTCATACTTTGGAATTCATTTCCATTGTTGTATTTGTCCTTCGTAGTTTATTATCGCGAGTTGGCGTTCGGTGGAGTCGGCGAGTTCATAGTCGGTTCGTGCCAACCTACTTCGGTCGATTCTCCGTGTTGTTCTTATTCGAGGCAAGTACCTTGCTCATACAGTTCTTATTTTATGGATATGATGAACGGTGATCGTCTTGGTGTGTTTGTTTAGTTGTTTGAATTGAAGTTTCAAAAGATTTCGGTTTGGCCTCGTTAAAGGCTCTCTTTCAAAACGCGTGTGTGTTTTGTGAACGTTGTGTTTTGGGAATTGATTATGATTTGATTATTTTGAACGTTGAAGGCTTTGATGATATCGCTGTTATTTAAAAGTTATGGAATCGTGTATTCCGTGTTTAATCTTGTTATTGTGTTTTGAAGAGTTTGATAATGTTGTCGGATAAGTGGCCATCTCTAGTAAGTATTCTTGATGAACTTACATTCTTAGCATATTAGTATTGCATGAGTAATGTGTGTGTGTATGCTCACTACGGGTTAGATCCGACGGGGTCTCGGTAGGGCTCCACGAAGCTGTGGGACTGCGAGCTTGCTTTTAACCACTACGGGTTAGATCCGACGGGGTCTCGGTAGGGATCCACGAAGCTGTGGGTCCTTGGTTAATTGTGGTGCATTTTGCAAATGTGATTTGATATTGGCATTTCCGGAAATGAGTTCTTTCGAATGGTTTTCATGATTGCATGCATCGACTAAGTGTGTAAGAGGTAAGTTGTTCGTTTGGCTTACTTGGCTAGGATGGCACTAGAGTATTTTGTTGTTTGTGTTAAATCCTTTATTTGTTGATTTTGATGTTGGGAGACGAACCTTGTGGTCGTTCTTGTGTACTGTGAGTTGATGAGATTTGGGGCTAAAATCCCAATGGTTTTGTAAAGATCATTTGACGGATTTGGGGCTAAAATCCCAACGGTTTGGTAAAGATTATTTTACGGAAAGTAAACCTTTGGGGTGGTGACCCCTTTTGTCTTTTGGGTTTTGAAAAGTAGGATTTGATAATCCTAAATTATTTTCTATTAAAACTCCCGATGGTATTTCAAATCACTCTATAAATTGTTTCCCTTGATATTTTGATCTTGAAATTTTGGGAAGTCTTTACTCAAACTCTTGCCTCGGGAAGTGTTCATCTTGTTGTATTTGAATCTTTGAGGATTCCGGATTATTATCGTTCGTGGAATGTGAATTGTATGACTCGTATTTTTGCACTTGTACTTGCACTAGCAAAACAGTGGAGTTTTGCTAACCCCCGAGTATTCGGGGGGTGGATGTCTATTTTTGCATTCAGGTTTTTGAGCATAACACAGGTTCGGCACGAAGGATGATGAAAGATGATCGATACTAATCACATGAGGAACCGTATATTGTTTATTGGTTCAGTTGTACTTTATTTTCCGCTGCTATATTTTTCCCGTTGTACGGGTGTGGTTGTGTTTTGACCCCTGCGTGGGCATGAGTTGTATTTGAGTTGTATGTATTTATTGAAAGACCAAATCGGTCTACTGAGTCATTTTAGCCTTAAAGACATGGTTGAGTTGTTATATGTATTACCAGCCTCGTAGATCCTTGAGGAAAGGTTCTACGGCGTGTAATATCCCTGAGCGGATTGGGGGTGTTACATAAATGGTATCAGAGCTTAGGTTGTGGAAACCTAGGCTGTCGGGTCAAGTCGTGTTGTTTGAGTCTTGTTTCGTCGGATTTTATCTGACTGAGTCGTGTCGCGACGCGTTGTCTGAGTTTGTTGGTCGTGATTAGTATCGTGGGGCGATCATCAACTTCGTGCGACCTGTGGATGTAAGTCTCCCTTCTTTGTGTTGTGCCTCATGTGACACGAGCTATTTTTATGATTTATTTGTTAAGCGATGGGATCCTCTTATGGATTTTGATTTCTTGATATGTGGTCATTTGACCCTCATATTTCGTTCATATGAGGATTAGTGTTGCTGGATTGTGCATGTTTGACTTTATTTCTTTTATCCGCTGCGTGAGTTCCTTTGTAATGGCTTTCGGTATTTTACCGACTGAGTTGTATTTCGAAAACCGGTTCCCTAAACTAAGTTTTTGGCATTTTGGCCTTGATTGTTTGGCGAAATTTTTATGATGGTATTTAGTATTTTGTAAATGGCTTTTGTAAGTTTTTCAAATATTACCGTCATCGGCCTTTTTGACGTTGTAAATGATTTTTAGCCTGGTGAGTTCCGGCGCGGGACCCACGGCGCTATAATGTTTCGTGTAATTACCTGAAATTTTTGGGCATTCTAGCCCATTGAATTATCTTTGAAAACCTTGAGTATCTTGGAAAATAAATTTCGAGACGTACTTTTAAAATGAATTATTTTCTCGTGGTACATCTAAGGTGCCACAATATGTTTCCAAATTCTTCTACCTCGAGGACCAAAATGTTTTGAGATATTTTCAATGTTTTAGAAACACTTTTATTTAGACCCGAGGGTTGAATATTCTGAAAGTTTTCACTAAGAAAAAGTTTCCTCATTTTTATCAAATGCGAAATGGTTCTCCAAAGTCTCGATAACGATGTTTCACGTTTGTACTTTTTTTTGAAAGGTGATATTCAAGATCAACCGGTGTTCTTCTAAAATTATTTTCAAAATGAGGTTTTCGTTTTTAAAACCTATTCATTCCCGTTTGAGGGCTGGGTATGTATGTATGATGTTCGCGTTGTCATTATGATGTTTGCTCCCGAGTATGATCGAATTGGCAGTGTGAGCGTTGAGTCGTTTTCCACACATTTGTTGTGTTAGCCCCCTATGAGAGGCGGGATGTTGGTGTTGAATGTTGTCGCCTCGTAGTGATTTCTGCGTTGTCGCGCATGTGTGAGCTGTTAGAGCTTGGTTTGGTATGACCGTGTGCATCGGTGATGGTTCCGTTATGTGTCGGTTGTTTAATGTCTTGTTACCTTGCTCCCGTTTTTGTGAATTTCGTGGACGAGGTCGGAGGTAATACCCGTACTCTTTTGACTTCTGTATTTTCTCTTTCTCCAGTCTATCGATTCGCTCGTGTTCATTGATACTTTCTGAAATTGTTCTGTACTTTGGTTTCATCGTTCGAACGAGCTATAATCTTCTTTTGGGTCGATCTGGTTATCGCTGTGACTTTTCCGAATTCGGTTCGATTCTTGTGAACCTTGTTCGGAAATAACCTCTTTTGGTTCTACTAGTTCTTTTATTCGAAGTGGATCGGATTTTGAACTTCTGTATTTTCGACTCTATCGACTCGTTTATGCTCGTTAACATTTTCTGAACTTTCCCTATCCCTTGCTTTTGTTGATCGAACGAGGGTGGTATTGTTTCGGAATAACTCGTTTGTCGTTGTGACTTTTCAATCGCTATTCTCTTTCCTGTGGATCTTATGGGAATGCACGTCTTGTTGTTCTCACCAGATCATCCTGGGAGTTGTTTGAATTTTATTATCCTTCGTGTTTCGGACATGATTGTTCGATTTTTGTTGTCTCGATCGTTTGTTTATTCGGTTTTTGTTCTCGTTTCGTGATTGTTGAGCGTTCAGGCTCCTTCGTAATTCCCTTAAGTTCGGGAAATTAGTCTCGTTTTCGATCTTCCAACCCTTGGGCGGTGGAATTCCGTATTTGTTCAGCGATTGGCTCGCGTTTTGATTGATGTACCATTGGGTCGGTCAATCATATTGATTTTCGTTCGTTGTGTTTTGTGATTGTTCGGATAATTGACTTGACTATATTATCCGTTTGATGACACTTGTCATTTGTTGGTTTTATTATATTCCTAACGGCGACGTTGTGTTGGTCGCCGTGGAGCGTGTTTTCACGCCGTATGTCTCTTTGCGTTTCTTGCAGCATTTCGCCGTCGGGCACGAGTTTTCGGTTTTTGCATATCTCGTCGAGTTTTCCTGGCAGGGGATATTGCTCCTCCCTACTTGTTTTAAGTTTCGGGACGAAACTTCTTTTAAGGAGGGTAGAATGTAATACCCGTAATTTCGATTTCCGATAATTTCTTTTTTTTTGGCAGAAGTCCGTTTTGACGACTCTCTCAAGACCGTTTCGTCATTCTGAGAATGATTAATTCTACACTTTTTGTCATCCGAGTTTGTTTCGGTGTCGTTTTGTTGAGTTCCGTGCTTTTTAGCGACTTTTCCGCACTTGAGTTCGATTCTTGCGAATCTCGTTCGAAACTGCTATTTCGAGTTTCCCGTAAGTCCGTTTAACTTTGTTAGACGTGTTGTGAACTTCGGTTTGGTTATTCGATCATGTATCGTGATTTTCGGGCGTTTTGGGCCATTTTGTAATTTACCCAAAGTTATGGGTATCCGTATATGTAATTGTTGTCTCGACCCGTTTCTTGGTCGCGTATGATTAATTATTGCATTATGTTTTCATTCCGGGTCGTTGATGTTGTCTGCGAACTTTTCGTCGTGTTCGTTTCGTACGTTTTCGGAAAATCGAGTCGTCGAGCCCTGGTGGTCGGGCACTGGCCGGACGGTTGCGGGTTCTGGCCGGATGATTGCGGGTACCGGCCGGACGGGTGCGGCAGGAACCGACGTAGCGCATGCTACGGCCGGAAGGTAGCGCACGCTACGGCCGGGAGGCAGCGCACGCTACGGCCGGTTGTCTGCGCGCGCTAGAGGGCCGAGGCAGTGGGTGTACTAGACTCAGTGGATCGGCAGTTAGCGCACGCTACAGCCGGACACTGCGCACGCTACGACCGGAAGGTAGCGCACGCTACGGCCGGAAGGCTGCGCGCGCTACCTGGCCGAGCAGTGTCTCTGTATTGCGGCCTGGGCCGATAGCGTACGCTAGCGTGGCAGCCTAGCGCACGCTAGTCCGGCCCAGTATAAATGTGGCAGAGCAGCCTCATTTTCACTCGTTTTTCATTTCCTTTCTTTTCGATCCGCGGATGGAGCTTCGGAGGAGGCGAAGCTATGTTGTTGAAAAACAAACCCACGAAGTTCTTGAGTTCATATCATCGATTAATCATCCGTTATCATCCTTTGATCCAGCGAATCAAGGTAATCTTTCTTAGAACCATAGTTTCTTGAATTTTGGGGTTTTTGCGTGTTTGTCGGATTCATTCTATATTGTTGATTAATTAATGATGGGTATGATTAATCTTTGTAGTGTTCTTGTGTTTAACATCATTTAATCCATTGTTCTTCGTCGAATCGAAGTATATTTCTTGATTTCCTTCGAATCGACTTTTTAGGGGATTTGTTCTCGATCTCGTTTTCATCCGTTTTTGATGGATCGATTGTGGTTAAATGATGTTTTTAAACACATTCTATGGATTGTATATCCATATTTCAACTTGGAATTCCGTTTTCATGTTTTGTCCGGACGAATCGTGTTCTTGGCCGTTTTGGGGAAAACACTTGAATTTTCGTCATTCGTTCTTTGAATTCAGCGGCTTTGGGTCATACTTTGGAATTCATTTCCGTTTTTGTATTTGTCCTTCGTAGTTTATTATCGCGAGTTGGCGTTTGGTGGAGTCGGCGGGTTCGTAGTCGGTTCGTGCCAACCTACTTCGGTCGATTCTCCGTGTTGTTCTTATTCGAGTCAAGTACCTTGCTCATACAATTCTTATTTTATGGATATGATGAACGGTGATCGTCTTGGTGTGTTTGTTTAGTTGTTTGAATTGAAGTTTCAAAAGATTTCGGTTTGGCCTCGTTAAAGGCTCTCTTTCAAAACGCGTGTGTGTTTTGTGAACGTTGTGTTTTGGGAATTGATTATGATTTGATTATTTTGAACGTTGAAGGCTTTGATGATATCGCTGTTGTTTAAAAGTTATGGAATCGTGTATTCCGTGTTTAATCTTGTTATTATGTTTTGAAGAGTTTGATAATGTTGTCGGATAAGTGGCCATCTCTAGTAAGTATTCTTGATGAACTTACATTCTTAGCATATTAGTATTGCATGAGTAATGTGTGTGTGTGTATGCTCACTACGAGTTAGATCCGACGGGGTCTCGGTAGGGCTCCACGAAGCTATGGGACTGCGAGCTTGCTTTTAACCACTACGGGTTAGATCCGACGGGGTCTCGGTAGAGATCCACGAAGCTGTGGGTCCGCGGTTAATTGTGGTGCATTTTGCAAATGTGATTTGATATTGGCATTTCCGGAAATGAGTGCTTTCGAATGGTTTTCATGATTGCATGCATCGACTAAGTGTGTAAGAGGTAAGTTGTTCGTTTGGCTTACTTGGCTAGGATGGCACTAGAGTATTTTGTTGTTTGTGTTAAATCCTTTATTTGTTGATTTTGAGGTTGGGAGACGAACCTTGTGGTCGTTCTTGTGTACTGTGAGTTGATGAGATTTGGGGCTAAAATCCCAATGGTTTTGTAAAGATCATTTGACGGATTTGGGGCTAAAATCCCAACGGTTTGGTAAAGATTATTTTACGTAAAGTAAACCTTTGGGGCGGTGACCCCTTTTGTCTTTTGGGTTTTGAAAAGTAGGATTTGATAATCCTAAATTGTTTTCTATTAAAACTCCCGATGGTATTTCAAATCATTTTATAAATTGTTTCCCTTGATATTTTGATCTTGAAATTTTGGGAAGTCTTTACTCAAACTCTTGCCTCGGGAAGTGTTCATCTTGTTGTATTTGAATCTTTGAGGATTCCGGATTATTATCGTTCGTGGAATGTGAATTGTATGACTCGTATTTTTGCACTTGTACTTGCACTAGCAAAACAGTGGAGTTTTGATAACCCCCGAGTATTCGGGGGTGGATGTCTATTTTTGCATTCAGGTTTTGGAGCATAACACAGGTTCGGCACGAAGGATGATGAAAGATGATCGATACTAATCACATGAGGAACCGTATATTGTTTATTGGTTCAGTTGTACTTTATTTTCCGCTGCTATATTTTTCCCGTTGTACGGGTGTGGTTGTTTTTTGACCCCTGCGTGGGCATGAGTTGTATTTGAGTTGTATGTATTTATTGAAAGACCAAATCGGTCTACTGAGTCATTTTAGCCTTAAAGGCATGGTTGAGTTGTTATATGTGTTACCAGCCTCGTAGATCCTTGAGGAAAGGTTCTACGGCGTGTAATATCCCTGAGCGGATTGGGGGTGTTACATAAATGGTATCAGAGCTTAGGTTGTGGAAACCTAGGCTGTCGGGTCAAGACGTGTTGTTTGAGTCTTGTTTCATCGGATTTTATCTGACTGAGTCGTGTCGCGACGCGTTGTCTGAGTTTGTTGGTCGTGATTAGTATCGTGGGGCGATCATCATCTTCGTGCGACCTGTGTATGTAAGTCTCCCTTCTTTGTGTTGTGCCTCGTGTGACACGAGCTATTTTTATGATTTATTTGTTAAGCGATGGGATCCTCTTATGGATTTTGATTTCTTGATATGTGGTCATTTGACCCTCATATTTCGTTCATATGAGGAGTAGTGTTGCTGGATTGTGCATGTTTGACTTTATTTCTTTTATCCGCTGCGTGAGTTCCTTTGTAATGGCTTTCGGTATTTTACCGACTGAGTTTTATTTCGAAAACCGGTTCCCTAAACTAAGTTTTTGGCATTTTGGCCTTGATCGTTTTGGCGAAATTTTTATGATGGTATTTAGTATTTTGTAAATGGCTTTTGTAAGTTTTTCAAATATTACCGTCATCGGCCTTTTTGACGTTGTAAATGATTTTTAGCGTGGTGAGTTCCGGCGCGGGACCCACGGCGCTATAATGTTTCGTGTAATTACCTGAAATTTTTGGGCATTCTAGCCCATTGAATTATCTTTGAAAACCTTGAGTATCTTAGAAAATAAATTTCGAGACGTACTTTTAAAATGAATTATTTTCTCGTGGTACATCCAAGGTGCCACAATATGTTTCCAAATTCTTCTACCTCGATGACCAAAATGTTTTGCGATGTTTTCAATGTTTTAGAAACACTTTTATTTAGACCCGAGGGTCGAATATTCTGAAAGTTTTCACTAAGAAAAAGTTTCTTCATTTTTATCAAATGCGAAATGGTTCTCCAAAGTCTCGATAACGATGTTTCACATTTGTACTTTTTTTTAAAGGTGATACTCAAGATCAACCGGTGTTCTTCTAAAATTATATTCAAAATGAGGTTCTCGTTTTTAAAACCTATCCATTCCCGTTTGAGGGCTGGGTATGTATGTATGATGTTCGCGTTGTCATTATGATGCTTGCTCCCGAGTATGATCGAATTGGCAGTGTGAGCGTTGAGTCGTTTTCCACACATTTGTTGTGTTAGCCCCCTATGAGAGGCGGGATGTTGGTGTTGAATGTTGTCGCCTCGTAGTGATTTCTGCGTTGTCGCGCATGTGTGAGCTGTTAGAGCTTGGTTTGGTATGACCGTGTGCATCGGTGATGGTTCCGTTATGTGTTGGTTGTTTGATGTCTTGTTACCTTGCTCCCGTTTTTGTGAATTTCGTGGACGAGGTCGGAGGTAATACCCGTACTATTTTGACTTCTGTATTTTCTCTTTCTCTAGTCTATCGATTCGCTCGTGTTCATTGATACTTTCTGAAATTGTTCTGTACTTTGGTTTCATCGTTCGAACGAGCTGTAATCTTGTTTTGGGTCGATCTGGTTATCGCTGTGACTTTTACGAATTCGGTTCGATTCTTGTGAACCTTGTTCGGAAATAACATCTTTTGGTTCTACTAGTTCTTTTATTCGAAGTGGATCGGATTTTGAACTTCTGTATTTTCGACTCTATCGACTCGTTTATGCTCGTTAACATTTTCTGAACTTTCCCTATCCCTTGCTTTTGTTGATCGAACGAGGGTGGTATTGTTTCGGAATAACTCGTTTGTCGTTGTGACTTTTCAATCGCTATTCTCTTTCATGTGGATCTTATGGGAATGCACGTCTTGTTGTTCTCACCAGATCATCCTGGGAGTTGTTGTTTGAATTTTATTATCCTTCGTGTTTCGGACATGATTGTTCGATTTTTGTTGTCTCGATCGTTTGTTTATTCGGTTTTTGTTCTCGTTTCGTGATTGTTGAGCGTTCAGGCTCCTTCGTAATTCCCTTAAGTTCGGGAAATTAGTCTCGTTTTCGATCTTCCAACCCTTGGGCGGTGGAATTCCGTATTTGTTCAGCGAATGGCTCGCGTTTTGATTGATGTACCATTGGGTCGGTCAATCATATTGATTTTCGTTCGTTGTGTTTTGTGATTGTTCGGATAATTGACTTGACTATATTATCCGTTTGATGACGCTTGTCATTTATTGGTTTTATTATATTCCTAACGGCGACGTTGTGTTGGTCGTCGTGGAGCGTGTTTTCACGCCGTATGTCTCTTTGCGTTTCTTGCAGCATTTCGCCGTCGGGCACGAGTTTTCGGTTTTTGCGTATCTCGTCGAGTTTTCCTGGCAGGGGATATTGCTCCTCCCTACTTGTTTTAAGTTTCGGGACGAAACTTCTTTTAAGGAGGGTAGAATGTAATACCCGTAATTTCGATTTCCGGTAATTTCTTTTTTTTTGGCAGAAGTCCGTTTTGACGACTCGCTCAAGACCGTTTCGTCATTCTGAGAATGATTAATTCTACACTTTTTGTCATCCGAGTTTGTTTCGGTGTCGTTTTGTTGAGTTCCGTGCTTTTTAGCGACTTTTCCGCACTTGAGTTCGATTCTTGCGAATCTCGTTCGAAACTGCTATTTCGAGTTTCCCGTAAGTCCGTTTAACTTTGTTAGACGTGTTGTGAACTTCGGTTTGGTTATTCGATCATGTATCGTGATTTTCGGGCGTTTTGGGCCATTTTGTAATTTACCCAAAGTTATGGGTATCCGTATATGTAATTGTTGTCTCGACCCGTTTCTTGGTCGCGTATGATTAATTATTGCATTATGTTTTCATTCCGGGTCGTTGATGTTGTCTGCGAACTTTTCGTCGTGTTCGTTTCGTACGTTTTCGGAAAATCGAGTCGTCGAGCCCTGGTGGTCGGGCACTGGCCGGACGGTTGCGGGTTCTGGCCGGATGATTGCGGGTACCGGCCGGACGGGTGCGGCAGGAACCGACGTAGCGCACGCTACGGCCGGAAGGTAGCGCACGCTACGGCCGGGAGGCAGCGCACGCTACGGCCGGTTGTCTGCGCGCGCTAGAGGGCCGAGGCAGTGGGTGTACTAGACTCAGTGGATCGGCAGTTAGCGCACGCTACATCCGGACACTGCGCACGCTACGACCGGAAGGTAGCGCACGCTACGGCCGGAAGGCTGCGCACGCTACCTGGCCGAGCAGTGTCTCTGGATTGCGGCCTGGGCCGGTAGCGTACGCTAGCGTGGCAGCCTAGCGCACGCTAGTCCGGCCCAGTATAAATATGGCAGAGCAGCCTCATTTTCACTCGTTTTTCATTTCCTTTCTTTTCGATCCGCGGATGGAGCTTCGGAGGAGGCGAAGCTATGTTGTTGAATAACAAACCCACGAAGTTCTTGAGTTCATATCATCGATTAATCATCCGTTATCATCCTTTGATCCAGCGAATCAAGGTAATCTTTCTTAGAACCATAGTTTCTTGAATTTTGGGGTTTTTGCGTTTTTGTCCGATTCGTTCCGTATTGTTGATTAATTAATGATGGGTATGATTAATCTTTGTAGTGTTCTTGTGTTTAACATCATTTAATCCATTGTTCTTCGTCGAATCGAAGTATATTTCTTGATTTCCTTCGAATCGACTTTTTAGGGGATTTGTTCTCGATCTCGTTTTCATCCGTTTTTGATGGATCGATTGTGGTTAAATGATGTTTTTAAACACATTCTATGGATTGTATATCCATATTTCAACTTGGAATTCCGTTTTCATGTTTTGTCCGGACGAATCGTGTTCTTGGCCGTTTTGGGGAAAACACTTGAATTTTCGTCATTCGTTCTTTGAATTCAGCGGCTTTGGGTCATACTTTGGAATTCATTTCCGTTGTTGTATTTGTCCTTCGTAGTTTATTATCGCGAGTTGGCGTTTGGTGGAGTCGGCGGGTTCGTAGTCGATTCGTGCCAACCTACTTCGGTCGATTCTCCGTGTTGTTCTTATTCGAGTCAAGTACCTTGCTCATACAATTCTTATTTTATGGATATGATGAACGGTGATCGTCTTGGTGTGTTTGTTTAGTTGTTTGAATTGAAGTTTCAAAAGATTTCGGTTTGGCCTCGTTAAAGGCTCTCTTTCAAAACGCGTGTGTGTTTTGTGAACGTTGTGTTTTGGGAATTGATTATGATTTGATTATTTTGAACATTGAAGGCTTTGATGATATCGCTGTTGTTTAAAAGTTATGGAATCGTGTATTCCATGTTTAATCTTGTTATTGTGTTTTGAAGAGTTTGATAATGTTGTCGGATAAGTGACCATCTCTAGTAAGTATTCTTGATGAACTTACATTCTTAGCATATTAGTATTGCATGAGTAATGCGTGTGTGTGTATGCTCACTACGGGTTAGATCCGATGGGGTCTCGGTAGGGCTCCACGAAGCTATGGGACTGCGAGCTTGCTTTTAACCACTACGGGTTAGATCCGACGGGGTCTCGGTAGGGATCCACGAAGCTGTGGGTCCGCGGTTAATTGTGGTGCATTTTGCAAATGTGATTTGATATTGGCATTTCCGGAAATGAGTGCTTTCGAATGGTTTTCATGATTGCATGCATCGACTAAGTGTGTAAGAGGTAAGTTGTTCGTTTGGCTTACTTGGCTAGGATGGCACTAGAGTATTTTGTTGTTTGTGTTAAATCCTTTATTTGTTGATTTTGATGTTGGGAGACGAACCTTGTGGTCGTTCTTGTGTACTGTAAGTTGATGAGATTTGGGGCTAAAATCCTAATGGTTTTGTAAAGATCATTTGACGGATTTGGGGCTAAAATCCCAACGGTTTGGTAAAGATTATTTTACGGAAAGTAAACCTTTGGGGCGGTGACCCCTTTTGTCTTTTGGGTTTTGAAAAGTAGGATTTGATAATCCTAAATTGTTTTCTATTAAAACTCCCGATGGTATTTCAAATCATTTTATAAATTGTTTCCCTTGATATTTTGATCTTGAAATTTTGGGAAGTCTTTACTCAAACTCTTGCCTCGGGAAGTGTTCATCTTGTTGTATTTGGATCTTTGAAGATTCCGGATTATTATCGTTCGTGGAATGTGAATTGTATGACTCGTATTTTTGCACTTGTACTTGCACTAGCAAAACAGTGGAGTTTTGATAACCCCCGAGTATTCGGGGGTGGATGTCTATTTTTGCATTCAGGTTTTGGAGCATAACACAGGTTCGGCACGAAGGATGATGAAAGATGATCGATACTAATCACATGAGGAACCGTATATTGTTTATTGGTTCAGTTGTACTTTATTTTCCGCTGCTATATTTTTCCCGTTGTACGGGTGTGGTTGTGTTTTGACCCCTGCGTGGGCATGAGTTGTATTTGAGTTGTATGTATTTATTGAAAGACCAAATCGGTCTACTGAGTCATTTTAGCCTTAAAGGCATGGTTGAGTTGTTATATGTGTTACCAGCCTCGTAGATCCTTGAGGAAAGGTTCTACGGCGTGTAATATCCCTGAGCGGATTGGGGGTGTTACATAAATGGTATCAGAGCTTAGGTTGTGGAAACCTAGGCTGTCGGGTCAAGTCGTGTTGTTTGAGTCTTGTTTCATCGGATTTTATCTGACTGAGTCGTGTCGCGACGCGTTGTCTGAGTTTGTTGGTCGTGATTAGTATCGTGGGGCGATCATCATCTTCGTGCGACCTGTGGATATAAGTCTCCCTTCTTTGTGTTGTGCCTCGTGTGACACGAGCTATTTTTATGATTTATTTGTTAAGCGATGGGATCCTCTTATGGATTTTGATTTCTTGATATGTGGTCATTTGACCCTCATATTTCGTTCATATGAGGAGTAGTCTTGCTGGATTGTGCATGTTTGACTTTATTTCTTTTATCCGCTGCGTGAGTTCCTTTGTAATGGCTTTCGGTATTTTACCGACTGAGTTTTATTTCGAAAACCGGTTCCCTAAACTAAGTTTTTGGCATTTTGGCCTTGATCGTTTTGGCGAAATTTTTATGATGGTATTTAGTATTTTGTAAATGGCTTTTGTAAGTTTTTGAAATATTACCGTCATCGGCCTTTTGACGTTGTAAATGATTTTTAGCCTGGTGAGTTCCGGCGCGGGACCCACGGCGCTATAATGTTTCGTGTAATTACCTGAAATTTTTGGGCATTCTAGCCCATTGAATTATCTTTGAAAACCTTGAGTATCTTAGAAAATAAATTTCGAGACGTACTTTTAAAATGAATTATTTTCTCGTGGTACATCCAAGGTGCCACAATATGTTTCCAAATTCTTCTACCTCGATGACCAAAATGTTTTGAGATGTTTTCAATGTTTTAGAAACACTTTTATTTAGACCCGAGGGTCGAATATTCTGAAAGTTTTCACTAAGAAAAAGTTTCTTCATTTTTATCAAATGCGAAATGGTTCTCCAAAGTCTCGATAACGATGTTTCACGTTTGTACTTTTTTTAAAGGTGATACTCAAGATCAACCGGTGTTCTTCTAAAATTATTTTCAAAATGAGGTTTTCGTTTTTAAAACCTATCCATTCCCGTTTGAGGGCTGGGTATGTATGTATGATGTTCGCGTTGTCATTATGATGCTTGCTCCCGAGTATGATCGAATTGGTAGTGTGAGCGTTGAGTCGTTTTCCACACATTTGTTGTGTTAGCCCCCTATGAGAGGCGGGATGTTGGTGTTGAATGTTGTCGCCTCGTAGTGATTTATGCGTTGTCGCGCATGTGTGAGCTGTTAGAGCTTGGTTTGGTATGACCGTGTGCATCGGTGATGGTTCCGTTATGTGTTGGTTGTTTGATGTCTTGTTACCTTGCTCCCGTTTTTGTGAATTTCGTGGACGAGGTCGGAGGTAATACCCGTACTATTTTGACTTCTGTATTTTCTCTTTCTCTAGTCTATCGATTCACTCGTGTTCATTGATACTGTCTTCTGTACTTTGGTTTCATCGTTCGAACGAGCTGTAATCTTGTTTTGGGTCGATCTGGTTATCGCTGTGACTTTTCCGAATTCTGTTCGATTCTTGTGAACCTTGTTCGGAAATAACATCTTTTGGTTCTACTAGTTCTTTTATTCGAAGTGGATCGGATTTTGAACTTCTGTATTTTCGACTCTATCGACTCGTTTATGCTCGTTAACATTTTCTGAACTTTCCCTATCCCTTGCTTTTGTTGATCGAACGAGGGTGGTATTGTTTCGGAATAAATCGTTTGTCGTTGTGACTTTTCAATCGCTATTCGCTTTCCTGTGGATCTTATGGGAATGCACGTCTTGTTGTTCTCACCAGATCATCCTGGGAGTTGTTGTTTGAATTTTATTATCCTTCGTGTTTCGGACATTATTGTTCGATTTTTGTTGTCTCGATCGTTTGTTTGTTCGGTTTTTGTTCTCGTTTCGTGATTGTTGAGCGTTCAGGCTCCTTCGTAATTCCCTTAAGTTCGGGAAATTAGTCTCGTTTTCGATCTTCCAACCCTTGGGCGGTGGAATTCCGTATTTGTTCAGCGATTGGCTCGCGTTTTGATTGATGTACCGTTGGGTCGGTCGATCATATTGATTTTCGTTCGTTGTGTTTTGTGATTGTTCGGATAATTGACTTGACTATATTATCCATTTGATGACGCTTGTCATTTGTTGATTTTATTATATTCCTAACGGCGACGTTGTGTTGGTCGCCGTGGAGCGTGTTTTCACGTCGTATGTCTCTTTGCGTTTCTTGCAGCATTTCGCCGTCGGGCACGAGTTTTCGGTTTTTGCGTATCTCGTCGAGTTTTCCTGACAGGGGATATTGCTCCTCCCTACTTGTTTTAAGTTTCGGGACGAAACTTCTTTTAAGGAGGGTAGAATGTAATACCCGTAATTTCGATTTCTGGTAATTCTTTTTTTTTCGGCGGAAGTCGGTTTTGAGGACTCGCTCATGACTTTTTCGTCATTCTGAGAATGATTAATTCTACACTTTTTGTCATCCGAGTTTGTTTCAGTGTCGTTTTGTTGAGTTCCGTGCTTTTTAGCGACTTTTCCGCACTTGAGTTCGATTCTTGCGAATCTCGTTCGAAACTGCTGTTTCGAGTTTTCCGTAAGTCCGTTTAACTTTGTTAGACGTGTTGTGAACTTCAGTTTGGTTATTCGATCACGTATCGTGATTTTCGGGCGTTTTGGGCCATTTTGTAATTTACCCAAAGTTATGGGTATCTGTATATGTAATTGTTGTCTCGACCCGTTTCTTGGTCGCGTATGATTAATTATTGCATTATGTTTTCATTCTGGGTCGTTGATGTTGTCCGCGAACTTTTCGTCGTGTTCGTTTCGTACGTTTTCGGAAAATCGAGTCGTCGAGCCCTGGTGGCCGGGCACTGGCCGGACGGTTGCGGGTTCTGGCCGGATGATTGCAGGTACCGGCCGAACGGGTGTGGCAGGAACCGACATAGCGCACGCTATGGCCGGAAGGTATCGCACGCTACGACCGGGAGGCAGCGCACGCTACGACCGGTTGTCTGCGCGCTAGAGGGCCGAGGCAGTAAGGCAGTCGGGGTACTGGACTCAGTGGATCGGCAGGTAGCGCACGCTACTGCCGGACACTGCGCACGCTACGACCGGCAGGTAGCGCACGCTATGGCCGGAAGGCTACGCGCGCTACCTGGACGAGCAGTGTCTCTGGATTCCGGCCTGGGCCGATAGCGTACGCTAGCGTGGCAGCCTAGCGCACGCTAGTCCGGCCCAGTATAAATGTGGCAGAGCAGCCTCATTTTCACTCGTTTTTCATTTCCTTTCTTTTCGATCCGCGGCTGGAGCTTCGGAGGAGGCGAATCCATGTTGTTGAACAACAAACCCACGAAGTTCTTGAGTTCATATCATTGATTAATCATCCGTTATCATCCTTTGATCCAGCGAATCAAGGTAATCTTTCTTAGAACCCTAGTTTCTTGAATTTTGGGGTTTTTGTGTTTTTGTCCGATTCGTTCCGTATTGTTTTTAGCATATTAGTATTGCATGAGTAACATGTGTGTGTGTGTGTATGCTCACTATGGGTTAGATCCGACGGGGTCTCGGTAGGGCTCCACGAAGCTGTGGGACCGCGAGCTTGCTTTTAACCACTACGGGTTAGATCTGACGGGGTCTCGGTAGGGATCCACGAAGCTGTGGGTCCGCGGTTAATTGTGGTGCATTTTGCAAATGTGATTTGATATTGGCATTTCCGGAAATGAGTGCTTTCGAATGGTTTTCATGATTGCATGCATCGACTAAGTGTGTAAGAGGTAATTTGTTCGTTTGACTTACTTGGTTAGGATGGCACTAGAGTATTTTGTTGTTTGTGTTAAATCCTTTATTTGTTGTTTTTGATGTTGGGAGACGAACCTTATGGTCGCTCTTGTGTACTATGAGTTGATGAGATTTGGGGCTAAAATCCCAACGGTTTTGTAAAGATCATTTGACGGATTTGGGGCTAAAATCCCAACGGTTTGGTAAAGATTATTTTACGGAAAGTAAACCTTTGGGGCGGTGACCCCTTTTGTCTTTTGGGTTTTGAAAAGTAGGATTTGATAATCCTAAATTGTTTTCTATTAAAACTCCTGATGGTATTTCAAATCATTTTACAAATTGTTTCCCTTGATATTTTGATCTTGAAATTTTGGGAAGTCTTTACTCAAACTCTTGCCTCGGGAAGTGTTCATCTTGTTGTATTTGAATCTTTGAGGATTCCGGATTATTATCGTTCGTGGAATGTGAATTGTATGACTCGTATTTTTGCACTTGTACTTGCACTAGCAAAACAGTGGAGTTTTGCTAACCCCCGAGTATTCGGGGGGTGGATGTCTATTTTTGCATTCAGGTTTTGGAGCATAACACAGGGTCGGCACGAAGGATGATGAAAGATGATCGATACTAATCACATGAGGATCCGTACATTGTTTATTGGTTCAGTTGTACTTTATTTTCCGATGCTATATTTTTCCTGATGTACGGGTGTGGTTGTGTTTTGACCCCTGTGTGGGCATGAGTTGTATTTGAGTTGTATGTATTTATTGAAAGACCAAATCGGTCTACTGAGTCATTTTAGCCTTAAAGGCATGGTTGAGTTGTTATATGTGTTACCAGCCTGGTAGATCCTTGAGGAAAGGTTCTACGGCGTGTAATATCCCTGAGCGGATTGGAGGTGTTACAATCTTCAACAGTTTATACAAAAATACTGCAACTTCAAACATAAAAATACAGAAAATCAACAATGCATCTCCAACAGCATACACAAAAATACAGAAATTAGTAATGCATCTCGAACAGTTTGCACAAAAATACAGTAAAAATATATATTATATTATATTCTTTTTCTAATCTTAATATTATGTACAAACTTAAATGCATTTTATAATTATATTATATATATTATCACAAATATTCAATCAATACATTTTAAAGCATTAAAATTGCTAGGCTTTTAATTTCTAAATTGAGTAACAAATAATTGGTGCAAATTTATGTGCATAAATATAATTTAATAAATATCTTTTGAAAACTATAGCTAAAGTAATATATATATATATATATATATATATGAATAAACAATAATATAAATAAGATAGAATAGTGTCGGTGGAATGAATAGTATCACACTATAAATAGGAGAACACTGCAGATATCTTAAAAGTATAGGAACTTTTACAGTAGCTGCTAGAGAATGATTAACACAAAAATAATATTCAGTACCATTTTGCAGTTGCTATTCGAGATACTCTTAGTAATATTGTTTTGGTAACTTGGCGAAGCGGAACACAAATAAACTGAAACCAAAAAAAAATGAATGTGAGTGATATTAAACCAAATCAAACCAAACATACACAGTATATCCCGCTCAGAGCAGGGTCTGGGAGGGTAAGATGTACGCAGACCATGCCCCTAGTTTTTACGGTAGGGAGGTTGTTTCCGTGAACACCCCCAGCTTAGTGCGCAACAAAGTATAGAATGATATATACAAATAAGCATAAGATTCGAAAAAGCTCAAAACCATACCTGGGCTCATGGCTTAATTCACACGAGACTTACCTAAGAGAACTTTGGCAACTACACTCTCGATGAACGTTGCTCTAACAGAAGAGGGGTTGACTCTGCGCCCAGCTCCTGTCAAAAATACACCACAAGCAAAAGTCAATAGAATTAAATATACAATAAAAATAAAAAATGCAATGCTCTAGGTCAAACGTAATCGAGACAACTCAACCCTGAGGCTCTCTACTACAGCACCGCTCCCGAAAAAAGAATCCACAACTCTGATCTGGCGCCTCCAAGAGCACCTATCAATAGGCATGGTCTCGGAAAAGTTTAAGGCCTTCAAATCTAATCTCAGCTGCTCCTCCCACGTCCTCCTCGGTCTGCCTCTCCTTCTCCCCCAACAACCAATAAACTCTCAACCCTCCTCACCGGAGCAGATGCCTGCCTCCTGCGGACGTGGCCAAACCATCTCAATCTCCCTTCTCTAACTTTCGCTGAAATGAGCGCCACTTCTAGCGTGTTCCAGAAAACCTCGTTCGAGATTCTATCCAAATGTGAGTGATATTACTACGGTGTATTCCCTCTGATTCTATTACAAGCTTTGCTTTAAGATGTTGAAATTTAAAATACAAATCTAATTGTCTCACTTTTTGTAATATTTTAAAATATTTATAAAAATATCCTTTATTTCAGCTCTATACAGAGAAAAAAATTTATAATAGTCTAAATTCCAACGTATGTATTTATTTTTCTCTCTTTCCTTGAATACTCTCTATAGGAAATTAATTTTTTTTAACTTTTTATAGCTTTAACTAAATTATCTTAATATTGATAATTAGTTAAAAAAAAAAAGACTTACACACTATCAATCTTATTATCTCTTTATAGCTCTATATATGTGTGGAATGATTTTGATTCCATACTTTTGGTTTGTACATTTATGATATGATGTATGTTTCAAATGAGTAAAATTCATAATATGAAGTTGATTAACAAAATTATAACTAAACTCATTCATCAAATCCATAAAGCGTAGATTTAGAAACACATGCGACTGCAGATTTTGCTCATATATCAGGTATCAAATCAAAATTAAAAAACAATAGAAAAAAATAAAATGTTATAAAATAGATCCAAATAATATTAAAATAAATCATAAATATAAAAATTTATGGATTCACCAACAAAGATCCATACCACTTACGAAATCATGGATTGCATATCCGATTCTTAATAATCGAACATAACCAGTCTGGAACGGAATGTTGGAAAGTTTTAATTGATTTTTAATGGCTAAAATATTTAATTTATGTGAAATTAAATAGTCCAAGATTAATCCACATTCGGAGTAGATAATCGTAGTATATCTAATTTCTTAAAATTTATTTTTATAGTTAGTGAGAAATTAATGAGTGAAGTTAGTCATTTGAAAAGGCATTTTGAAATGAATGAGAATATGAAGGATTTCATCCCACATTGGAAATGTGATTAAGGTTAATACACTCAATACAGTGAAGAGAGTTGGATAGTGTGCAATATGACCAAGACTATGCACCTAGACTTGGAGTTGACTAGACTACATGCGCGCACACGCGTGTCCGCCCGCCCGGCCGGCTCAGCCCGGCTCGAGCTTGGGAGTTAATGCGTGTGTATTAATGCAGCAGCTTTTAGTCATAAAACCTGTATTAAGGCAGCAGTTTTTTATTCATAAAATTGTCTTAATGCGGCAATATTATGGACATTAAGCATGTCTTAATGCTGCAGTTTCGTATTTCCTAAATACCCTAATTTATTGCCACAATATATATATATATATATATATATGAGTTCATAGTAGAGGCTTGAATACAGATCATCATCTATCATCGAATATGTATACATACATACGTATATACATACATACATATATATATATATACATACATACATACATACATACATTACAGTATGCTCAGTTCTCTCTTATCTCCAGTTCGCTGGAGCTATTTTTTGGTGTGCTACAGAACCGAAGACGTTAGCTGTTGTATCTTTGGGGATAATACGTCTGAAAATCATCAGCACTATACGGGACGTAATTATCTTGCGGAAAGATATCAATCGTCTCGGCTATAAGAATATTATTCGTGTAATTTCATTCTCTGTTTTCATTTTATATTTTGTAATCGAATTGTAAGAACAGTAATATTGTTGAGTAGATTTTCTTTTTCCCGTTTTATTTTAATTTTAATTTACTGAAGAACAACACTAAAAATTGTTTCTATAAGTGTAAATATACAGAATGAGTGCCAAATAATAGAGGAAGAATATAATAGTTCGAGAAATATGAGGCTCAGATCTGTTAGGTCAATAAATAGGAAAGGATACTGCCACCACGCCATGGCTGCAGATTCGCCGGTTGCAAGTAATTAAAAGGAAGACATAATCCCCAAAGAAATCACATGCCATTCAGGTCGCCCTGCCAATATACGGTCTGGATCATCTAATGCCCGATGAATCAACTCATAGAGAATAAAAAATCTTATAATCATCATCACAGCCCATTATACTGTGATACCACGCGAATACATCTAATTTTTTTCTCAAGAAGGAGGTTAGAGAGTCCCTCATTGTTGGTTCTAACTGCTTTCAAGTTTTCAAAACCTTGATAGGGTCGTTTCGATATACCAGTATAGGTATGGTATCTTCAGCCGCTCATTTTTGCCACAGTTTCCAACATGCGTGGATCTATGTCAACTTCCACATGAACCTTATGACCAAGAGCCTCTGGTTGATCCCCGTTTCAAGGTTTCCTGAACCTCTACAGTAGAACCTTCAACTGAATGATTTGGATTTTTAGGAACTGTCAACGGGGTAGCTTCCAACACTAGAACCCGCCTTGGGTATCTACCCCTGAGAAAAACCAACATCGTGCTAGGGTTCTTCGCCAGGATGTTGGACAAACATAATTGCATTATAGACCTGCTTTTTACTCCATGTAAGTTCTTTTCTTGGAGCTTCTTACGCCTGCAACTCTACAACATCATCACAAGTCCACTGTAAGTGCCTACAAGCCTTCTCTACCAAGTGCAAAGCTTTGTTGTAACACTCCCTGGAATCTGTCTGAGAACCTTTTCACAACCTATTCCATTCGGGGTTGGGAACTTCATGGCAAGATGATAAATCGAGGTGATCACCCGCATTTCTTTCAAAAAGATCTTCCCATTATTGCACTATAAGATATATCCTTATTGACTACCATGAATTCATAGAACTGAGTGGAAGATTGAGGTCCCTCACCTAGAGTGACAGGAAGGTTCACATGTCCCACTATTTGTACCGAATTTCCAGTGAAACTATTCAACTCATTGTAGACGGCATTCATCTCCTTATCCAATAAGCCCATTTTTTGTTATGTGCTATAGGCTAACACATTTCCCTAGCTTCCATCATCAACTAGCAATCTATGGACGTTTAGACCTTCAATAGCAATAATAACAACCAACGCATCACATTAGTGGTGGTGAACCCACTTTGCATCTTCCCCAGTGAATGTGATATCCATGGTTTCTCCTTTAAATAGCTTCAGCGGTCTCTTAGATGAATTAAACACATTTGTAAGTGGTTTCTCCTTAGATTCACGGGCGTACCTGTCCATAGAGTTTCTGCTTTTGCCCCCGACATAAGTATCCCTAATAATGGTTCGGATACTTCCTGTTCTCATGGTACGGTCTGGATTAGCTTGTTCACCTTCCCTCTGAACCTTATTATCATTGTACTTCTTAGCTTTTTTTTCCACAAATTCGGTTAGGTACCCTCTTCTAATGAGGTCCTCAGTATGATCTTTGAGGTGTCTACAATGAGGCATCTCATGCCCATTCATGTCATGAAACGCACAATACTTTCCCATATACTTTTTCCCTGGAGGTCCAGACCTAGCAGGCTTCTTAAAAATCCCATTTTATCTCCTACTTCAAAGATGCGCTTCATTGGAGTTGCCAGCGGGGTATACTCTTCATACCTCCAAAATACCTTTTTTACTGGGCTTCTATCTCTGACTGGAGGACGATCTTCATTCGAGTTTACTGTGATGGGAACTGTCTTCTCATCACGAGTGGTGGTTTTGATATTTGAGGTTTCTGGGTTGAAGGTTCTCTTTTGCCTGAACCTTTGCCTTTGAGACTATAAGAGGTGCTTCTCTTGTTTATGGCCCATCTGCCTTGTCCTCTAGAATTGGTGTCTTTAGCATGTTTAGACAATAAATCTTCGATTATCTTGTAAGACTCTACTGCGGCATAGAAGTCGGCCAATATTTCAGGTTGCTTACCTTGCAACTCCTTCTGAAAATCTATGCCAGGTCTCGCTCCTGCTATTAAGAAGTTCTTTAAGGTATCATTTGAAGCTTTCCTCACCTTAGGAACCTCTACATTGAAGCGCTTGAAATATTCCCTCAACGTTTCATCATTTCTCTGTTTGATATTGTTAGGAGTATGTCCTCGAATGCCACACAGAGGATGTTGGAGTGAGGGCATTGTACTTGTTATTATGTAAATCATTTTCAGAAGGCAATTGTATGTTTCTTTATTTACTGGTAGTCACTGGCATTCCTGACTCGTAATATATATATATAGAAACTAATCAATGTATTTGAGAGCAAAACATTCCACTCCTTATTGGATAAGGGGATCGGCACTGGAAAGGTTTATCGCTCAAATACATAATCGTTCGCAAGTCGATGAAACTTGACTGGGCGTTAAGTTTATGTGAACACTTGTATGATGTGTTCTTTGACTTGGAGAGTGTCTGTCGATCACTAATGGTTAGTGGGAGCACACGTTATAGGTATGCTAATGAGATTAGTATACTCGAACCGACTCACCCTCGATTCGTCACACGGATTTCACCGGGGCAGTCAATTGCGGAATCGAAAGGTTGTGATAGGTATTCGTGAACCTTCGACTTGAGGATTTAGTAGGGATGTACTTGTGACGTCAAGATTTTCATTAAAGTAGTTCGACCCAGAAAATCGGAAGGTGTGAGTCAAACTCGACGTGCATCTTGACAGGCAGGTAGCAAGTTCTACTAAATGTCAAGATAGGATTCTTTCTCCTGTGAGTGAACGGGTATATGTCTTATGCGGTTACTGGAAGATGAGATCATAAGTCTTTGGCCAAAGCATTGGAGCTAGTTGTATTTGATACACGAGAGCTCAGTGATCTCGATTTGCATTAACTCATGCATAGCGTCAAGTATAGATAGGGTTTAGCTGACTGTGACCCTATAACTTGATCGGGACATTTGAAAGAAGGGTTTATACGTATGCTGGTATTCACAATAGAAAGGTTTTGGAATGATCACCATCATTCGTTCTCAGTTGGGGTACAGTGTAGGCCGCCAGGCTGGCTAGGTGGTGCTACTACTCTTTGGTTCCTCCCATTACTAACTGAGACGGACCTACCGAGTCGCGCAATAGGATTGACGACGGAATGAATTGAGATTATTCTCTCTTAATGAATATTAGATATTGGATATCTAATTTATTGGACATTAGATGTCTAATTAATTTCGGGACATTAGATGTCTAAATTAATTTATTAGAGAAATTAATTTACGGCCTAATGAATTAAATAAATTACTGAGTGATTAATTTGATTCACATATATAATTATTTCTTGGAAAAATTAATTATATTATTTCGTATTTGATATAATTAATTAATTGGATTAATTGATTGATATAAATACATCGAAACAGAATGAAGTTTATCGGATTGGACTCGCGGGAGTCCGAAAACAAACGAAACTCTTCTGGTTCTTCTAGATTGCCCCCCATTTTTTACATCATGCACCATAGTCATGGATTCCACCTAACATGGTGGAAGACCATAGTTGTCTTTCATTTGATGGATTTAATGAACATGAGATGTTTATTATGAAGGGGACAAGAGATCATGAGGTGATTTCTTTGTGGGAGAAGACTTAGAATGTGATGAATGATTGAAATCAAAATAGAAGACTTCTTCCTCTCTCACTTAAAAACTTACGGTTCATACAAAGAGTGAGAATGACTTTGAGTTTTCTTCTTTATTGTTCTTCTTCACCTCCTTCAACTTCTTCTTCATTTTTCTTAGAGAAAAATTGAAAGAAAATGTTGTGAGGAAATATATCTATACACTTAGAGTGATATAGATTCTAGTTATAGCTCCTATAACTTTGTTCTAGTCGTGTCCTTAGAGGACAACAAAGTAGAATCCGTTCCGATCGTTTCTCCGGTGCGTGGCAAGTAGAGAAGCGGTGTTTTCGGCATTGGATCATCCAAGAGCTTGTTGCGGGTTGGATTCGTAGGGGACATCATCTTCTCAACGATTGCATCAACGGACTACAAGGGTATGATACCGTACCTTCCTATTTGTTCATTTTTTTTCGTATATAAGTAGCTTGAATTGATCCTCCTTGAGGGATTCGTATTGCAACTTCATGTTTTCGCTTCCGCCGCGTCTTCGTTTTTATTGTGCGAATCCCAATAGTGGTATCGGAGCGAGATCTTGCGATCGTATATTCGATATTTAGCATTTGAAATGCTTGATTGGGTGTTCTTATGATTTGGAATCATAATCGTTTTAATCATTGATTTTCAATTGTTCATCTAAAAATTAATTTTTCATGATTTTATGTTACAATATAAATCTATTTTTTTCTTTTGAAAAACTAATTTAAATGTGTCATATAAAGATTAGAAAAATATTATTTTTGGAAACGAGGCAAAAAACGAGCCGAAAATATGAACGGAACCGGCAGCTTGGAGCTGGTCGGGCGCTGTCGTGCGTTCCCAGGCAGTGGATCGTGATCAGGCCATGCGGTCCGGTCCTGCTCGACAGCCTTCCGGGCGCTGCCAGGCAGTGGATTGCGATTCGGCATGCGGTCCGGCCCTGCTCGGCAGCCTGCCGGGCGTTGCCAGGTAGTGGATCGCGATCCGGCCATGAGGTCCGGCCCTGCTCGACAGCCTGCTAGGCAGTGCCCCGGACTTGGACCGACCGTATTTTTCGACTCTGTTTTTTATATTTTGTTCGGTAATTAATTTCTCACAAATTAAATTGGATTTAATTTGACTAAGATATAATTATGGTAATTTTATTCTTAGGGGAATTAATTTAATGAATATTTTCTCGTCCGGAATAAGTTAAAATTAACGGTTGTTTGAATTAATTGGATTAATTCTTTTTGGATGGATTAATTTATATTGATTGGATCAATAGTTAGATTAATTGTTATGACATTAATTTTAATGTGATTGTTGCATTATTATTTGAATGGTGATGTAGTTCGTGGACCTAGTTTTTGAATTGTTTTTCGATTGGGTTGTAAAGGCCGTTTTGAGCCTTATTATTACTAGAAATATTTGTATCTAGGATGAAATTTTTCAATATAAAATTTATATGTAATGACGAAGACCGTAGGAAGATCCATTCGAGAGGACGAAGATTCAAGACTCGAGACATGTAACGATGTTTTGGGTTCTAGGAACAGTCCATGAACTACATGTTGGTAGCAGCTAGGTTGTGTATGTTTTATTCATATGGTATGAATGCTACAAATGCGCTTAAATGAATTAATGTGCAAAGTGTAACATTAATCGCGAAAATTCTCCCACGATAAAATTATTAAGTTTAAAAAGTTTCGAGGTTTTCCTTCCCTCGATCGAGCTTTCGAAAAATTGAAATCCAAACTGGATGTGCTATTCTTCCGAGTTATCAGGGTAGTCGTTTGGGGAGGGTTGATAAATTCTGAGAGTGCATTGGATGCCTTCGGTTGGAGCAAATTTTATCCTTAGAAACCTGTTCGGTTGCCAGATAAGATTCAATTGTGAAACTGATTAGCATCGATGGTATAAACTTAACTTGATCACGAACTATAGAAACCATATAGGTTGAGGGGAGTGGAAAAGGGGAAAAAGAAGATCGAATCATACATTAGATGGGTTGGTGTTGGACACCACTTTATGAAGATTATTAGACTAGAAACCTGTTCGGTTGCCCACTATTAAAATTTATAAAGAAATCGATCACCACTATGAAGTAATACGATCAAGTACTTCCGAATTTCACAAGGGAGTGTGTTATTCCGATAAAAGTAGTGGGAGCTGGGTTAAAAGAATATAAAAGACCTTAATTCTAAACTCAGATCATAATCAAATGAGTCAATAACCAATCTGTCGTACTAAATGCACACAAACAAAATATCAACTCTCAAAATGACAATGAACCCATTTTCAATTATACTCGACAAGAACACCTTAAATGGGCCAAAATTTGTGGATTGGCTCCGCAACCTGATGATAGTCCTCAGTATGGAGGCGCTGGGATACGTCTTGGAGGAGAACATTCCGATATCTCCAGTGTGGACCAGAGCCAGTCAGGAAGATGTTTAAAATCACAAAAAGTGGGTTAAAGATGACATTAGAGTCTGTGGTTTTATGATGGCCTCTATGTCTAATGAGCTTCAGAGAGCTCATGAGAAAATGACTTCTGCTAGTCCGATTTTATCTCATTTAACCGAGCTTTATGGTGAGCACAGTCGAACTTCTAGATATGAGATATCCAAGCAACTGTTTGGTGCCACGATGAAGGAAGGAGAGAAAGTTGGGGACCACATCCTCATATGATTTCTATGATCGAGACATTGGAGGCTCTTGATTTTAGGATGCATGCTTCTCTCAGACCGACCTTATCCTGCAGTGTCTTTCTGATTCCTTCTCACAGTTTTTTATGAACTTCAACTGCAATGAGATTGCGTGAAATTTAGCTGGGCTAATGAACAAACCAGTGACCGCTCAGTCTCACATGAAGACTCCGCGGATGAAGGAGTCTGCCCTTGTGATTTCTTCTAGATCTCGGAGGTCCAAGAATAAGAAGAAAAAGACCAAGAAGCAGATGGGTCCACGAAGCAAGGACTTTAAGGGTAAGGGCAAGGCCCCAATGGTTCCTAAGAGCAAGAAGGTAAAGTCAGATGAATGTCTCAATTGCGGTGAGTTGGGCCACTGGGCAAGAGACTGTCTGATCCTTCATGGCGCTTCAGGTACAGAACTTTTAGTTTTGGAAATAAATTGTTCTGCTACTGTATTTTATACTTCTTGGATATTGGATTCAGGTGCTAGTTCTCACATTTGTACCATGAATCAAGATCTAGAACAAAGTAGGATACTTAGGGCTGAGGAAATGATGATTACTGTCGGAAGCGGAAATAGTGTCGAAGCAACCAATATAGGATCACTTCTTTGGGTTTGGAATCCGGCTTTGTTTTAACTTTAGATGATGTATTTGTATTGCCCAAGGGGCATAAGAACATTGTATCCATTTCGGTCATGGATCGGAAAGGCTTTTTATTTTTCATTGGTGATGGTTCTTGCAAATTTTATTTTCGAAATAAATTAGTAGGCACTGCTACATTGTTAAATGGACTGTATCATCTAAACATAAGTAACAAAGTCGTTGTGAACACTATAACTAGGAAGCCTGGTAGGGATGATACTAATCAAGTTTTGAAATGGCATCTCAGACTTGGTCATGTTGGTGAGACCAAGGTTTACGAAATGGAAAAGGATAAACTTATGGGTCCATTGGGATCGGATCCCTTCCCAACTTGTGAATCTTGCCTTAATGATAAAATAACTAAGTCCCCCTTCACAGGGAATTTTGAAAGAGCCGCTGATAAACTTAGATTAGTCCATACCGACATGTGTGGTGTTGGGAGTCGGTGCCTAAATCGAAGGCACAGTGGAAGCAATATACGAATCTAATTTGATCCGAATCCCTTAAGAGGATCGATCAAGATACGTATATCTGAATATAAAACGAAACAAAGTAAGATTCGAAAACATACCCTCGTAGTCTGTTGATTAAATAGTGTATGTGATTACCCAAGCTTTAGGTGATCTTCCCCATGAATCCAATTGGTCAAGCTCTTAAATGATCCAACGCCGAAAACACCGCGTCTCTACTTGCCACGCACCGGAGAAACGAACGGAACGACGACCACACAGTTAACCTCCTAGGTTACGGCTAGAAAAGGATGATAGGAGCTTGCTAATTAAGATTACAACACTAAGTATATAATCTATATATCTCAAAAATCTCTCGATTTTTCTCCAAGAAAACTCAAGAAAAATGAAGAAGAAGAAGGATACTTGGAGAATGACTTTCTCTCTCTCTTTTTGCCAAATGAACCGTGTGTTTTTCAAGTGGGGCTAGAGAAGTGAAGTCTTCACTTTTATTCTTCACCCCCCAAGTCTAAATCACCAACCAAGATATCACAAATGATATTGTACCCTCAAAGTCTAATGTGCTCCACCATTAAGGTGGAGACAAAGACAAAGGGAGTTGAGTAGTGGGGGGAATCTAGAAGACACGGATAGGTTTGGTTTGTTTCGGTCTCCTGAGAGTCCAAACAGATAACCCCAATCCGTTTCGATGTATTTATATCAATTAATTAATCTAATTAATTAATCATATTAAATACAAAATAATATAATTAATTTCTACAAGAAACAATTATATTCATGAATTAAATTAATCACCCAGTAATTTATTTAATTCATAAGGCCGTGAATTAATTTATCCAATAAATTAATTTAGACATCTAATGTCCCAAAATTAATTAGACATCCAATGGCCAATAAATTAGATATCCGATATCTAATATTTATAAATAGAGAATAAGCTCGATTCATTCCATCGTCAATCCTATTGTGTGACTCGGTAGGTCCGTCTCAGTTAGCAATAGGAGGAACCAAAGAGTAGTAGCACCACCTAGCCAGCCTGGCGGCATACACTGTACCCCAAATGAGAACGAATGATTGGGATCATTCAAAAAACATTATATCATGAATACTAGTATACGTATAAATCCTTCTTTCAAATGTCCCGATCAAGTTATAGGGTCACGGTCAGTCAAACCCTATCTGTACTTGACACTATGCATGAGTTAATGCAAATCGAGATCACTGAGCTCTCGTGTATCCAATACAACTAGCTCCAATGCTTTGGGCAAAGACTTATGATCTCATTTGCCAATAACCGCATATGATATATACCCGTTCACTAACAGGAGAAAGAATCCTATCTTGGTACTTACTAGAACCTGTTATCTGCCCGTCAAGATGCACGTCGAGGTTGACCCCCACCTTCCGGTTTTCTGGGTCGAAGTACTCTAATGAAAATCTTAACGTCACAAGCACATCCCTACTAGATCCTCAAGTCGAAGGTTCACGAATACCTATCACAATCATTCGATTCCGTCATTGACTCCCGGAGTGAATCCGTGTGACGAATTGAGGGTAAGTCGGTTCGAATATACTAATCTGTGCTCCCACTAACCATTAGTGTTTGGCAAGCACTCTCCAATTCAAAGAACATGTCATACAAGTCTTCATATAAACTTAACGCCCAGTCAAGTTTCATCGACTTGCGAACGATTAAGTATTTGAGCCACAAACCTTTCCAGTGCCGATCCCCTTATCCAATAAAGAGTGGAATGTTTTGCTATCAAATACACGGACTAGTTTCTATAAATATATATATATAGGAGTCAGGAATACTAGTGAATAAATAAACATACAATTGCCTTCAAATAATGAATTACATAATAACAAATACAATGCCCTCACTCAAACATCCCATGAGTGGCATTCGAGGGCATACTCCTAACAATCTCCCACTTGCATGCAATGCCACACATTATAATACCTAATACCCATGTTCTCTAGATGACGCTCCAAGCTAATCTGAGAAAGTGGCTTGGTCAGCGGATCAGCGACGTTATCAGCTAAGTCTACTCTATGCAGCATAATGTATCCCTTGCGAACAAATTCTCTCACGAGATGATACTTCCTCGCAATGTGTTTGGTGCTATTGTGAAACCTCAGCTCCTTGGCCTGCGCTACAGCTCCATCGTTGTCGCAGAAAAGCGGAACAGGCATATCAGCGCATGGTATCACTTGAAGTTCTCCCATAAACTTCTTAATCTAGAACCCTTCCTTAGAAGCCTCTGAGGCTGCTTGATACTCATCCTGACTGGTGGAATCAGCAATCGCGCTTTGCTTGGCACTACGCCAAGATATTGCTCCTCCATTAAGAGTAAATATGTAGCCAGAAGTAGACATCGAATCGTCTTTCTGTCCTTGGAATTCTGAATCAGTGAAGCCCATCACATTAAGTTCTCCACTGCCATACATAAGAACCAGATCTCTAGTCCTTCTTAAGTACTTGAGAACGTTCTTTACAGCGGTCCAATGTTCCTTGCCTGGGTTTGCCTGAAACCTACTTACCACGCTCACAGCATGCGCAATGTCAGGTCTTGTACACAACATAGCATACATAAGGCTACCCATGGCCGAAGCATATGGTATATTACTCATTTCCTTTTGTTGTTCCTCACTTTTAGGACACATCTTCAAGGAGAGTTTTATTCCATATCGCATCAGTAGGAACCCTCTTTTAGAATCATTCATCTTAAATCGCTTTAAGATCTTATCTATATAGAGGGCTTGGTAAAGACCTATCATTCTCTTCGTTCTATCCCGGTAGAGCCGAATTCCAAGAATATAGGTAGCTTCTCCCAAGTCTTTCATAGAGAAATTACTCGAAAGCCAAGCTTTCACATAACTGAGCATTCCCACATCATTTCCTATTAGTAGAATGTCATCTACATATAGTACTAAGAATGTGATGTTGCTCCCACTAATCCTTTCGTATACACAAGGTTCCTCTTCATTTTGCATGAAGTCAAACTCTTTGACTGCCTCGTCAAAATGAAGGTTCCAACTACACGAAGCTTGCTTCAGTCCATAAATGGAACGCTGAATCTTGCACACTTTCTGCTTATCAACCTCGGACATAAAGCCTTTAGGCTACTCCATATAGATTTCCTCCTCGGAAACCATTACGGAAAGCCGTCTTTACGTCCATCTGCCATATCTCATAATCGTGGTAGGCAGCTATAGCAAGCATCATGCGCATAGACTTGATCATAGCTACGGGTGAGAAGGTATCGTGATAATCGATCCCTTCTTTCTGGGTATAACTCTTTGCCACAAGTCTGGCCTTATAGGTGTCAACCTTGCCGTCCCCATCAGTCTTTCTCTTGTAGATCCACTTATTCCCAATAGGCACTATGACCTTGCGGCGGTCTACTAGAGTCCAGACCTGATTCATATGCATCGAGTCTATCTCAGCTTCCATAGCTTCCCACCATTTCGCGGAGTCTACATCCACCATCGCTTGGTCATAGGTCGTTGGGTCGGCCTCTTGGCTATCACCTGGAACCTCATAGAGACCCATCTCCTCCAGGTGCACAAGGCCATACCTCTCAGGTAAATGAGACACCCTACTAGACCTACGAGGTGGTTGTACTTGTGTTTTAGAAGGTTCGGGTCCAATTTCTTGTACAGGTGTATCCTGAGGAGTTTCATTGTATTCTTTCAAAGAAATACTTTTACCTGCTCCGCTTTCCTGAATAAAATCATCTTCCAAGGAAGTGTGCTTGCAAAGCAACAATGATCTTTCGATCTTCGGGCATGTAGAATAGATAACCCATCATCCCAGATGGGAATCCAGTGAAACGTCCCTTCACGAACCTAGCTTTCAATTTCTCCACCTTAGTCTTCTTGACATAGGCGGGACATCCCCAAATCCTAATGTGATTGAGACTTGGTTTCCTGCCCTCCCACATCTCATGTGGAGTTTTAGGAATGGACTTGGAAGGACATATGTTCAAGATATAAGCAGCAGTCAGGAGTGCATACACCCACAGGTAAATCGGTAAGTCAGTATAGCTAAGATTAGAACGGACCATGTTCAACAAGGTTCGGTTCCTTCTTTCTGACACACCATTTAACTGAGGAGTTCCTGGAGGTGTAAGTTGTGATACTATTCCATGCTCCTTAAGGAACTCGTCAAACTCTGTACTCATATACTGACCACCTCGGTCCGACCGAATTTCTTTGATATGATTACCAGTTTGTTTTTCGACTAGGGCCTTAAATTCTTGGAATTTCTCAAAGGCCCCGGATTTATGCTTCATTAAGTATACAAAACCATACCTAGTATGATCATCTGGAAACGTAATGAAATACTGATATCCGTCACGTGCTGCTTCTAAAGCACTACATACGTCGATATGGACTAATCCAAATTTATCAGTGGCTCTTTCAAAAGTACCTGTGAAGGGGGACTTAGTCATTTTGCCTTTAAGGTAAGATTCACAAGTATGAAAGGGATCTGATCCCAAGGGACCCATAAGTCCATCCTTTTCTATTTTGTAAACCTTGGTCTGACCAACATGACCAAGTCTAAGATGCCATTTCAAAATCTGATTAGTTTCATCCCTACCACGCTTCCTAGTCATAGTATTCACATTGACCTTGTTACTTAGGTTTAGATGATACAATTCATTCAACAATGTAGCAGTGCCCACTAGTTTATTTCTAAAATAAATTTTGCAGGAACCATCATTGACCGGAATGGATACAATGTTTTTATGCCCCTTGGGCAAAAAAAGAACATCATCTAATGTTAAAACAAAGCCGGATTCCAAATCCAAAAGAAGTGATCCTATGTCAGTTGCTTCGACACTATGCCCGCTTCCGATAGTAATCATCACTTCCCCAGCTCCAAGCTTCCTACTTTATTCCACATCCTGATTCACGGTACAAATGTGAGAACTAGCACCTGAATCCAGTGTCCAAGAAGTAGAAAATACAGTAGCAGAACAATTTGTTTCCAAAACTAAAAGTTATGTACCTGAAGTGCCATGAAGAATCGGACAGTCTCTAGCCCAGTGGCCCAGCTCACCGCATTTGAGGCATGCATCCTTCTTCTTCTTGCTCTTGGGAACCATTGGGGCCTTGCCCTTACCCTTAAGGTCCTTGATTTATGGTCCCGTCTGCTTCTAGGTATTTTTCTTCTTATTCTTAGACCTCGGAGGTCCTGAAGAAATCACAAGGGTAGACTCCTTCACTTGCGGAGTCTTCATCTGAGACTGAGCGATTACCAGTTTGTTCATCAACCCTGCTAAATTGCAAGCAATCTCATTGCAGTTAAAATTCATAACAAACTGTGAGAAGGAATCAGGAAGAGACTTTAGGATAAAGTCGGTCTGAAGAGAAGTATCTATCTTAAAATCAAGAGCCTCCAATCTCTCGATCATAGATATCATTTTGAGGACGTGGTCCCCAACCTTCTCACATTCCTTCATTCTAGCACCGAACAGTTGCTTGGATATCTCATATCTAGCAGTTCGACTGTGCTCACCATAAAGCTCGGTTAAGTGAGATAAAATCTGCCTAGCAGAAGTCATTTTCTCATGAGATCTTTCAATCTCATTAGACATAGAAGTCATCATATAGGCACGAACTTTTATGTCATTCTTTACCCCTTTTCGTGGTTTTTAATTTCTTCCCGATTGGCTCAAGTCCACACCGGAGGCGACGGAATGTCTGTCTCCAAGACGTATCCCGGTGCCTCTATACTAAGGGCAATCATTAGGTTGCGGAGACAGTCCACAAAGTTAGGGCCAATTAAGGTGTTCTTTTCGAGTAGTATAGTGAGTGGGTTCATTGTCATATTGAGAGTTGATATGTGTCTGCATTAAGTATGACAGATTAATTAGTGACTCATTCAATTATGTTCTGAGTATAGAATTAAGGTCTTTTCTATTCATTTAACCCAGCTCCCACTATTTTTATCGGAATAACACACTCCCTTGTGAAATCCGGAAGTATATGTTCGCATTACTTCATAGTGGTGATCGAGTTCTTTATAAATTTTAATAGAGGGCAACCGAACAGATTTCTGGTCTATTAATCTTCATAAAGTGGCGTCCAACACCAACTCATTTAATGGATGATTCGATCTTATTTTTCCCCTTATTCACTCTCCTCAACCTATACAGTTTCTATGGTTCGTGAACAAGTTAAGTTTATACCATCGACACAAATCAGTTTCACAATTGAATTTTATTGGCAACCGAATAGGTTTCTATGGATAAAATTTGCTCCAACCGAAGGCATTCAATGCGCTCTTGTTAATTTATCGATCCTCCCTGAACGACTACCTGATAACTCAGAAGCATAGAACATACGGTTTAGATTTCAATTTTCTGAAAGCCCGATCGAGGGAAGGAAAACCTTGAAACCTTTTAAACTTAATAATTTGTCGTGGGAGAATTTTCGCGATTAATGTTACACTTTGCACATTAATTCATTTAAGCACGTTTGTAGCATTCATACCATATGAATAAACATTCGCAACCTAGTTGCTACCAACATGTAGTTCATGGACCGTTCCTAGAACAAAAACGTCGTAATCTAATTGCAAGTCTTCAGTCTTGAATCTTCGTCTTCTCGAACGGATCTTCCTCCGGTCTTCGTCATTACATTTAAATTTTACATTGAAACATTGCATCCTAGATACAAATATTTCTAGTAAAATACATAGGCTCAAAACGGCCTTTACAACCCAATCGAACAAAACCGAACGATTCAAAACTAGGTCCATGAACTACATCACCATTCAAATATAATGCATCGAACACATTAAAATAAATGGCATTCAAAATTAATCTTAAATGTTGATCCAATCAATATAAATTAATCCATCCACATGAATTAATCCAATTAATTCACAAAACCGTTAATTTTAACTTGTTCCAGACGAGAAAATATTTCATTAAATTAATTTCCCTAAGAAAAAATTACCATAATTATATCTTAGTCAAATTAAATCCAATTTAATTTGTGGGAAATTAATTACCGAATGAAATATAAAAATGGAGTCGAAAAACACACGGCCGGGCCAAGCCCGGCACTGCCCAGAACCCTGCCCAGCAGGGCCGGACCGCATAGCCGGACTGCGGTCCTCAGAATGGGACCACTCGGCAGGTGGCCGGCAGTCTACCGATCATGGCCGGCACAGGGCCAGACCGCGATCTGCAGAATGGGACCGCATGGTAGTACCCGATCAACTCCAAGTTGTCGGGTCCGTCTACATAAATAGATTTACATCGTAACATAAAATCATGAAAAATTAATTTTTAGATGAACAATTGAAAATCAACGATTAATACGATTATGATTCCAAATCATAAGAACATCCAATCAAGCATTCCAAATGCCAAATATCATATATAAGATCGCAAGACCTATGCTCTAATACCACTCTTGGGATTCGGTGCCTAAATCGAAGATGCAGCAGAAGCAATATACGAATCTAATGGATCCAAACCCCTTAAGAGGATCGATCAAGCTACGTATATACTAATATAAAATGAAACAAAGTAAGATTCGAAATCATACCCTCGTTGTCCATTGATTAAATGGTGTATTCGATTCCCAAGCTTTAGATGATCTTCCCCACGAATCTGATTCGTCAAGCTCTTGAATGATCCAATGCCGAAAACACCGCGACTCTACTTGCCACGCGCTGAAGAAACGAACGGAACAACGACCACCCAATTAACCTCCAAGGTTACAGCTAGAAAATGATGATAGGAGCTTGTTAATTAAGATTACAACACTCTAAGTATTTAATCTATATCTCTCAAAAATCTCTCGATTTTTCTCTAAGAAAACTCAAGAAAATGAAGAAGAAGAAGAAGACGACGAAGACTTGGAGAAGGATTTTCTCTATCTCTTTTTGCCAAATGAACCGTGTGTTTTTCAAGTGGGGGGAGAGAAGTGAAGTCTTCACTTTTATTCTTCACCCTCCAAGTCTAAATCACCAACCAAGATATCACAAATGATATTGTCCCCTCAAAGTATAATGTCTTCCACCAATTAAGGTGGAGACAAAGACCAAGGGAGGTGAGTAGGTGGGGGGCATCTAGAAGACCCGGACGGGTTTGGTACGTTTCGGTCTCCCGAGAGTCCAAACTGATAAACCCCAATCTGTTCTGATGTATTTATATCAATTAATTAATCTAATTAATTATCATATCAAATACAAAATAATATAATTAATTTCTCAAAGAAATAATTATATTCATGACTTAAATTAATCACTCAGTAATTTATTTAATTCATTAGGCCGTAAATTAATTTATCCAATAAATTAATTTAGACATCCAATGTCCCAAAATTAATTAGACATCCAATGTCCAATAAATTAGATATCCAATATCTAATATTAATAAATAGAGAATAAGCTCGATTCATTCCGTCGTTAATCCAATTGCGCGACTCGGTAGGTCTGTCTCAGTTAGCAAGGGGAGGAACCAAAGAGTAGTAGCACCACCTAGCCATCCTAGCAGCCTACAATGTACCCCAACTGAGAACGGATGATTGGGATCATTTAAAAACCATTCTATAGTTAATACTAGTATATGTATAAACCCTTCTTTCAAATGTCCCGATCAGGTTATAGGGTCACGGTCAGTCAAACCCTATCTGTACTTGACACTATACATGAGTTAATGCAAATCGAGATCATTGAGCTCTCGTGTATCCAATACAACTAGCTCCAATACTTTGGCCAAATACTTATGATCTCATTTGCCAATAACCGCATATGATATATACCCGTTCACTAACAAGAGAAAGAATCCTATCTTGGTACTTAGTAGAACCTGCTACCTGCCCGTCAAGATGCACGTCGATATTGACCCCCACCTTTCTGTTTTCTGGGTCGAACTACTCTAATGAAAATCTTAACGTCACAAGCACATCCCGGCTAAATCCTCAAGTCGAAGGTTCACGAATACCTATCACAACCTTTCGATTCCGTCATTGACTCCCGAAGTGAATCCGTGTGACGAATCGAGGGTGAGTCGGTTCGAGTATACTAATCTCATTAGCATACCTATAACGTGTGATCCCACTAACCATTAGTGCTCGACATGCACTCTCCAAGTCAAAGAACACGTCATACAAGTCTTCACATAAACTTAACGCCCAGTCAAGTTTCATCGACTTGCAAATGATTAAGTATTTGAGCCATTAGCCTTTCCAGTGCCGATCTCCTTATCCAATAAGGAGTGGAATGTTTTGCTCTCAAATACACGGACTAGTTTCTATATATGTGTATATATATATATATATTTACGAGTCAGGAATACCAGTGACTACCAGTAAATAAAAAAACATACAATTGCCTTCAAATAATGTATTACATAATAACAAGTACAATGCCCTCACTCAAACATCCCCTGAGTGGCATTCGAGGGCATACTCCTACCATGTGGTACTTTGGAAGCAGGATGTGATGGATATCAGTATTTCATTACGGTCACGGATGATCATACTAGGTATGGTTATGTGTACTTAATGAAACACAAATCTGAGGCCTTTGAGAAATTCAAAGAATTTAAGACCCTAGTCGAAAAATAAACTGGTAATCATATCAAAGCACTCTGGTCAGACCGAGGTAGCGAGTATATGAGTTCAGAGTTTGACGAGTTCCTTAAGGAGCACTAAATAGTGTCACAACTCACACTTCCAGGAACTTCTCAGTTAAATGGTGTGTCGGAAAGAAGGAATCGAACCTTGTTGGACATGGTTCATTCCATGCTTAGCTACACCGACTTACCGATTTACCTATGGGGTTATGCGCTCCTTACTGCTGCTTATATATTGAACAGGTGTCCTTCCAAATCCATTCCTAAGACTCCACATGAGATGTGGGAGGGTAGGAAACTAAGTCTTAATCATATTAGGATTCGGGGATATCCCGCTTATGTCAAGAAGACTAAGGTGGAGAAGTTGGAAGCAAGGTCCGTGAAGGGAGATTTTATTGGATTCTCATCTGGGACAATGGGTTATTAATTCCACATGCCCGAAGATCGAAAGATAATTGTTGCTTTGAAAGCACACTTCCTGGAAGATGAGTTCAATTCAGGAAGGTGGGACAGGTAGAAGTATTTCTGTGAAAGAATATAATGAAACTCCTCAGGAGACACTTGTACATTAAGTTGGAACCGAACCTTATGAATCACAAGTACAACCACATCGTAGGTCTAGTAGGGTGTCTCAATTACCGAAGAGGTATGGTTTTATGCACTTGGAGGAATTGGGTCTCCATGAAGTTCCAGGTGATAACCAAGAGACCGACCCGCGCAATGGTGGATGTAGACTCAGTAAAATGGACTGTAGCTGGATTCACGTAGTTGGGAACTTCATTTTGATGAGGCTGTAAAAGAGTTTAACTTCGTGCAAAATAAGGAGGAACCTTGTGTATACAAGAGGGTTAGTGGGAGCAAGATCGCATTCTTAGTACTATATGTAGATAAAATTCTACTAATAGGAAACGATGTGGGAATGCTCAGTTCTGTGAAAGCTTGGATTTAGAGTAGGTTCTCCACGAAGGACTTGGGAGAAGAAACCTATATTCTTGGGATTAGATTCTACTGGGATAGAACGAAGAGAATGATAGGTCTTTTTCCAAGCCCTCTATATAGATATAATCTTAAAGCGATTTAAGATGGATGATTCTAAAAGAGGGTTCCTACCTATGCGACATGAAATAAAACTCACCTTGAATATGTGTCCTCATAGTGAGGAACAATGAAGGGAAAAGAGTAATATACTGGGTAGCCTTGTGTATGCCTTGTTGTGTACGAGAACTGACATTACGCATGCTGGGAGCATGGTAAGTAAGTTTCAGGCAAACCCATGTAGGGAACATTGGACCGCTGTAAAGAACATTCTCAAGTACTTTAGAAGGACTAGAGATCTAGTTCTTATGTATGGTGGTGGAGAACTGAATGTGACGGGCTTCACTAATTCAGACTTCCAAGGACAGAAAGATGACTATGTGTCTACTTCTGGCTACATTTTTTTCTTAATGGAGTAGCAGTATCTTGGCATAGTGCCAACAAAGCACAACTGCTAATTCCACCTGTCAGGCTGAGTATCAAGCGACCTCGGAGGCCTCCAAAGGAAGGGTTTTAGATTAAGAAGTTACTAGGTGAACCTCAAGTGACACCAAGTGTTGGGCTACCTATTTTCGTTTTTATGCGATAAATGATGGAGCAGTAGCACAGGCCTAGGTGCCGAGGTTTCACAACAGTACAAAACATATTGAGAGAAAGTATCATCTCGTGAGAGAATTTGTCTGCAAAGGATACATTGTGCTGCATAGAGTAGACTCAGTAGACAACTTCGCTGATCCACTGACCAAGACACTCTCTCAGATAAGCTTGGAGCGTCATCTGGAGAACATGGGTATTAGATACCATAGTGTGTGGCATTGAGTGCAAGTGAGAGATTGTTAGGAGTATTCCCTCTAATGCCACTCAGTGGATGTTAGAGTGAGGGCATTGTACTTGTTATTATGTAATCATTTTCAGAATGCAATTATATGTTTCTTTATATACTGGTAGTCACTGGCATTCCTGACTCGTAAATATAACTAGTCCATGTATTTGAGAGCATAACATTCCACTCCTTATTGGATAAGGGGATCGGCACTGGAAAGGTTTATCGCTCAAATACTTAATCATTAGTGAGTCGATGAAACTTGATTGGGCGTTAAGTTTATGTGAAGACTTGTATGACGTGTTCTTTGACTTGGAGAGTGTCTGTCGACCACTAATGATTAGTCAGAGCACACGTTATAGGTATGATAATGAGATTAGTATACTCGAACCGACTCACCCTCGATTCGTCACACGAATTTCACTCCGGGACAGTCAATGACAGAATCGAAAGGTTGTGATAGGTATTCATAAACCTTCGACTTGAGGATTAGTAGGGATGTGCTTGTGAGGTTGAGATTTTCATTAGAGTAGTTCGACCTAGAAAACCAGAAGGTGGGGGTCAACCTCAACGTGCATCTTGATGGGCAAGTAGCAGGTTCTACTAAATGCCAAGATAGGATTCCTCTCCTGTAAGTGAATGGGTATATGTCATATGCGGTTATTGGCAGATGAGATCATAAGTATTTGTCCAAAGCATTGGAGCTAGTTGTATTGGATACACAAGAGCTCAGTGATCTCGATTTGCATTAGCTCATGCATAGCGTCAAGTACAGATAGGGTTTGACTGACTGTGACCCTATAACTTGATAGGGACATTTGAAAGAAGGGTTTATATGTATACTGGTATTCATAATAGAAAGGTTTTGGAATGATCCCCATCATTCTTTCTCAGTTGGGATACAGTGTTGGCTGCTAGGCTGGCTAGGTGGTGCTACTACTCTTTGGTTACTCCCATTGCTAACTGAGACGGACCTACCAAGTCGCGCATTAGGATTGGCGATGGAATGAATTGATCTTATTCTCTCTTAATGAATATTAAATATTGGATATCTAATTTATTGGACATTAAATGTCTAATTAATTTCGGGACATTAGATGTCTAAATTAATTTATTACAGAAATTAATTTACGGCCTATTGAATTAAATAAATTACTCATTGATTAATTTGATTCACATATATAATTATTTCTTGGAGAAATTAATTATATTATTTTGTATTAGATATAATTAATTAATTAGATTAATTGATTGATATAAATACATCGAAACAGAATTAAGTTTATCGGATTGGACTTGCGGGAGTCCGAAAACGAACGAAACTCTTCCGGTTCTTCTAGATTGCCCCCCATTTTTTACATCATGCACCATGGTCATGGATTCCACCGAACATGGTTGAATACCATAGTTGTCTTTCATTTGATGGATTTAATAAACATGAGATGTTTATTATGAAGGGGACAAGAGATCATGAGGTAATTTCTTTATGGGAGAAGACTTAGAATGTGATGAATGATTGAAATCAAAATATAAGACTTCTTCCTCTCTCACTTGAAAACTTACGGTTCATACAAAGAGTGAGAATGACTTTGAGTTGTCTTCTTTATTGTTCTTCATCTTCATCTCCTTCAACTTCTTCTTCATTTTTCTTAAAGAAAAATTGAAAGAAAATATTGAGAGGAAATATACATATACAATTAGAGTGATATAGATTATAATTATAACTCCTATCACTTTGTTCTAGTCGTGTCCTTAGAGGACAATGAAGTGGGAGTCGTTCCAATCGTTTCTACAGCGCGTGGCAAGTAGAGACGCGGTGTTTTCGGTATTGGATCATCCAAGAGTTTGCTGCAGATTGGATTCGTAGGGGACATCATCTTCTCAACGATTGAATCAACGGACTACAAGGGTATGATATTGTACCTTCCTCTTTGTTCATTTTTATTCGTATATACGTAGCTTGAATCGATCCTCCTTGAGGGATTCGTATTGCAACTTTGTGTTTTCGCTTATTCTGCGTCTTTGTTTTGGTGTGTGAATCCCAACAAATATTTGCTAAAGTACTCACAGGTGGAGCATACGCAAATGAAGCTCGAAATTGGTTTATAAAGAGTTCCACCATTTTCCTCCAAGAGTTGATTGTATTTAAGGGTATCCTCTTGAACCACTGATATGTGCTTTCCCTCAACGTAGCTGCCAACAGACGAGATTTAGTTAGGTCTTTTATCTGATAAACCTCCATATCCATATTTAAACGACTAATTTACTTCACGGGATCAGCCATTCCATCAAACTTCAGGTCTCATGTACCTCTGTACGTCCTCGACAGAGGGGACTCCGACACCTTTCTGGTAAAAGGAAAGTTTATGGTTAACCCAGCTTTCGACTTCTGATGTTCCTTGAGTTTCTTCAGAACTTTACGGAGTTCGTCCATCTTATATTCCCCAGTTTCACCATTTGAAGTGAGGTTATCATCTTCTTCAGGTTCAATGCTGAGTGATATCCTTCTTCTATGAGCGAAGGTATGACAGGAACTCGAGCTTTGTTCCTCCAAGCTCATGGTTGAGGCCTTAATCGACTTGGACCTATTACCTTGAGTTCTTTCTTCGGAATAGGACTTCTCCCACCTCTCGCTCTTGGTATCTCACGACCGGGGTCTGTCAAACTGGCTCTTGGAACCTCGTGAGTGAGATCTCCTCGAACGGTTCATCTTTGCCTGGTCCATCTTATGTCTCAAATCTTTGTTATTAAGCCTTTTACCTATCCTATCAACACACTCATGCTCCTCGTGGGTGAAGCCTCTTTGCCCGAGGACCTGCCATCCTGGGGCCTCTCATATGGCAACTTCTAGTCTGGTGAGTCCCACTCTGTATTTTCCTTGTCGGTTTCAATATCTGATAAACCCTTCTTTTCTTCATTTTGTCCAGGCTCATCAGCATCAGAATCGTAGTCAAGACGTGTCGGTGTGATATTCCCCTTCTTTGTTTTTTGTTTAATGAATCACTATGCTTCCTCTTCCATTTTCTCATCTTTTCAGACCTTCTTTCCAAAGTCTCAATCTTTCTGCTTAGCAACTAGACATGAGCTAAAAGATCTTTGTTACTAATCCCTTCATCGGGATCTTTTTTCCATTTGATATCGTTGTTCGACGGTGTCCGCTTATCACCGGAACTGCATGATATTTCCTCTCCAAAGACTATAATAGCCCTTCTTCAAGCACCAAAAATGTTGTGAGAGGAATTGAACAACACTTATGGAGGTTATGTAGCTCGAATAATGGTAAGTGTGAAGCTTCTCAACTGCCCAAAGAGGTTCACAACTGAGCTTCCATGATATGCGGATGGTGATTTGGTGGTGGTTTGGACTGAGTTTGCAAGGATTCCAGGGGACAAGGGTTGTACAACTCTCTGTACAGCTGTCCAAGTCGCCCGAGAATGTGTTCCACTCAAATTTAGGGTGCTCTTTAATTCAAATGTTTCAACGTCTTTTCTTGCCCTGTAAAGTGCCTACATATCCCATATTTATAGAAATCAAGTCCCTCATATAGTTCTTTTAGATTGTGACTCTGATCCATACCATATCAGCCATGTTTTGATGTATTTAATCCTTATCCAAACACTGATTTCATAATGTTTGTGTAGTTTCTAGTGTCCTTGTTCGAGTAGGACTCATTACCTGCATTCTTTGATATATATCCGAATATAGACATATGTATATCACGTATATATGTGAGTTACCCCATTTCCAATCGTTGTTATCACTCTAGAGTCCATCTCTAGGCTCATAAGACGTGTTCCTAAAGTGTAGGAAGCAGTGTCCTTCTCCTAATACAATTCTGCCGCCTGGTACTGGAACCTCGAACCTGTAACCTGTAAGCCTCGAACCCGCACCTTGCTCACAAATAGGACCCTCCAAACTAATCAAGCTTTCCATGTACCAATTCCTGCCATTAAGCCTCTCCACCCATCATTGACTCTGTCATTAGGGAACCTTGGTCTATGTGCCTCCACAGACACCAAAACCTATGTACCCTGTGAACCTTTTATAACTAGAGGTGCAACTTTCCACATCATTCATTCAAAGCTCTTATGGGACAAGTCTATCATGCATGAACCTTCCCAATTCACTTCCATCAAGTTGTATTGGGTCTCCACGGTACTATGAGGCAAAATTTAATCCATACCAAATTTTGGGTACAACATGTTAGTAATACTTGTTAGATTTTGATGATGTCATCAATATAAATTCAAATGTTTATTACTTGGCAAAAATGTAAGGAAGAACCAAATGAGTATCTTCCATAGGCCAAATAATGTTGAGTATAAAACTTGGCAAAATGTAAAGAAGAACCAAATGAGTTTCTTCTATAGGCCAAAAAATAAATTAGGCTGAAAATCGACTAAGTACTAAATATCAGCTAAGTACATCAGAGATGTACAGCCGAGTCAAGTCAGAATAGTTCTGGTCAACAAAAAATCATGGATCTTTGACCAGACTGCAGCCAAGGTACCTCAGACAAGTCACCTGATCAGACAAGTTCCAGACTAAGAACATCAGAGAGGTCCAGACTGCAGAGAAGTTAACTGCACTTCAGCCTAGTCGAGATCAGCCAAGTACTCCAAGTCCACGTCAGCATGCGTTGAAAAGTCAAGTATTACGGAAAGCCACATGCAACGTGAAAAGACAAATTGGAGAGATTCCCGCAAGAGATATGATTTAAATAAATCATCCAGACCCACCTTGAAAACTTTAATCGTTTTATATTCAAAAGATTCGGCGCATCACATGCAGAGTCTTCACAATGGTCGGAAGATAGATTAAAATATGGGAATCCAGCCTTGCAACGTTCAGAAAGAAAACAATGAAGTCTACCTCTCCAACAGACAGATTTGTTCAAAAGATTTGCAACGGCTATAATGAAAAGTTCAGAGATCGTGACCTATATATATCCGAAGATTTGAATCTGAGAAAACACCTTACGATAACAACTACCGGTGCGAACATACTTTCAAGCGATCAAAGCATTCAAGCTATCAAAAAGCAAAATACAGCATCGTGAAAAGAGTGGTTCTAAAAAGTTCATACTTAAAGAAGCTCTTAGTTGGAGAAGACAAAAACTCTTGTCTATAATCCTGAGTTCGGGGTACTTCACTGGTTGAAGTTAAGAGACTGTAAAGGCATCCAAGGATCGAGGATCAAGAGGTGCAAGGCAGTCAAGTGTGGTACAATGGCACGGATTTCCACTGGTTGGAAGTTGTTGTAGTTTTGTTTGAATCACTGTAATATTTATCACTGGTTGAGAATTATAGTGAATTCATCTCTAACTGGTTTGGAGAAAAGTGGATTAGTAGAGGATTACCCCACCTCTGAGACTACTATAATTGTCTGCGTTCTTTACTGTTTTATTGCATCATACTTTAACTGCTGCATTCATTGTTAAGTGTTTCATTAGTTGCTTTATATTCGTCATCAGCTGACTTCCGCATATATTAAAGAACAAACGACTCCAAGTCATTTGTTTACCTATCAGCTGAAGAAACTCACTCTTAAGAAAAAGAGTTTAAGAGTTTCAACAAGTCTATTCACCCCCCCCCCCTCTAGACTTGTTCCTGGACGACTTGTGACCTACAAGTGGTATCAGAGCGGTTGGTTCATTTATTTCACGAACCAGATCTATATCAGAGATATATCTTTACTCTCAGTTTATAATGGAACACATGCATTCTAGACTCCCTGTGTTTTCAGTTGACCAGTATGATCTTTGGAAGATAAGGATGCAGGCACACTTATCTTCAATCTATGATGACATGTGGTGCATCATCGAGGATGGTCCATTCATCTTCTAGAAGGACAACACTGTAGAGGAGATCGCAGCAGGGAAGCCAGAGAAGATTCCAAAGAAGAGGACAGAGCTGACTCCCGAAGAAAGAAAGCTGGCCAATCTTGATAACCGGGCCAGAGATGTGTTATATCAAACTCTTGACAAATCCACCATGGTCAAGATAAAGAACTGCAAAAATGCCAAGGAAATCTGGGACACATTAGCTTTAATGTGTGAGGGAACGGAGCTAATCAAAGAAAATAAATTATCAATTGCTATTCAAAAGTTTGACAATTTCAAAATGAAGAACGGCGAATCCATAGATCAAGTGGACACAAGGTTCACTAAGATTATCAACGAAATCAACTCCCTCGGCAAAACCTATGGCAACAGGGAAATGGCACTGAAGGTTCTCAGATCTCTCAACCCTGAATGGAGCATGAAGTCTGTGGCCATGAGAGAGTCCAAGGACCTGAATAAAATAAAAATTCAAGAGTTGTTCTCTGATCTGAATGATTATGAGTTCGAGCTTCCAAGTTCATCCTCAACTGAGCCCGCAGAGAAGGGAATAGCATTTGCAGCCGAGTACCCCACCAATAGCCTATCTGATGTAAAGCCTCCAAATCCATTAGATTTTGAGGAAGAAATGGCGTTTATAATGCAAAGGTTCAGTAACTTCCGGAAAAACTACTCCAAATACAAGAAAAATTAAAGGAGAATCCCAGAAGGAACCAGAAAGTTGGGAGCTGGAAGGTGGAGTGCTACAATTGTCACAAGACAGGACACATCCAAATCGACTGTCCTGAGCTCAAGAAGGACGAGAGCAAGAAGGAGGTGGGCAGAAAAGAAGATAGAAGAAAGGCCCCCATCGGAGAAGACCAGGAGCATGTAGAATCAAGCAGCGGATTCTTTTCGGATGATGATGAAGAGTATGACTGCCTGATAGCCAACCTAGCTGATGAAGAGGTAACTTCTAAACCCTCTGGTTCAAATAATAGTTCAGCCATGTCACAAGATATGGATCTGCACGAATCGGTAAATCAGTTATTTAAAGATTTTGAAACACTCAAATCTGCACACCAAATCATCGTGAGAGAAGACTCAGCTGCAAGATGAGAATAGGCAGCTGAAAAATGATTTCGAAAAACTCAGCCTAGAACTGAATAAGGTTGAGATAACTGCAGCTGACTTTAAAAACCAGGCTGATGTTAATACAGCTGAGATAAACCGACTAACTGTCTTACTTAAAGAAAAATCAGCGGCACTTGCTCATGCCAAAGCCGAGTTTACTAAGCTGACTCAGATAGATAAGACTCAGGCGCAGGAAATAACCTCCCTGAAGGCGTCTTCAACTATGGAAGAATTGTGTACCAATAAAAGGTCACTATATTTCAAATCAGGCCTTGGATATGATCCTCACACTCCCTCTAGTTCTAAAAGAAAGTTTATCAAGGGAGAAACAATTGTCTCGACTGCTGATCCTACATATAAACCGACATTTAAAAAAAGGCAACAGCCAAGTCACATGTCTAGGCGGCAGTCAGGTTACACCAGACAGCCATCTAGACAGACGACTAAGCGATGGCCTGCAAAGCAAAGACCAGCACAACATGCCCACTATTACCAACAACTCCCTAAAAACAGATTTCAAAATGGGAGGGGCAGATGGAAACCTCAAGGATATCCCAATTTCCAAAATGAACAAGTGTGGAGACCTCAAAGATTTAATAAATGGTCTCAGCCAAGATTTAGAAATGGCCCACACTATCAAAATTTTGAGGAATATCCAGTATACAGTCCCAACAGGAGATTCAGACCTCGACCTTACACACCTTATGAGGGTTATAATAATAATAACAACTTTCACAATCCAAGGAGAAATCAATTCTCCAGGAAACCAGCTAACCCCAAAGGACCCACACAGATTCGGGTACCTAAATCTCTACTTGTCTGATTGCAGAAAAGATGGAAGGACTACAACCACATCTCCACAAGCTCAAACTTTGGAGGTGAAGAATGGTTTGTAGATTCTGGATGCTCGAGTCACATGACCGGGAACAAGAAGATGCTGTCCAAATACACCAAAGAAAGAGGTCCTGATGTAACCTTTAGAGATAGCTCTAGAGGACAAACAAAGGGCTTTGGAGAGCTGCACCGAGGAAATATTGTGATATCCAAAGTTCACTATGTCAAAGGACTAAAATACAATCTTCTGAGCATAAGCCAGTTTTGCGACGAGAATAATCTAGTAGTCTTCACCATTTAGAAATGTATGGTGATAGATATCTTATCTGGACAAGTGAAGCTACAAGGTTTCAGAAGGAGAGATGTCTACATGATAGATTGGAACACAGGAACACCTAACTCCTGTTTTCTATCTAAAACAGTAGCTGAGAACGGATGGCTATGGCACAAAAGACTATGTCACCTGAACTTCAAAGCCATCAACAAGATTAGTTCTCAGAAGCTGGTCAGAGGACTTCCAGATGAAGCATTCAAGAAAGAAGCGCTTTGTGATGCATGTCAGAAAGGAAGCGGCACGAGCATCATTCAAGCCAGTCCAGCCTACAACTCTCACAACAAGGATCTTAGATCTACTCCACATGGATCTATTTGGTCCTATCAAGCCAAGGACTCTGAGCGGACGAAAGCATGCACTTGTTGTAGTAGATGATTATTCAAGGTACACTTGGATTATCTTCTTGTATAAGAAAAGTGAAACCTTGACCAAGCTACCTGAGCTGCTGAGAAGGATCCAGAATGAGAAATCCCTATCCATCATCAAGATCAGATCAGATAGAGGAGGAGAGTTTCTCAACAAGGCGATCACTGATTACAGCGATCAGAATGGGATCCAGCATGAGCTCTCTGCAGCCAGGACTCCCCAGCAGAATGGTGTTGCTGAAAGAAGAAACAGAACCCTGAAGGAAGCAGCAAGGTCCATGATTGCAGAAGCGGACCTGCCTAAGAGGTTCTGGGCTGAAGCTGTCAACACAGCTTGCCATACACAGAACAGGAGTATGATAGTAGGGAGACATGGCAAAACTCCCTATGAGGTTTGGAATAATAGAACTCCTATTGTTGCTTATTTTCATGTTTTTGGTTGTAAGTGTTTCATCCACAACAACGGTAAAACACAACTAAATACCTTTGATGCTAAAACTAATGACGGTCTCTTTATGGGATACTTACAAAGAAGCAAGGCATATAGAGTATTTAACAAAAGAACCTTAGTTGTGGAGGAAACACCCCATGTTTTTTTTGATGAATCTACTGTTGAGTACAGGAAGCAAGTTGAGCTAATTGAGAACAAGCTCAAATCCGCGACCCTTGAAGAAGTCATTATACATGACACTGGAATGGTGGACTCACCTGCAGACCAGCCTGATGATCCAACTGCAGCTACTAAAGACCCAACTGTAGATCAGACAGGATCACCAAACCTATCTGATCTAGTTGCCGTTGATGAAGACCCAGCTGTAGCTGACAAAGACTCATCTGCAGATCAGAACCAGCCTGCAGATGACAAGACGGTAGCTGATCCAGCTGCAGACCAAGGAGACCAGAACCCAGCTGATGCAGAAATCCACCCGAGCAATTCAACAGGGGGAACAAACCCAGAAGAAGATGATATCCCCAAATGGCTCAAAGACCATCCAATCCAGCAAATCATCGGGAAGCTGACTGATGGAGTTAAGACAAGACAGTCAACCCTACCAGCAGGAATGGCTATGTTCTCATGCTTTATGTCACTGATAGAAACTAAAACGACAGAACAAGCCTTAGAAGATTACTCTTGGATAAATGCCATGCAAGAAGAACTGGAGCAGATGGAAAGAAACAAAGTTTGGGAACTAACAGACAGACCTGATCACAAGAAGGTTATTGGCACTAAATGGGTGTACAAAAACAAGAGTGATGAAGACGGAGCTGTTGTTAGGAATAAGGCCAGACTTGTACAAAAGGGTATGCACATTGTGAAGGAATAGATTTTGATGAAACCTATGCACCTGTTGCAAGATTATAGGCCATCAGACTATTCCTCGCATATGCTGCATTCAAGGATTTTGAAGTATATCAGATGGATGTAAAGAGTGCTTTTCTAAATGGCATCCTAGAAGAAGAAGTCTATGTAGAGCAACCCCCAGGTTTTCTCAAAGGAGACAAAGTCTATAAGCTGTTGAAGGCTCTCTATAGACTTAAGCAAGCACCTAGAGCGTGGTATGAAACATTGTCTGTGTTTCTTGAGAATAATGGTTTTTGCAAAGGGAAGGTGGACAAGACCCTATTCAGAGTGGAGCACGAAGGCCACATATTAATAGTCCAGATATATGTGGATGACATCATATTCGGCTCAACCAATCTAGAGCTTTGTGAGAAATTCTGCAACCTCATGCAAGGAGAATTTGAGATGAGTATGATGGGAAAGCTTAACTTCTTTCTCGGACTACAAGTTAAGCAGATGGAAAAAGGAATTTTCATCAACCAAGCTAAGTATACCAAAGATCTGATCAAGAGATATGGAATGGAATCAGCCAAGCCAGCAAGAATTCCTATGAGCACAAGTACTCACTTAGATGCAGATGAGGGAGGCATATCAGTGGACTCAACCCACTACAGAGGACTCATTGGATCATTGCTTTACCTCACTGCAAGCAGACCAGACATATCCTATGCCGTAGGAGTTTGTGCGCAATTCCAATCCAAGCCAAAGCAATCAAACCTAGATGCAGCCAAGAGGATAATAAAGTACCTTAAGTCTACAGTCAATGCTGGACTATGGTACCCCAAGGATGATAACTTCGAGCTGTCAGGATATTCAGATGCAGATTTTGCAGGATGCAAAATCAACAGGAAGAGCACTAGTGGAACGTGCCAATTCCTAGGAACCAGACTGATATCCTCGTTTAGCAAGAAGCAGGTTTCTAACTCTATCTCAACCACAGAGTCAGAATACCTAGCTGCAGGTAGCTATTGTGCACAGATCTTATGGATCAGACAGCAGCTAAGGGATTATAATATCATTGCCAATGAAGTTTCTATCTGGTGTGACAACAATAGTGCTATTGCAATAACCAACAATCCGGTTTTGCATTCAAGGACGAAGCACATTGATATTAAGCACCACTTCATCAGAGACCATGTGGTTAACAAAAGAGTTAGAGTTGAAAGAGTCAGCACAGACTACCAGATACCTGACATCTTTACCAAACCATTGCCAGAGGAAAGATTTTTGGATCTGAGCAGAGATCTTGGATTACTAGATTGGGAATCTAGTACTGAAGCAAGCTGAAGCATTTTAGAGGAAGGACGGGCCCAGCTGATTAAAGAAATCAGATCCTAGCTGATGCAGACAAGAGGACGAAGGACGGACAAAGGAACCTAGCTGATCAGAATCTCAGGCGAGAAGTCCATGGAGTCAACTCACCTGATGCTGAGCGGTCAACAGTCAACAGTCAAACCAGCTAAGTTTTCTAAACATAACCGACCTATGAATATTTAATTATTATCTACCCTATGCATAATGATATTATATTAATTTTGGTTCACAAATGGTTCACAAGTGGAAATTTAAATACACGTGGCAATCGCTTGTTAAATCGACCTCCACGGTGGCCAATCAAAACCAACCGTCAAATTTTAAAATAGACCACCGATTCAAATTTGAAATTCAAAAGAATCTCAAAAGGCGTACCACCATTTCAAATATATAATAATTTAATCCATACGTCTTTTCATCTTCTTTATAAGGAAAGAAACCTCTTCACTTTACCTTTTACGCTTACCCTAGATCTACAGAGCAAAAATTTACAGAGCAAAAAAAAAAATTCTTGAACTCCAAATACACTAAAAATCCTTTGTTTGCAGAAATTGAATCCTACTTCGAAGGCGTCAACATGAAATCGGTCAAGGACCAGATTATTTTCTCGCTGGTCGTTGATTTCGAAGGATTATTGGAAGCAAATCTGGAGGATTACGACGTGCTTAACCTAATCCGCTCGATGAAGCTCAATGGGATCTACCCATTCCTGGACATCAACCCTCAACATTTGTACAAGGAGGATGTTATCGCGTTCTATCGCGAAGCCTGTTTGATTCAAGATAGAATTCGGAGCACAGTTGGTGGAAGACAAGTCGACATATCGCGAGAGTTGATTCGTACAGTTTTCGGTATGAAGCACCGCGGCATAGCCGTCGAGGCACTCAAACAGTCAGTAGCCGAAACCTGGAAGAAGATCAAGACGGAGATTCAGCCGGAAAAGCTGAAACTCACTGCTAAAAGGAGTGAGATTAAGAAGGTCTATCGTTTTGCGTTGGATATAACCAACAAGATCATTATGGGAATGGCCGGCAGTTATGATCAACTGTCGTCGGTGAAGTTCATGGTGCTGGGAGCACTGATTCAAGATGAGGAAATTGATTGCGCGGATTACATTTTTAGGCAACTTGTTCGCGAGGTCAACAAAGCCGAATGGCTTTTTGATGAGAAGAGATTTAAAACAAAGCTGGCGTTTGGAACGCAGCTGAGTTGGATGCTGGAAAATACAGGTATGGCGAAGGGAAGTACTGACCCCTTCCACCCCAACAAAAGACTTGGTCATCTGGACCAAGAGACGTTGAGAAAATTGGGAGGCACAAGGAGAGCAGCCCAGATGTTGAAGGAGCTACCTGACACAAAGACCTACCCGAGATATTATTCGTCAGGCGAATCGGACCGACCTGCAGCCGACAACCCAACTGCAGTCGAGTCAGACTCCGAGTCCGACAACACTCCCATAGCTGTCCGATTTAAGAGAAGGGGACCAGCCCCTGGAGAGCCATCTATCATGCAGTCATCACCAGAACCCTCTCCCAAGAGGCCCAGGCGACTGCAGTTTAGTGAGGAAGAGCAGTCAGATCACTATGCCAGTCCCACATCCAGGTCACCAACTCACCTGGAAGACCATCCTGCGCAGGCATCCTGGAGACTCAGATTGTGGCTATCCTCACTCCAGCATACATTCCTAAGGAAGAAGGAGCAGGTCTAATAATCTCAATTCCTGAAGCCAATTATACATTTAACCTGCTAGAAAACAATATTTTCAACCTATCCATTGAACAATTACAGCTTGTTAAGCCACAAGCATTAAAACACTCTTTTGTCAATATTTCTGAAGAGTGGAAGTTTTTCAAATCTCTGACATTTACAAATCTTCAGTCTTACATTGAAACCAGTGGTTGGGAATATCCCCAAGCCACAGAGGAGGTACTGATTCATTTTTGTAAGGAATCAGACTTAGTGTTAATCCTCTAGGATAATTGGTTCATGACTCATTTTAAAACCAACATGGACCAATTTATCCATTCCATTATGCTTAGTATTTTTTATGGTTCCTTTGGAGAAGAGGAGGAGGAGGAAGAAGAGAAAGAAATTAGGATTGAAGAGGTAGATGGAGAAGAAAATGAGGAAGTCATTATCATAAATGACGAAAAAGAGGAAGAGAAAGAGAGAAATGAAGAAGAAAAGATTTTAGTTGAAAAACAATCTGAAGAAATTGAGAAAACAGAAGAGTTGATTGAAGAAGAAGAAGAAGAAGAAGAAGAAGAAGAAGAAGAAGAAGAAGGAGAAGAAGTAGAAGAGGAAGATGAGGAAGGAGACAAAGATGATGAGGATGAAGGAGAAAAAGATGAGAAAAAGGATGATGACAATAATGATGATGATGATGATGAGGATGATGATGAAGGAGGAGATAAAGGAGCTGAAAAAGAAAAACAAAAAGAAAATATTGAAGAAGAAAAGGAGGAAGAGCAGGAGAAAGAGTTAGAGAAGGAAGAAGGAGAAAGGGAGCCGGAGCCAGAGCCGATACAAGAGGCTGCAGATAGATCGGGCACACACTGCCTGTACACCAGCCTAGACGCAGAGTTAGCTGAGGACTCCAGATCAGGGACCCCAGAGAAGACCCCATCTGGAGTACCAGCTGCAGATAGAAGCTTGCAGTCCAGTGCTTCAATTGCAGAAGGCTAAGGCGAGCACTCTCCACCAGCTCAGATCTCACCTGTCGTGACTGAGCTGATCAGGCAGATAGTGAAGGATACGATTGGAGAGCTGCTGGCATCTCAGGTCACTCCTGACCTCCAAACCATCAATGCAAAGATTGACACTTTGCTGCAGAGGGAAGTACCTCCGCCTCCTCCCCCTACCAACAACAGAATGCCATTTGGCATGTCTGACTAGATGAGCAGAATAGAGCAGCAATTGACTACCTTAGTTGATGCTGGCAAAAAGGGGGAAGATAGAATTCAGGGGGAAGGAAGTATTCAAGGAGAGATAAGGGCAGAGATAAGAACAAAGAAGAGGCAAGATATTCTTCAAATTGAAGGAGGACCATCAAGTCTGAAAAGAAAGGAGATATCTGCCCCCAGCCAACCTAAGAAGCAGTCTGTGGAGAAGAAGAGAAGAACAAGAGAGAAAGAAGAGCAACAATTGGGGGAATGCCAAGAAACAATTCATAGAGCAGTTCTACCTCTGGGAGATACTCGATGATAAAGAGTGCTCGCCCCAACAGTCATTCATCAACTACATGGATGCTAGATGGCCTACTCTGTGGAAGATAATGCTTAAATATGCAGCCAAATGGCAAGCTTATCCTATGATTCCTCCATTCAGAGCAGACGAAGCGCCGACCCGTTTGGATAAAGAGCTTGACGAGCTAGAACTTCAAGGAGAAATTAGAAAGCTATGTGAAGAGCACAAGTTCTCTTCAAAAGAAGACCAAGACTTTGCTGCCCTAGTCATAAGGAGAAAATATGGTCTTGCACCCATCAATAATAGACCAATCGGTGCAAAACTATTAAGACCTCCTAAGCAAACCGTTCGCAGAGGAAGGGGCAGATAGTTTTTGGATATAATTGTAATTTTTGCAATTGATTTAATTTTCTATATTTACTCTACTTAAGCCATGTACTTGTAATTAACAGAAAATTAATATATAACAGTCATTTGAATGACAACTCCTTGTTGTCTCAAAACAAGACTGTTTTTGTTTTTCTGTCTTGCACCTAAGTGCAGACTTGTTCATTTGAACACTTACTTAAGTTTTGCCATCATCAAAATAGAGGGAATTATTTAGGAATACTTGTTAGATTTTGATGATGTCATCAATATAAATTCAAATGTTTATTACTTGGCAAAAATGTAAGGAAGAACCAAATGAATATCTTCCATAGGCCAAATAATGTTAAGTATAAAACTTGGCAAAATATAAAGAAGAACCAAATGAGTATCTTCTATAGGCCAAAAAATAAGTTAGGCTGAAATTCGACTAAGTACTAAATATTAGCTAAGTACATCAGAGATGTACAGCCGAGTCAAGTCAGAATAGTTCTGGTCAACAAAAAATCATGGATGTTTGACCAGACTGTAGCCAAGGTACCTCAGACAAGTCACCTGATCAGACAAGTTCCAGACTAAGAACATCAGAGAGGTCCAGACTGCAGAGAAGTTAACTGCACTTCAGCCTAGTCGAGATCAGCCAAGTACTCCAAGTCCACGTCAGCATGCGTTGAAAAGTCAAGTATTACGGAAAGCCACATGCAATGTGAAAAGACAAATTGGAGAGATTCCCGCAAGAGATATGATTTAAATAAATCATCCAGACCCACCTTGAAGACTTTAATCGTTTTATATTCAAAAGATTCGGCGCATCACATGCAGAGTCTTCACAACGGTCGGAAGATAGATTAAAATATGGGAATCCAGCCTTGCAACGTTCAGAAAGAAAACAATGAAGTCTACCTCTCCAACGGACGGATTTGTTCAAAATATTTGCAAAGGCTATAAGGAAAAGCTCAGAGATCGTGACCTATATATATCCGAAAATTTGAATCTGAGAAAACACCTTACGATAACAACTACCGGTGCGAACATACTTTCAAGCGATCAAAGCATTCAAGCTATCAAAAAGCGAAATACAGCATCGTGAAAAGAGCGGTTCTAAAAAGTTCATACTTAAAGAAGCTCTTAGTTGGAGAAGACAAAAACTCTTATCTATAATCCTGAGTTCGGGGTACTTCACTGGTTGAAGTTAAGAGACTATAAAGGCATCCAAGGATCGAAGATCAAGAGGTGCAAGGTAGTTAAGTGTGGTACAACGGCATGGATTTCCACTGGTTGGAAGCTGTTGTAGTTTTGTTTGAATCACTGTAATATTTATCACTGGTTGAGAATTATAGTGAATTCATCTCCAACTGGTTTGGAGAAAAGTGGATTAGTAGAGGATTACCCCACCTCTGAGACCTCTATAATTTCCTGCGTTCTTTACTGTTTTATTGCATCATACTTTAACTGCTGCATTCATTGTTAAGTGTTTCATTAGTTGCTTTATATTCGTCATCAGCTGACTTCCGCATATATTAAAGAACAAACGACTCCAAGTCATTTGTTTACCTATCAGCTGAAGAAACTCACTCTTAGGAAAAAGAGTTTAAGAGTTTCAACAAGTCTATTCACCCCCCCCCCCTCTAGACTTGTTCCTGGACGACTTGTGACCTTCACAACACAGTATCAATTATTTTAACTTTTTATAGCTCTATATATGTGTGGAATGATTTTGATTCCATATTTTTGGTTTGTACATTTATGATATGATGTATGTTTTAAATGAGTAAAATCAATAATATGAAGTTGATTAACAAAATTATATATAGCATAGATTTAGAAACCCATGAGACTACAGACTTGGCTCATATATCAGGGTATCAAATCAAAATTAAAAAAAAAAAGAGAGAAAACAATTAAAACTGTTATAAAATAATTCCAAAAAATATTTAAATATTTAATAAATATAAAAATTCATGGATTCACCAACAAAGATCCATACCACTAAAAAATCATGGATTTCAGGTAGATTGTTGTTGGTTCTGTGAATTTCAAACAATGTAATTACAATAAAAAATTACAAAGAAACGCAACTGTTGGCCACTAAGTATACTGGATAGAGCTTGGAAAGTGTTTTAAACAACAAGCTGTATGGTTTTTAAATCTGAGTGCATAGCGGAAGTCTTAAATACAGTAAATTGTTGAGGATACAGCAACTCGGTGTGCAGTGTATACTTAAATAATCACAGTTAACAAAACAATAAAGGGGGAAGGTAAATAACACAATATTTAAAGTGGTTCGAGGTAAACCCCTCTACGTCCACTGGTCCTCCACACAGGAGTAAAAATTTTATTATAATTACTGCGTACACAACTACGTAATTATAACAACACTTTATCAATATATCGTTCACATAGATTGATATAAAGATCTTAGCTTTCAACCGTTCACACAGATTGGTTTGAGCTAACACTTGACTGACTTCTTCACACAGTTCTGAAGCTTCGTCTTCTTCATTGCAAGTCCGTCACACACAGTTCGGGAGTAGCAAGGACTCCTTAGTCCACACAGAGCTGATATGAGTTTGTTCAAAGATAGAACAGGGTTTGAACAACAGCTATGACTTTCTGGGCTTTAAGCTGATAATGTGTTGTTCAAGGTTTGAGCACTGTATATCTCTTCTATCAGAATAGTAGAAAGCTTAGGGAGATATGTTTTGCTCTGAATATTCTTGTAAGCTTTTGAACGTTTGTAAGTCGTGAATATTCTGTATATATTCTATGGATTTTCTATAGATCTTAAGTAGGTCTTGATCTTCAAACTCTGGAGATATATATAGCCTCTGAAATATATCCGTTTGAAATATATCTGTTGAGAAAGATTCGGCGACAACTGATATTTGACAGAGATCCGGATATTGCGGGATTTGAAGATCTTCTGATGACTTATAGTATTTAAATACTTTATCCTTTAGTATTTAAATACTTCTTTATTAAACGGGACTTGACTTCTAGCGAATACTGAAGATTCCTTCTTGTCCTGTTTGAGGGATGTATGGAAGGATCGCTGTATTGATATTTCGAGACAACTTCCATACTTAGCTTTGCGGGACTCTTTGCTGTATGATAGTTTTATTGTATGGTTGGGACTGCGAGAAGTCTTCGATACAGGTTGATACTTGATCAGCTTTTCGATACAACTATTGGCGGTATTCAGGATTTGGCATATAGTCAAAACATTCTGACAATACGATCGATACAGGGATTGTTTATCCCAACATCATCGATACAGGGTTTTTGTTATCCCAACAGCAACCTATTACAATCTTAAGAAATTAAAAGCTGAATTAAAATTACAACTTTAGTAGAGGCGAGTAGGACTCTTTCTGTAATATAATTTTGCCCTTGTATAAGAGTAGACGGCTTAGGCAATATATCCCCAAGATACAACTGCTACGTTTCTGAGTTAGGTGCTCTCCAAAACTCAGAACTCCGGCGAACGTTCTAGTGCTGAAAACTGGGCACGAAAAGCAAGAAAGAAATATGCTGCAATATGTGGTATGCTTGTATTTGGTTCTATGTTATGTGTATGAAATAAAATGCATAAGACCCCTTTTATAGGATCCAATTCCACTCCATCAGGCGGGGAGTTACGACATATTAAAGTACCATTAATTATCTTTAATCCTTTAGCTGAAGCGTTACCTCCATAAATAATCTCATTTAATTCGGACATTGCATTATGGAGTGTGAAGAGTCATATTCTAGAAGCTAAGTTCTTAACCTACATCGCATTAGCGGATACCAAATATCAGTTGGGTTTTTTCTCAGGTGACTTTTCGTCCAAAATATTAGCTGGGTTTTTCTCAACTGAGTTTTCATCCAAAATATCAGCTGGGTTTCTAACCTTGGTTGATTTCAGCTGGGTTTCCAACATTGTCTGCATCTAGGTTTCTAACCTTCAAAATATCAGGTGGGTAGTCAAACTTGGCTAACTGCAGGTGGGTTTCCAAACTTGTCTGCAGCTAAGTTTCCAACCTTCTAAATATCAAGTGGGTTTCTAACCTTGGCTGATTTCAGCTGGGTTTCCAACCTTGTAGCTAGGTTTCCAACCTTCCAAATATCAGATGGGTTTTTAAACCTGGCTGATGATATTGGACTTGGCTGCAAAATTTAATATAGTTACTGTTAGGAATATGCCCTCGAATGCCACTCAGAGGATGTTGAGTGAGGGCATTGCACTTGTAATTATGTAAATCAACTATATAAGGCAATGAATGTTTCTTTATTTACTGGTAGTTATTGGCATTCCTAACTCGTAAATATACATGTAGAAACTAGTCCGTGTATTTGAGAGCAAAACATTCCACTTCTTATTGGATAAGGGGGTCGGCACTGAAAAGGTTTATAGCTCAAAAACTTAATCGTTCGCAAGTCGATGAAACTTGACTGGGCGTTAAGTTTATGTGAAGACTTGTATGACGTGTTTTTTGATAAGGAGAGTGCATGTCGAACACGAATGGTTAGTGGTAGCACACGTTATAGGTATGCTAATTAGATTAGTATACTCGAACCGACTCACCCTCGATTCGTCACACGGATTTCACTCCGGGACAGTCAATGATGGAATCGAAAGGTTGTGATAGGTATTCATGAACCTTCGACTTGAGGATTTAGTAGGGATGTGATTGTGACGTCAAGATTTTCATTAGAGTAGTTCGACCCTATAAACCGAAAGGCGGGGGTCAACTTCGACGTGCATCTTGATGGGCAAGTAGCAGGTCCTACTGAATACCAAGATAGAATTCTTTCTCCTATTAGTGAACGGGTTATATGTCCTATGCGGTTATTGGCAGATGAGATCATAAGTCTTTGGCCAAAGCATTGGAGCTAGTTGTATTAGATACACGACAACTCGATGATCTCGATTTGCATTAACGCATGCATAGCATCAAGTACAGATAGGGTTTGACTGACCGTGACCCTATAACTTGATCGAGACATTTGAAAGAAGGGTTTATATGTTTACTGGTATTCACGATAGAATGGTTCTTGAGTGATCCCAATCATTCGTTCTCATTTGGGGTACAGTGTAGGCCGCCAGGCTGGCTAGGTGGTGGTACTACTCTTTGGTTCCTCCCATTGCTGACTGAGACGGACCTACCGATTCGCGCAATAGGATTGACGACGGAATGAATAGAGCTAATTCTCTCATTATGAATATTAGATATTGGATATCTAATTTTGGAACATTGGATGTTTAAATCGATTTATTGGATAAATTGATTTACGGCCTAATGAATTAAATAAATTACTGGGTGATTAATTTAATTCATGTATGTAATTATTTATTGGAGAAATTAATTATATTATTTTGTATTTGATATGTTTAATTAATTGGATTAATTAATCGATATAAATACATCGATATGGAATTGGAGTTTATCTGTTTAGACCCTCGGAAGTCCGAAACGAACCGAACTCGTCCGATTTCTAACATGGGCCGCCCCAACCCCTTCCACCCACCTTCACATTGTCTTGTTGTTTCCTTTTTATATTAAGGAACATGACTTGTGGGGCAAAAATCATATGGGATGATTTGTTTTGCATGTGAGTGGAAATAGAATAAAGAGAGGAAGACTTCTCACCTCATTCACTTCATTCACTTGATTCCAACGTGAGGTTGCAAGAGGAGAGAGAGATAGAAGTCTTCTTCATCATCTTCTTCTTTATTCATCTTCTTCATAACTTCTTAGAGAAATTTTCTGAGGAAATATTGAGAGAGATAGATATTCATACACTTAGAGTGATATTAATATCTATAACAAGCTTCATCACCTAGCTCTAGCCATATCCTCGGAGGATAGCAAGGTGTTGTCATTCCGTTCGTTTTTCCGGCGCATGGCAAGTAGAGACGCGGTGCTTTCGGCGTTGGATCATTCAAGGGCTTGGAGCGGATTGGACTCGTAGAGATCAAACTAAAGCTTGGGGAATAGCTCAAGAGAAGGTTACCATTTAATCAACGGACTTCGAGGGTTAGTTTCTTACGACTCTTGCTATTCGTTTTTGATATTCGTATATACGTAGCTCGATCGATCCTCGTAGGGATTCGGATCGAATTAATTTTCGTTTTACCACTTCTGCTGGGCCTTGGTTTTAGGCATCGAATCCTAACAGTGGTATCGGAGCGTAGGTCTTGCGATCGTATATACGATATTAGCATTTGGAATGCTCGATTAGATGGTGAATGATTTGGAATCATTTTAGTCATAATCGTGGTATATGTTTTTCGTTCGTAATAATTGTATTTTTCGTAAGTTTATGTCTAAATATAAATCTTAAATTTCTGGGAAATATGATTTATATTGAAGATATAAAAGTCTAAAAATATAGATATTGGATATCCGGTCGAAAATCTAGCTCCGAATCGTCGTCGGACGACTTTTTTGGACAAAGGGCGAGAAGCTGCCAGGTGACTCGGCCGTGTTGCGGTGACACGGGCGTGTGCAGTGACACGGGCCGTGTCCGGCGATCCCAGCCCCTTGCCAGCGGGCAGACCGTGTCAGGAGACACGGGCCGTGCCTGGACGGCAGCTGCCGATCATGACTCGGCCATGCCAGGCCTGTCTGCCGGAAAGCTGCCGATGGTGACTCGGTCAGGCAGCCCAATTTCGCCCCGGCTCGATTTTTCCGTGTATTCTTAAAAATTAATCTCCCGCATATTAAATTAGATTTAATATGATTAAAATGATTTATGGTATTTCATTTTATAAGGGAATTTTGATTAATTGGAATATTTATGGTCGACCGAATTATTTTGAACGTTATCATATTACCCATTGTGTGAATTGATTTGATCGGTTCGTATTGTTGATTGGATCAATGTATATCTACGCTTTCCATTTATTTAGTATTTATTAGATGAATGCTTTTGAATGGGGATGTGGTTCGTGGACTTAGTTTTGAATCGTTCGTTTTATTCGATTGGGTTGTAAAGGCCGTTTTGAGCCTATTTATTTTACTAGAAATATTTGTATCTAGGATGCAATTTTCGATGTAAAATTTATATGTAATGACGAAGACCGGAAGAAGATCCATTTCGAGAAGACGAAGATTCAAGACGAAGACTTGTAATTAGATTACGGAGTTTTTGTTTTCTAGGAACGGTCCATGAACCACATGTTGGTAGCAACTAGGTTGTGAATGGTTGTTTCATATTGTATGAATGCCACAAGCGCGCTTAAACGATTAATGTGCAAAGTGCAACGTAAATCACGAAAATTCTCCCACGATAAATTATTAAGTTTATAAGGTTTCAAGGTTTTCCTTCCCTCCATCGAGTTTTCGGGAAATTGAAATCCAAACTGAATGTGCTATGCTTCCGAGTTATCGGGGTAGTCGTTCGGGGAGGACGGATAAATTACCGGGAGCGCATTGGATGCCTTCGGTTGGAGCAAATTTTATCCCTAGAAACCTGATAGGTTGCCGGATAAGATTCAATTGTGAAACTGATTTGCGTCGATGGTATAAACTTAACTTGTTCATGAACCATAGAAACCGTATAGGTTGAGGGGAGTGAACAAGGGGAAAAAGAAGATCGAATCATCCATTAGATAGGTTGGTGTTGGACACCACTTTATGAAAATTAATAGACTAGAAACCTATTCGGTTGCCCTCTATTAAGCTTTATAAAGAACTCGATCACCACTATGAAGTAGAGCGACGATACTTCCGGATTTCACATGGGAGTGTGTTATTCCGATAAAATAGTGGGAGCTGGGTAACAAGAATAGAAAAGACCATAATTCTATACTCAGATCATAATATAACAAGTCACTAATTAATCTGTTATACTTAATGCAGACAAATCTCAATATGACAATGAATCCACTCGCAATTCTACTCGAAAAGAATACCTTAATGGGACCTAAATTTGTGGATTGCCTCCGCAATCTGATGATTGTCCTGAGTATAGAGGCACTGGGATACGTCTTGGAGATGGACATTTCGGCGCCTCCTGTGCGGACCCGAGCCAATCAGGAAGAGATTGAAAACCACAAAAATTCGGTTAAGGATGACGTGAAAGTCCGTGCTTATATGATGGATTCCATGTCTAATGAGCTTCAGAGAGCTCATGAGAAAATGACTTCTGCTAGGCAGATTCTATCTCACTTAACCGAACTTTATGGTGAGCACAGCAGAACTGCTAGATATGAGATATCCAAGCAACTGTTCGGTTCAAGGATGAAGGAAGGTGAGAAGGTTGGGGAACACGTCCTCAAAATGATATCCATGATCGAGAGATTGGAGGCTCTTGATTTTAAAATGGATACTTTTCTCCAAACCGACCTTATCCTACAGTCTCTCCCTGATTCCTTCTCACAGTTTGTTATGAACTTCAACTACAATGAGATTGCATATAATTTAGCTGGGCTAATGAACAAACTTGTGACCGCTCAGTCTCAGATGAAGACTCCGCGGATGAAGGAGTCTGCTCTTGTGATTTCTTTTGGACCTCGGAGGTCTAAGAACAAGAAGAAAAAGACCAAGAAGCAAACTGGACCACAAGTTAAGGACCTTAAGGGTAAGGGCAAGGCCCCAATGATTCCGAAGAACAAGAAGAAGAAGGATGATTGTCTCAAGTGTGGTGAGCTGGGCCACTGGGCTAGAGACTGTCCGATTCTTCATGGCACTTCAGGTACAGAACTTTTAGTTTTGGAAACAAATTGTTCTGCTACTATATTTTCTACTTCCTGGATACTGGATTCTGGTGCTAGTTCTCATATTTGTACCGTGAATCAGAATCTGGAACAAAGTAGGAAGCTTGGAGCTGGAGAAGTTATGATCACAGTCGGAAGTGGGCATAGTGTCGAGGCGACCGACATAGGATCACTTCTTTTGGGTTTAGAATCCGTCTTTGTTTTGACTTTAGAAGATGTACTTGTTTTGCCCAAGGGGCACAAAAACATTGTATCCATTCCGGTCATGGACCGAAAAGGCTTTTCATTTTTCATTGGTGATGGTTCTTGCAAAATTTATTTTAGAAATAAACTAGTGGGTACTGCTACATTGTTGAATGGATTGTATCATCTAAATCTCAGCAACAAAGTAGTTGTGAATACTATGACTAGAAAACGTAGTAGGGATGAAACCAATCAAGTTTTGAAATGGCATCTTAGACTTGGTCATGTTGGTCAGACCAAGGTTTACAAGATGGAAAAAGATGGACTTATGGGTCCATTGGGATCGGATCCCTTTCCTACTTGTGAATCTTTCCTTAAAGGCAAAATGACTAAGTCCCCCTTCACAGGGACTTTTGAAAGAGCCGCTGAGAAACTGGGATTACTCCATACTGATGTTTGTGGTGCTTTAGAAGCAGCACGTGACAGATATCAATATTTCATTACGTTTACAGATGATCATACTAGGTATGGTTATGTATACTTAATGAAACATAAATCCGAGGCCTTTGAGAAATTCCAGGAATTCAAGGCCCTAGTCGAGAAACAAACTGGTTATCATATCAAAGCACTTCGGTCGGACCGAGGTGGCGAGTATATGAGTACGGAGTTTGACGAGTTCCTTAAGGAACATGGAATAGTTTCCTAACTAACACCTCCAGGTACTCCTCAGTTAAATGGTGTGTCAGAAAGAAGGAACCGGACCCTGTTGAACATGGTCAGATCCATGCTGGGCTATACTGACATGCCGATTTACCTGTGGGGACATACACTCGTGACTGCCGCGTATATCTTCAACAGATGTCCTTCCAAATCTGTTCCTAAAACTCTACATGAGATGTGGGAGGGAAGGAAACCAAATCTTAATCATATTAGGATTTGGGGATGTCCCGCCTATGTCAAGAAGACTAAGGTGGAAAAGTTGGAAGCTAGGTCTGCGAAGGGACGTTTCATTGGATTCCCATCTGGGATGATGGGATATCTATTCTACATGCCCGAAGATCGAAGGATCATTGTTGCTTTACAAGCACACTTCCTGGAAGATGAGTTCATTCAGGAAGGCGGAGCACGTAGAAGTATTTCTTTAGAAGAATACAATGAAACTCCTCGAGAGACACATGTGCAAGAAACTGGAACCGAACTTTCTGAAACACAAGTACAACCACCTCGTAGGTCTAGTAAGGTGTCTCATTTACCTGAGAGGTATGGGCTTGTGCACTTAGAGGAGTTGGGTCTCCATGAGGTTCCAAGTGATAGCCAAGAGACCGACCCAACAACCTATGACCAAGCGATGGTGGATGTAGACTCCGCGAAATGGCGTGAAGCTATGGAAGCTGAGATAGACTCGATGCATGTCAATCAGGTCTGGACTCTAGTAGACCGACCCAAGGGCATAGTGCCTATTGGGAACAAGTGGATCTACAAGAGAAAGACTGATGGTGATGGCAAGGTTGACGCCTATAAGGCCAGGCTTGTGGCAAAGGGTTATACCCAGAAGGAAGGGATCGATTACCATGATACCTTCTCGCCCGTAGCCATGATCAAGTCTATTCGCATGATGCTTGCTATAGCTGCCTACCACGATTATGAGATATGGCAAATGGACGTAAAGACGGCTTTCCTTAATGGATTCCTCGAGGAGGAAATCTATATGGAGCAGCCTAAAGGCTTTGTGTCCGAAGTCGATATTCAGAAAGTGTGCAAGCTTCAGCGTTCCATTTATGGACTGAAGCAAGCATCGCGTAGTTGGAACCTTCGTTTTGACGAGGCGGTCAAAGAGTTTGACTTCGTGCAAAATGAAGAGGAACCTTGTGTATACAAGAGGGTTAGTGGGAGCAAGATCGCATTCTTAGTACTATATGTGGATGATATTCTACTAATAGGAAATGATGTGGGAATGCTCAGTTCTGTAAAAGCTTGGCTTTCGAGTAATTTCTCCATGAAAGACTTGGGAGAAGCTACCTATATTCTTGGTATTCGACTCTACCGGGATAGAGAGAAGAGAACAATAGGTCTTTCTCAAGCCCTCTATATAGATAAAATCTTAAAGCAATTTAAGATGGATGATTCTAAAAGAGGGTTCCTACCGATGTGACATGGAATAAAACTCACCTTGAAGATGTGTCCTCAAAGTGAGGAACAACGCAAGGAAATGAGTAATATACCATATGCTTCGGCCGTGGGTAGCCTTACGTATGCTATGTTGTGTACAAGACCTGACATCGCGCATGCTGTAAGCGTGGTGAGTAGGTTTCAGGCAAACCCAGGTAGGGAACATTGGACTGCCGTAAAGAACGTTCTCAAGTACTTAAGAAGGACTAGAGATATGGTTCTGATGTATGGCGGTGGAGAATTGGATGTGGTGGGATTCACTGATTCGGACTTCCAAGGACTGAAGGACGACTCGATGTCCACTTCTGGCTATATATTTACTCTTAATGGAGGAGCAGTATCTTGGCGTAGTGCCAAGCAAAGCGCGACTGCTGATTCCACCTATCAGGCTGAGTATCAAGCAGCCTCGGAGGCTTCCAATGAAGGGTTCTGGATTAAGAAGTTTCTGGGAGAACTTCAAGTGATACCATGTGCTGAGCTGCCTGTTCCGTTGTACTGCGACTATAACGGAGCTGTAGCGCAGGCTAAGGAGCCGAGGTTTCACAACAGCACCAAACATATTGAGAGGAAGTATCATCTCGTAAGAGAATTTGTTCGCAAGGGATACATTGTGCTGCACAGAGTAGACTCGGCCGACAACATCGCCGATCTGCTGACCAAGCCACTTTCTCAGACTAGCTTGGAGCATCATCTGGAGAACATGGGTATTAGATACCATAGTGTGTGGCATTGAGTGCAAGTGGGAGATTGTTAGGAGTATGCCCTCGAATGCCACTCAGAGGATGTTGAGTGAGGGCATTGCACTTGTAATTATGTAAATCAACTATATAAGGCAATGAATGTTTCTTTATTTACTGGTAGTTATTGGCATTCCTAACTCGTAAATATACATGTAGAAACTAGTCCGTGTATTTGAGAGCAAAACGTTCCACTTCTTATTGGATAAGGGGTCGGCACTGGAAAGGTTTATAGCTCAAATACTTAATCGTTCGCAAGTCGATGAAACTTGACTGGGCGTTAAGTTTATGTGAAGACTTGTATGACGTGTTCTTTGATAAGGAGAGTGCTTGTCGAACACTAATGGTTAGTGGGAGCACACGTTATAGGTATGTTAATTAGATTAGTATACTCGAACCGACTCACCCTCGATTCGTCACACGGATTTCACTCCGGGACAGTCAATGATGGAATCGAAAGGTTGTGATAGGTATTCGTGAACCTTCGACTTGAGGATTTAGTAGGGATGTGCTTGTGACATCAAGATTTTCATTAGAGTAGTTCGACCCTATAAACCGGAAGGCGGGGGTCAACCTCGACGTGCATCTTGATGGGCAAGTAGCAGGTCCTACTGAATACCAAGATAGAATTCTTTCTCCTGTTAGTGAACGGGTTATATGTCCTATGCGGTTATTGGCAGATGAGATCATAAGTCTTTGGACAAAGCATTGGAGCTAGTTGTATTAGATACACGACAACTCGATGATCTCGATTTGCATTAACGCATGCATAGCATCAAGTACAGATAGGGTTTGACTGACCGTGACCCTATAACTTGATCGGGACATTTGAAAGAAGGGTTTATACATTTACTGGTATTCACGACAGAATGGTTCTTGAATGATCCCAATCATTCGTTCTCAGTTGGGGTACAGTGTAGGCCGCCAGGCTGGCTAGGTGGTGCTACTACTCTTTGGTTCCTCCCATTGCTGACTGAGACGGACCTACCGAGTCGCGAAATAGGATTGACGACAGAATGAATAAAGCTAATTCTCTCATTATGAATATTATATATTGGATATCTAATTTTGGAACATTGGATGTTTAAGTCGATTTATTGGATAAATTGATTTACGGCCTAATGAATTAAATAAATTACTGGGTGATTAATTTAATTCATGTATATAATTATTTCTTGGAGAAGATAATTATATTATTTTTTATTTGATATGTTTAATTAATTGGATTAATTAATCGATATAAATACATCGATACAGAATCGGAGTTTATCTGTTTAGACCCTCGGAAGTCCGAAACGAACCGAACTCGTCCGATTTCTAACATGGGCCGCCCCAACCCCTTCCACCCACCTTCCCATTGTCTTGTTGTTTCCTTTTTATATTAAGGAACATGACTTGTGGGGCAAAAATCATATGGGATGATTTGTTTTGCATGTGAGTGGAAATAGAATAAAGAGAGGAAGACTTCTCACCTCATTCACTTCATTCACTTGATTCCAACGTGAGGTTGAGAGAGATAGAAGTCTTCTTCATCATCTTCTTCTTTATTCATCTTCTTCATAACTTCTTAGAGAAATTTTCTGAGGAAATATTGAGAGAGATAGATATTCATACACTTAGAGTGATATTAATATCTATAACAAGCTTCATCACCTAGCTCTAGCCGTATCCTCGGAGGATAGCAAGGTGTTGTCATTCCGTTCGTTTTTCCGGCGCGTGGCAAGTAGAGATGCGGTGCTTTCGACGTTGGATCATTCAAGGGCTTGGAGCGGATTGGACTCGTAGAGATCAAACTAAAGCTTGGGGAATAGCTCAAGAGAAGGTTACCATTTAATCAACGGACTTCGAGGGTTAGTTTCTTACAACTCTTGCTATTCGTTTTTGATATTCGTATATACGTAGCTCGATTGATCCTCGTAGGGATTCGGATCGAATTAATTTTCATTTTACCGCTTCCGCTGGGCCTTCGTTTTAGGCATCGAATCCCAACAGTTACAGCCCAAGCTCCCAAGGCCCAAGTCGCCCAAGTCCAGCTCAAAGTCCAATTGCCAAGAACCAAGAACAAGTCCAAGCCCAAGCCCAAGCCCACGCCCACGCCCATGCCCATACCCGATCCCGATACCGTGCCGTGCCGAGCCAAGCCGGGCGGCAGGCGTCCGGCGGCGGCGCGTGTGTGGTCTTCGCATCGTTGGTCCACTAGTGTATACTACTAACTTGTTGAACTACCTATGTACCTTCTTACTAATAAACAAGTCAATAATGCTTTATTTTTTCAATGTGGGATAAATTCTCATACTCACTTTAACTCTTCACCATTTTAATTAAATGGCCAACTTTAATCATTTATTTCTCACTCACCGTAAATCGGTTTTGAGAAAAATAAAATCTTACGTTCATCTTCTCGAAACCTAGAATCACACTTTATTATTTAATTCCCAAGAGTTAAATATTTTATCTTTATTAAATTGGTTTAAATTAAGTCAAAACTCATTTTTCTAAAACCAATTTCCAACATTCCCCCACATGAGTGGAAATAAATGCATGCATGGACTCACATACCCAGTTTCCATGAAACACTGCTGCATGGGGAAAGGAAGTTTGTGGATTTGAACCTTTCTTAGTAAAATATCGTCGGATATACCAGTGGCTTAGTGGACACAGTGCCTTGAACTAATCCTCCTTGGTGTATACCGAGTCAACGAAACTTACACAACAATGTCTTAACACCTTCTGTTCTCATAGTTGTGTCCGTTTTGGCCATGAATAACATCTTGGTTTATTAAGTGTTTATTCGAGATGGTCCATCCTCATACTTATATAGGTGGTCTCTTTTTATAAAGTACCCTACAATACTTCTCCTTTCCAAGGACAAGGAACCATTAAAGGTCCAGAGACTTAACCTCACCACTTTCACATGACTTAGCATTTATTCTGCTCAATAGGGATGGATTTATTATAAGCGCTATTCAATAGAACCTTCATAATTTTGTTTTCCCATTGAACCAAGTTTTTGGGATCTCCAGTCTTCAAGGTTGGGTTACCACTATGATCGTTCTTTCGAGATATGGATTTTAATCCCATTCCCTCTAGAAGTTTATGAAATTGATCTCTATTCAGGCCTTTAGTGAGTGGATCTGCCAAATTAATATTTGACATCACATAGTCAATAGATATAACTCCATTTTTTATCAATTGTCGCACGGCATTATGTCTCTAACGAATGTGTCGAGACGTACCATTATACATAAGGCTATGTGCTCTTCCAATTGCAGCTTGGCTATCGCAATGGATCATAACACTGGGCACAAGCTTCTTCCAGCATGGAATATCCTCAAGAAAGTTATGAAGCCATTCAGCTTCTTCTCCAACTTATCTAGAGCAATAATTCCGATTCTATGGTGGATTGGGCCATACAAGTTTGCTTGCTTGATTTCCAAGATATAGCTCCACCCCCAATAATAATTACATAACCACTTGTAGAGTAAGAGTCTTTTGTGTCTGAAATCTAATTAGCATCAGTATCCTTCCAAAACTGCATGATAATTACTATAAAATAGCCCATAACTTAGGATGTTCTTTAAGTATCTTAAAACCCTAGTCAGTGCATTCCAGGCTCTTTACTCGGATTACTCGTGAACCTGCTCAACTTGTTCACAGAAAATGCCAAGTCTAGCCGTGTACAATTCGTAATGTACATCATATATCTAATTACTCCTGAGTATTCGACTTGAGCCTTTGGATCACCTCTATTCTTACTTAAGTGAATACTGGTATCAAGAGGCGTTTTTACAGGTGGGTTGTTAAAAGCATTGAACTTCTTGAGCACTTTCTCAACATAATGAGATTGTTATAAGAATATACCTTCTGAAGTTCTGATAATTTTTATTCCAAGAATTAAATCAGCTAAACCCAAATCCTTCATGTCGAAGTTTCGACTTAACATTTTTTTTGTATTTACAATTACTTAATTGCTACTACCCATGATAAACATATCGTCAATATATAGACAGACTATGACAAATGACTCAGGTGTGCCTTTAATATACACACATTTATCACATTCGTTGATTTTGAATTTATTTTCCAACATAGTTGTGTCAAACTTCATATGCCATTTTCTAGAATCTTCTTTTAGTCCATACAATGACTTCAACAGTTTACACACTTTCGTTTACTGACTAGGCACAATGAAAACTTCAGGTTGTTCCATATAAATTTCTTCTTCTAATTCACCATTCAACAACACAGTTTTCACATCCATTTGATGAATCTCGGGATTGTGTAATGCAGCAATAGCAATAAGCACTCGAATGGAAGTTATTCTGATTACTAGTGAAAATGTGTTGAAGAAATCATAACCTTCTTTCTGTTTAAACCCTTTGGCAACAAGCAGGGCCTTAAACTTGTCTATCGACCATTTATCTTTGTATTTCCTCTTTAGGATCTATTTACATCCTAAAGGCTCACATCCTGGTGGAAGATCAACCAGTTCCCAAGTATAATTTTGCATGATGGAATCCATTTCACTATAAATAGCTTCTTTCCATAAAGGAGCATCAAGACTAACATAAGCTTCCTGTATCGTCTTTGGATCATCATCAACTGCATAAGTCTCAAAATCAGGATCAAAAGACTTAGCCTTTCAATCTCTATTACTCTGTCTTGGCTCTTTATTTATAGTATTTGAACTACTTGCAGTTTCAAGAGTTCTTTTGTTTGAGCTTGTCACAATCCTCTCTTTACAAGGATAATATTTTTAAAGAAAATGGCATTTCTTGACTCAATGACAGTTCTTTCATGCATATCAGTAATTTCAGATTTATGAATTAGAAATTAATATGCACTACTGTTGTATGCATAACCTATGAATATGCAATCAACTATCTTTGGACCAATTCTTACTTGTTTTGGTTAAGGTACTTCAACCTTTACCAAACACCCACACACTTTAAGATATTTGAAAGAAGGCTTGCGCCCTTTCCATAACTCATAAGGAGTTTTATCTTTCTCTTTGTGTGGAACTTTATTCAACATGTGGTTAGCAGTAAGAATAGCTTCCTCCCACATGTTCTGTGGCAACCCTGGACTTATTAATAAAGCATTCGTCATTTCTTTTTGGGTTTGATTTTTCCATTCAGCAACTCCATTTGACTGAGGAGAATAAGGAGCAGTTGTTTGATGAATTATGCGTGAATCGGCACATAATTGTTCAAACGGTGCTACATATTCACCACCTCAGTCACTTCGGACTGCTTTTCTTTTACAATTCAGTTGATTTTCAACTTCATTTTTATACATCTTAAAGGCCTCGATTGCTTCATCTTTGCTTCTCAAAAGAAACACATAGCAATATCTTGTGCAATCATCTATAAAAGCAGCAAAGTATTTTTTACCTCCTCTAGTTTGCACAAATTTTAAGTCACACACATCACTGTGAATTAATTCTAGAGGAGTAGTATTCCTTTCCACTGAATGAAAAGGCAATTTAGCCATTTTTGCTTCAACACATACTTCGCATTTCTTATTAAGTTGAACATGGGTTTTTTGAATCAATTCTAGATTAATTGGTCTTTTAATCGATTTTAGACCAACATGTCCCAATCTAGAATGCCATGAATCTGAACACTCGAGCAATTAAACAGAAGAAGGAGCATTATTATTATTATTATTATTATTATTATTGTTGTTCTTGCCTTCACGTTTTACAGGCATCACATTCATTTTGAATAATCCCCTGTCAGATAACCGCGACCAAGGAGCATTCCAAACTTGCTCATAATAAATTTTTCAGACATAAAAACTAGTCTAAACCTATGACTAACTAGTAGAGAGCCTAAAACTAAATTCCTTCGGACGTTTAGGACATGCAGCACATCCTTAAGTAGTAGCTCCTTTCCAGAGGTCAGCTTTAAGATCACATTCCCAACACCTGCAATTGCAGAAGAAGCAGAGTTTGCCATATACAATTTCCTACCATTAGTAGCAGTGTAGGAAGAGAACATGTCTTTTTCAGAACAAACACGACGAGTAGCCCCAGTATCAATGTACTAGGTGCGGTGATTCTCCACCATATTGGTTTTAATCACCATAGCTGAGACCTCCTCATCCAACTCCTCAACCATAGCTAACAGCTCCAGATATGGCATGTCAACATAACCATGTTCAACCACATTGGCAACTAGCTTGTCTTTTTTTCGCTGACCAGTTGAACTTATTGGCAAGCGACAGTCCTTTGCCTTATAGTTTGGCTTACCACAGTTGTGGAAATTTCCAGTGAACTTCTTTGCCTTAAACGGCTTTTTTTCTTTTTCCTGAACATGGTTCAGTTTCCTCTTTTTGATAGAGGATCCATGTTCAAGCAAATTTACTTTGGCCTCTATAGGTCCTCTCTTGAACTTAGAATCAGACTTTCAGTTGTGTTACTCAATTCTAAGTCGAACAACTAAGTCCTCTAAGCTCATTTCTTTTCGTTTGTATTTCAGGTAATTCTTGAAATCCTTCCAACTAGGAGGTAACTTCTCAATTACCATTCCCACAATAAAAGGTTTAGGAATGATCATTCCTTCAACATTGATTTCATGCATAATCAATTGAAATTGTTGGACTTGTTCAATAACAATTTTGAAGCCCGTCATCTGAAAGTCCAGGTAGCATCCAATCACGAACTTCTTGGCTCCATCATCATCGGTTTTGTACTTTTTATCCAAAGAATCCAGCGCTATTTGGATTTGATATGACTGTACACATTGTACAGAGAATCAATCAGCCCATTCAATATCATATTACGGCACATAAAGTCGTTATTACACCACTGATCATAAGCAAAATGCTTCGTACGATCAGTTTCCATCTCACTGACCACAAGAGGATCATCCTTGAGGTAATCAGCAAGCCCCAAGGTAGTGAGATAAAACAGCTTCTTTTGCTGTAATCTCTTAAAATCAACACCCGAAAACTTCTAGGGTTTCTCTGCCTGAATTGCAATAGTAGGTGCAGCAGTTTTGGCAATGGCAGCAGCAGCGGTGGCGGCAGCATCAGAATCGGTCGCCATTGGAAATTACATAAAATTAAAAATTGTCTTACGAATGTTGGTTCTATGGTTTTCCAACAATCTAATTACAATAAAAAATTACAAAGAAAGACAACCTATTACAATCTTAACAAATTAAAAGCTGAATTAAAATTACAACTTTAGCATAAGCGAGTAGGACTCTTTTCATAAGATAATTTTGCCCCCGTATAAGAGCAGACGGCTCAGGCAATATGTCCCCAAGATACGACTGCTACAATTCTGAGTTAGGTGCTCTCCAAAACTCCGAACTACGACGAACATTCTAGTGCTGGAAACTGGGCACGACAAGTAAGAAAAAAATATGTTGCAATATGTGGTATGCTTGTATTCATTCTCTGTTGTGTGTATGAAATGAAATGCATAAGACCCCCTTTTATAGGGTCTAATTCCACTCCATCAGGAGGGGAGTTAGGACATATTAAAGTACCATTAATTATCTTTAATCCTTCAGCTGAAGTGTTACCTCCATAAATAATCTCATTTAATTCAGACGTTATATTATGGGGTGTGAAGAGTCATATTACAGAATCTAAGTTCTTAACTGCCTCATATCAGCAGATACCAAATATCAGCTGGGGTTTTTCTCAGGTGGCGTTTCGTCCAAAATATCAGGTGGGTTTTTCTCAACTGAGTTTTCATCCAAAATATCAGCTGGGTTTCTAACCTTGGCTGATTTCATCTGGGTTTCCAACCTTGTCTGCAGCTAGGTTTCTAACTTCCCAAATATCAAGTGGGTTTCAAAACTTGGATGACTGCGGGTGGGTTTCCAAACTTGTCTTTGTAATACCCAGTTGTAATTCAGTAATTATCATTTAGTAATCGTCACTCAGTAATTTTCACTCATTATTCATCATTCATCATTCATTATTAATCATTCATCATTCATATTCATTCATTGTATTCACCGTTCAGAGTAATTTGCATTGTGTATCAGTTATTATTCGTCTTTCAACCCGGTTGGAGAGTCGGGCCGAGTGTATCATCATTGTCATCTTTGTAGTGGGCTGTGTGTGAAGAGTAGTGCACGCTATGTACTCTCCTTAGCGCGTGCTAATTGAGTACGGGTAGCGCACGCTACCTCTCAGCATTAACGCATGCTATGGTGGTTCTGGCTGACAGTCCAGAAGGCACTGGACTACAGTCGAGTTGTAGTAGCGCACGCTATGAATGGTAAGTAGCACGCACTAGTAGTTTGGGGTAGCGCACGTCATGAAATCGGTGTAGCGCGCGCCAAGGTCGATCAGGCAGAGTCCAGTGGGTACTGAACTGAATTGGAATAATTCATAGTGCACGCCATGAGTAGGTATTAGCGTATGCTAATGGTGTAGTAGCGCACGCTGCGTTTTGGGTGTAGCGCACGCTATCGCGAGCAGGTCAGAGGACAGAAGGTTCTGGACTTCAGTTACTGGGCATCAGATATTCAGTTAGCGCACGCTAACATTTTGGGTTAACGCACGCTATCGGGAAGGCATTACGCACGCTACCAAGTTTGTAGCGTATGTTAACGAGGCAGTCAGAGTTCACTGGACTGTCCAGTTAACCCGCTAGCACACGCTAAATATCAGGTCATAGCGTGTGCTAACCTGGGAACAGTATAAATTGGACAGTCCAGTCCACTTTTGTCATTTTCATTTCTCACTTCGTTTTCGGGCGATTTCGGGCGATTTGGATGAATCTATTGGAGCTGCACTCACCTATCATCATCTTCAAGTTTCTAAGTTGGATTAATCATCATTTCATCCTCTCCAATACATCAAATCAAGGTAAATATTTCTTGGATCTAGAATTTTGGATTTTGAATGTTTTCCTTCCGATCTCTTCGTGTAAGCTTGGTTTTAAGTTGGAATATGTTAGATATGGATTATCTACCTTGGATAAATGTATTACTACGGATTTATTGGCATATATTTTGGATTTCATGAATGTTGGGGTTTGATTCAAGAACACTTAAGAGTTGACTTTGATATTTTGGGGGTTTTCGATTAGATGTTGTCATTAACTCGATTTGTGGATTCCTATGGAATTATTGACATCATTGAAGGTGTTTTGTTGGATGGAACTACTCATTTTGGAGTTTGGTTCCAATATAGTTGGGGTTGATTATAATCAAAGGTTGAATGTTTGCTAAGTGTTTGTCATAATGCCCCCAATGAGTTTGGATATTGTTGTATCGACTTTTGAAGTGGGTTGTGATCATGTTTGAATTGTTTATTAAGCGGATTATTGGTAATTGTGTTATTCAAGGTTGTTCGAGCGACCGACATCTCTTTTAGGACGTTTGTTCGAGGAAGGACATTCTTCACTGGTGTTGAGTAAGTTAATTCTTACTCGGTTAAAGGGATATTCATTTCTTATGTTGTTGTTCACTCATACATGTAATTCACTCATAATATATCATTCATGTCGAGACTTGTAATTATCAATTAATCATTCAATTCACGAGGAACGACGGTTCCAATCATTTCAATGAGCTACCATTCATTTCATTGTTATTTCATCTCGGTGAGTCATTCTTGACCCTTGTCGGATTATTATTCATTAATGTTCATTGGTCACTTTTGTCCTTGTGGCCTTCTGGGCTCATATTGCGTGTCCGGGTCGGGATGTGTGGAATTTTTAGTCGGGAACTTGATAGTCATGTGATCGGGTTCACCGACACAATGGATTGTGCACATGGTAACGTACCTCCGTGAGACTTATTAGGTACAAGGGCGGGTGTGTCCGGACACTCATCTTGTGCACTTGCACATACCATTACGGGCATACTATGATGCTCCTCTTCAGCTGAATTTCATAACTAATATATGTGATTGTTGTATATTGTTCAACTCTTGAAGATTGTTGTTCTGTGTAACTGACCCCATTGGAAGAGAATGTTTACGGCGAGGAGTCCGAGTGATACTAGTAGGGGGGCCAGTCCTTTGTTCAGTCATTCCTGTTTTCTCCGTTTTTAATTCCGCTGCAGATCTCCGTTTGGATATTCATTTTCATTTAGTATTGTATAGTTTATCTTCATATAAAATATACATATATTCCGTATTTTTCCTGGGTGTGTTGTACTTGAAACTCCTCATTGGAATAATTAATGGTATAATGTGGTTCGGTAGTACAATTATATTATTTAAGTCATTAATTTTCATCTACCTGGTGGGTCCCAGTTGGGGGTCCACGACACAGTAATATCCGCCTAATTTGGGGTGTTACAGAGTTGGTATCGGGGAGTGGTTTTGAATACTACCTTCCGAGTCATGTTTCATTTGAAATCATCGTTCATCATACTAGTATCATTGGACTTTCGCGTCACGTGTGACCTGTGCAAGAGCCGAGCCCATCAGACCAAAGTACAGTAAGATTTATGACGCCATGGTATAATTTCTGGCAATAAAAATCACTCATTCATCATTCAACAGTCAACAATCCTCAATCATCATTTTCATTTTTGATCATGTCGATCATATTAACTCATTAATCACTCAGTTCATTTCATTGCTCAATTGTTGATCTTAAGGATCGTATCATTAATCTTGTTAACCTGTTCAAGATAATCATTTCAAGAATTTCATCAGATAATCATGTCACCTCAGTTGATCATTCATGTAATCATTGTATTAGAGTGCGTACTGTCACGGGACGGGAGTTCGACATATCGGGTCGTGACAGTACGCTCATTATTATCATTTCATGATGTAATCATAATGCGGTATTCATGCGAGATCTATAACTATCATGTGACTTTCCTACTTTAGTATGGAGAGAGCTGGCAGAGGACGCGTGGGAAGAGATCGTAGTGCGGGCCGAAACCCGAGATCTCGTGTGAATACACACGCGAATGCGAGGAATAATGCAAATTCATCGAGCAGCGACGCTGCCACTCATTCACCCAGAAATGATCATTCACTGCCAGGGAGTCGCACCCGGGACACAGCTCATTCAGAAGGTGTTCGGGTTGACCCACTCGCATTTATGCAGGGCATGATGGCCCAGATGACTCGGATGGCATGCCTCATGGAGACGATGCAGAACTCAACCGCACAGAATCAGCAGGCTCCTCCGCTGCCACCTCAGGGGCGAGAGAGGAGTGTGAGCAGTTTCATTGGCAACATCTCTCACCAAAGACCACCTACTTTTGAGGGCTCGTATGAGCCGACGGATATAGTTCACTAGCTTGAGCATTTCGAGAAGTTGTTTGCTATGGTGGAGTGTCCCAAAAGGCACAAAGTTTCAGTCGCGGCTTACTATCTGGGTAAGAGCGCTCACTCTTGGTGGTTATCGTTGAAGCCCACCGACTGATCTTGTACTTGGGATCAATTCAAGACTCTCATGATGGAGAGGTATTATCCGGCCCCACTCAGAGAGGCCAAGTTATCAAAATTACTCACTCCCGACCTCTCAGCGGACGATGATGTTCTCGTCATCGCCGAGAAATTTCAGGAACTTCTCCCTTTCGCCTCATCTATTATTCATTCCGAGGCAGACAAGATCAAGTATTTTAGCAAGAGGTTGAAACCTCGTATGCGGATGCAGTTGCTTAATCACAATTGCACCACTCTGGCAGAATTCATCGAGAAATCTCTTACTTATGAGCTTACTGCTAAAAAGATTGCTAAGCAACAACCTTCATCTGCTAGCAAGAAGTCTAAGAATCATAATCAGTCTTAAAGCAGTCAGGCAACTTTCAAGAAGCCTCGTGCGGGCCCTACTTTTTCTGAGCGACCTCCTATGGCGCCGAGACTTACGGAATCTCAGTCCCGAGTAGCCAGTTCGGCCATCACCTGTTTCAACTATGAAGAACAGGGTTATTTCAACACCAAGTGTCTGAGGCAGACTATCACGTGCCATAACTGTGGGATTGCTGGGCATAAGGCCCGTTTTTGCCGAAGAGACTCTAAACCTACTCCGGCGATATATCAGGCCCCGAGACAGTCAGCAATTAAGAATCAGGCCACTCAGTCTGTGTCGTTTAAGACGACGGGAGCAAACAAAGGCGGAGCCAAAATCTATCAGAAGGGAGCATCCAGTTTAGGGGCCGGGAAGTCCCGAATTTATGAGATGAAGAAGACCGACGATCCGGAGGCCTGGATGATCTCAGGTACACTCGAAATTCTATCTCAGCCTGTGTGTACCCTTTTTGATACTGGTGCATCGCATTCATTCATTTCCGAGTCATGCTTGAGTAGACTTCATCTGGATAGTGCTACTAGTTGTGAACCTTTTATCATTGGTCTACCTGATGGTAGAAGAACTATTGGGGATCATGATATTGAGAATTGTTCGATTCAGCTTAATGGCCGTGTTTAGTTGGCAAACCTGATCGTAGTAGATCTACCGAGAGACGTTGTTATCTTGGGTATTGATTGGATGGATAGTCATGATGCCATCATTAATGTCCGCAAGCGTATGGTCACTATCATTTCAGAGGATGGAGTCGAATGTGTACTCCATGGAGGTAATCCCAGTTGTTCCGGTAAAGTCATTAATTTGATGAAAGCAGTGAAATTACTCAGTCAGGGGTGTGTTGGCTATTGGTGCTATATGACCAAGACCGCGAAATCATCAATAATGTTGGAGGATATTCCGGTAGTGAGAGAATATGTCGATGTATTTCCAAACGAGTTACCCAGTTTGCCTCCACAGAGAGATGTGGAATTCACAATAGAGTTGGGGCCTGGTATATCCCCAATATTAAAGGCACCGTATCGGATGGCCCCGACTAAAATGCAAGAACTGAAGAATCAATTCGAGGATTTGACCGAGAAAGGTTATATCCGACCGAGTGCATCCCTGTGGGGAGCACCTGTGTTATTTGTCAAGAAGAATGATGGTTTGTTTCGCTTGTGTATTGATTACCGGGAATTGAACAGGGTGACGATCAAGAATAAATATCCCCTACCCCGCATCGATGATCTTTTGGATCAACTTCAGGGAGCTTTAGTATTTTCCAAGATCGATTTAAGAGATGGATATCATCAGTTGCGAATTCGAGAGTCGGATATTGCTAGAACGGCGTTTCGAACATGCTATGGTCATTATGAGTTTGTGGTAATGCCGTTTGGGTTAACTAATGCACCTGCGGTGTTCATGGAGTTAATGAATCGGGTTTTCATCAACTATTTAGATCAGTTCGTGGTTGTCTCCATTGATGACATTTTGATTTATTCTCGTGACCGAGAGGAGCACGAATTTCACCTTCATTAGGTTCTCGAAGTGTTGAGATAAGAGCAACTTTATGGGAAGTTTTCCAAATGTAAGTTTTAGATGTCCGAAGTGACGTTTCTCGGACATGTGATCTCATCAGACGGAGTACGCATTAACCCTCAGAAGACGGAGGCTATCCAAAATTAGCAACCTCCAAAGAATGTTAAGGAAATTCAAAGCTTTCTCGGATTAGCTGGTTATTATCGGCGATTTGTGGAAGGATTTTCTAAAATTGCTCAACCCATGACGAACCTTTTGCGGAAGGATAAGAAATATGAGTGTTCCGATGCATGTCAACGGAGTTTTGAAGAACTCAAGAGCCAATTAATTTCAGCACCTGTCCTTTTCTTGCCACAAGGGACGGGAGGATTTGTGGTTTATAGTGACGCGTCCGAACATGGTCTTGGATGTGTGTTAATGCAGAACGGGAAAGTTATTGCCTATGCTTCATGGCAGTTGAGACCTTACGAGGTCAACTATCCGACCCATTACCTAGAGTTAGCGGCCGTGCTATTCGCATTGAAGATTTGGCGTCATTATCTTTATGGCATCACCTGTAAGATTTTCACCGACCATAAGAGTTTGAAGTATATATTTACTCAGAAGAAGTTGAATATGCGACAGAGGCGGTGGTTGGAACTAATCAAAGATTATGATATTGAGATACTATACCACCCGGGCAAGGCGAACGTTGTCGTCGATGCCTTGAGTCGTAAGTCCGTTCAGGAGCAAATTCTTGCTCGTTTGACTATTCAGAAGGAACTTCAACAGGAATTCCTAAGATCTGAGGTCGAGGTTTGGTTACAACGAGTACAAGGGCAACTTTGTACGTTAGAGATTTCATCGCCACTTGAGGAGGGGATCAGAGTAAATCAGGGTTCGGACCTATCTTTGTTGCGCATTCGAGATGATGTGACTCAGGGTAAAGCCCCTGGATTTGTGGTCCACGAGGATAGACTTTTGCGATTTAAGAACCGGTTATGCGTTCCGGCGAATGACGAGTTGAAAAACTCGATTTTGAGAGAAGCTCATGCTACCCCTTATTCCATTCATCTGGGGGCTATCAAGATGTATAAGAACTTGAAACAGAATTAATGGTGGAGTAATATGAAGCGAGAAGTTGCGGAATTTGTTTCAAGATGTTTAACATGTCAGCAAGTCAAGATAGAACATCAGCGACCGGCAGGTATGCTGAAACCGCTCCCTATCCCAGAGTGGAAGTGGGAAGATATTTCTATGGACTTTATCATGAGTTTGTCGACGAGTCGTCGTGGCATGAATATAATTTGGGTAATTGTGGACCGTTTAACTAAGTCAGCTCATTTCCTTGAGATTAAGGATACGTGGGGTCCCGAGAGACTTGCCCAGTTATTCATCAAAGAGATAGTGAGACTGCACGGTACTCCTAAGAGTATCGTTTATGATCATGACGGGCGATTCGTGTCGCATTTTTGGAAATCATTTCATCGTGCAATGGGAACTCAGCTTAATCTCAGCACAGGTTTTCATCTTCAGTCCGACGGACAATCATAGAGGACTATTCAGATGTTGGAGGACATGTTGAGGGCATGTGTTCTCGATTGGAAGGACGATTGGGAAGCCCAACTACCGTTGATCGAGTTCACGTATTAAGATGGCACCTTACGAGGCCTTGTACGGTCATCTCTGTCGATCTCCTTTGTGTTGGGATGACTTATCAGAATCAATAGGCACCGATCTCGATATGCTAATAGCCACTTGTGAGAAGGTAGCTTTGATCAGAAGTCGTTTGTTGACTGCTTAGAGTCGACAGAAGTCATATGCAGATAATCGTCGTCGACCATTAGAATTCGAGGCAGGTGACCACGTTTTGGTCAAGGTATCCCCGAGTCGAGGTATCTTCCTTTTCGGGAAGCGGGGAAAGTTGAGTTCAAGATTTATTGGACTGTTTGAGATTTTAGATCAAGTAGGCAGTCTGGATTATCAATTGGCTTTGCCTCCGGCGTTGAGCCGAATTCATAATGTGTTTCACGTCTCTCAGTTGCGGAAATATGTTGCCGATCCCAGTCACATACTTCAGTTCGACGAAATCGAGATTGTGGATGACCATTCGTATGAGGAGCGTCCTATACGAGTTTTAGAGCGGCAAATCAAACAGTTGAGGAACAAGACGATTCCTTTGGTTAAAATTCAGTGGTCTAGACACGGAGTCGAAGAGGCTACTTGGGAAATCGAGGATTGTATGCGGGAGAGTTGTCCCGAGTTGTTTGACCCTTAGTTTCGAGGACGAAACTCTTTTAAGGGGGGGAGTATGTAATACCCGGTTGTAATTCAGTAATTATCATTCAGTAATCGTCACTCAGTAATTCTCACTCATTATTAATCATTCATCATTCATTATTAATCATTCATCGTTATATTCATTCATTGTTTTCACCGTTCACAGTAATTTGCATCGTGTATCAGTTATTATTCGTCTTTCAACCCGGTTGGAGAGTCGGGCCAAGTGCATCATCATTGTCATCTTTGTAGTGGGATGTGTGTGAGGAGTAGCGCATGCTACGTACTCTCCTTAGCGCGTGCTAATTGAGTACGGGTAGTGGACGCTACCTCTCAGCATTAGCGCGCGCTATGGTGGTTCTAGATGACAGTCCAGAAGGCACTGGACTGCATTCGAGTTGTAGCAGCACACGCTACGAATGGTAAGTAGCGCGCGCTAGTAGTTTGGGATAGCGCATGCTATGCAATCGATGTAGCGCACGCTAAGGTCGATCAGGCAGAGTCCATTGGGTACTGGACTGAATTGGAATAATTCATAGCGCACGCTATGAGTAGATATTAGCGTATGCTAATAGTGTAGTAGTGCGCGCTGAGTTTTGGGTGTAGCGCACGCTATTGCGAGTAGGTCAGAGGACAGAAGGTTCTGGACTTCAGTTACTGGGCATCAGATCTTCAGTTAGTGCACGCTAACATTTTGGGTTAACGCACGCTATCGGGAAGGCATTAGCGCACGCTACCAAGTTCGTAGCATACGTTAACCAGGCAGTCAGAGTTCACTAGACTGTCCGGTTAACCCGCTAGCGCACGCTAAATATCAGGTCATAGCGTGCGCTAACCTGGGAACAGTATAAATTGGACAGTCCAGTCTAGTTTCGTCATTTTCATTTCTCACTTCATTTTTTAGCGATTCCGAGAGATTTGGAAGAATCTCTTGGAGCTGCACTCACCTATTATCATCTTCAAGTTTCTGAGTTGGATTAATCATCATTTCATCCTCTCCAATACATCAAATCAATGTAAACATTTCTTGGATCTAGAATTTTGGATTTTGAAACTTTTCCTTCCGATCTCTTCGTGTAAGCTTGGTTTTAAGTTGGAATATGTTAGATATGGATTATCTACCTTGGATAAATGTATTCCTACTGATTTATTGGCATATATTTTGGATTTCATGAATGTTGGGGTTTGATTCAAGAACACTTTAGAGTTGACTTTGATATTTTGGGGGGTTTCGATTAGATGTTGTCGTTAACTCGATTTATGGATTCCTATGGGATTATTGACATCATTGAAGGTGTTTTGTTGGATGGAACTATTAATTTTGGAGTTTGGTTCCAATATAGTTGGGGTTGATTATAATCAAAGGTTGAATGTTTGCTAAGTGTTTGTCATAATGCCCCAATGAGTTTGGATATTGTTGTATCGACTTTTGAAGTGGGTTGTGATCATGTTTGAATCGTTTATTAAGCGGATTATTGGTAATTGTGTTATTCAAGATTGTTCGAGCGACCGACATCTCGTTTAGAACGTTTGTTCGAGGAAGGACATTCTTCACTGGTGTTGAGTAAGTTAATTCTTACTCGGTTAAAGGGATATTCATTTCTTATGTTGTTGTTCACTCATACATGTAATGCACTCATAATATATCATTCATGTTGAGACTTGTAATTATCAATTAATCATTCAATTCATGAGGAACGACGGTTCCAATCATTTCAATGAGCTACCATTCATTTCATTGTTATTTCATCTCGGTGAGTCATTCTTGACCCTTGTCGGATTATTATTCATTAATGTTCATTGGTCACTTTTGTCCTTGTGGCCTTTTGGGTTCATATTGCATGGCCGGGTCGGGATGTGTGGAATTTTTAGTCGGGAACTTGATAGTCATGTGATCGGGTTCACCGACACAATGGACTGTGCACACGGTAACGTACCTCCGTGAGACTAATTAGGTACAAGGGCGTGTGTGTCCGGACACTCGTCTTATGCACTTGCACATACCATTACGGGCATAATATGATGCTCCTCTTCAGCTGGATTTCATAACTAATATATGTGATTGTTGTATATTGTTCAACTCTTGAGGATTGTTATTCTGTGTAACTGACCCCGTTTGTAATACCCGGTTGTAATTCAGTAATTATCATTCAGTATTTACCATTCAGTAATTGATACTCAGTAATTTCATTCATTATTGATCATTTGTCACTCATTTTCAGTCATGGTATTCATCATTCAGAGTAATTGTATCGTGTATCAATCGTCATTCATCACTAATCTGATTGGAGTTTCGTGCCGTGTTTATCATCATTGTCATTTTCGTTGTGAGCTGTGCGTGAGGAGTAGCGCACGCTACATACTCCTTTTAGCGTACGCTAATTGGGTATAGGTAGCGCACGCTACCACTCAGCTTTAGCGCACGCTAAGGTTACCCTGGCTGCAGTCCAGAAGGTACTGGACTGCAGGTGAGTTATAAGTAGCGCACGCTACGAATGGTAAGTAGCGCGCGCTAGTGGGTTGAAGTAGCGCACGCTAATATGAGGTGTAGCGCGCGCTAGGGACAGATCAGGTTGAGTCCAGTGGCTACTGGACTGCACTGGATTAATTCATAGCGCACGCTATGTGCTGTTGTTAGCGTACGCAATCGACATATTAGCGCACGCTAATTAATGGTTGTAGCGCACGCTATCAAGGTCAGATCAGAGAACAGGCAGTTTCTGGATTCCAGTACTGGGCATCAAATTATCCGTTAGCGCACGCTAACTATGAGTATTAGCGTACGCTAGTAGTATGGTCGTAGCGCACGCTACAAAAGGTACGTAGCGCGCGCTACCGTGTTCGGACAGTGGGTACTGGACTACCCAAATTACTCGTTAGCGCACGCTACGCACAAGGGCTAGCGCACGCTAACCTAGACTGGCTATAAATTGGACAGTTTAGTCAGAGTTCGTCATTATTCATCTCATTTCATTCCTTCGGTAGTTTTGGGCGATTTCGAGCGATTCGGAGAGGATTCTTCGAGGTGTAATCATCAATCATCATCTTCAAGCTCATCTTTCGGATTAATCATCGTTTCATCATCTTCATCTCATCGAATCAAAGGTATTAATCTCTTGGATCTAGAATTTCGGATTTTTGGGTTTTCCTTCCGATTTCTTCGTGTAAGCTTGGATTATCATTGGAATATGTTAGTTATGGATTATCTAACTTGGATAAATATATTCCTACAGATTTAATGGTTATTTTCGGAATTATTCCAAGAACCCTTGGGGTTGACTTCGGTTATTTTGGGGATTTCCGATTGTCGTTATTATTAACTTGAATTGTGGATTCCTATGAGAGTATTGATGTCATTGATAATGTTTTGCTGGTTTGAATCAATCATGTTGGAGTTGGTTCGATAATTCGGGTTTGGTTTTAACCAACGGGTATCTCAATGTTTTCGTTAGAGTTCATCTACGAGTTCGGATATTGTTGTATCGACGTTTGGGTCGGTTATGATCGTATTTGATTCGTGTATTGATCGATTGTCGGTACTTATTGTTATTCAAGGTTGTTCGAGCGACCGGCATTTCATTTAGGACGTTGTTCGTGGACGGACATTCTTCATCGGTATTGAGTAAGTTAATTCTTACTCGGTTAAAAGGATATTCATGCCTTTTGTTGTTGTTCATTCATAATCATAACTCATTCATCATTATATTAACCGTATCAAAACTTGTTGTTATCAATTAATCATTTCAGTCATAAGGAACGACGGTTCCAATCTTTTCATTGAGCTGTCATTTATTTCATTACCATTCCACCTCGGTAAGTCATTATTCATTTTCGATGTCACTTTTGTCATAACGTGGCATTCCGGGTCATACTGGCGTGCCGGTTGGTATGTGTAGGATTTTCATGTCGGGCACATTATAGTCGTGTGTTGGTTGATGGCCTCACATTGGACTGTGCACACGAGATTGATTGTTTCGTGAGGCGATTAGGTACAAGACCACGCGTGTATTGATCGTTGGTGGCTTGTGCACGGACACATTTCCATCCGGGCGTAGTGTGGCGCCACCCTTTGAGCCGTCTTGTTAGTTGATTCATATAGCATGTTTGATTGCGTATGTTTCGGCTGGATATTTCATAATTTCGGATATAATCATGATTGTGTATTTTCAACCCTTGAGGATTGTTGTTCTTTGTAATCGACCCGTTTGGGGATTTTGTTTTTCGTGTCATGGCCGTGCAAACGCACGGGGAGAGCACGTTGGCGAGGAGTCCTAGTGATACTAGTAGGGGCCCAGATCTTTCGATTATTCATGTTATTGTCCTTTATTTTCCAGCTGAGACTTTCATTTGAATACTCCGTTTCATTCGATGTTGTGTATTTTATCTTCATATAAAATACACTAGTATTCGTGTTGTCTGGTGTGTTGTAACTAAACTCCTCATCGGAGTAATTATTGTTGTAATGTAGTTCGGTACTACATTTATCTTGTGTAATTCATTCATTTTCATTTGCCTGGTGGGTCCTGGTTGGGGATCTACGGCCGTAATATCCGCCTAGTTTGGGGTGTTACGAGTTGGTATCGGAGCGTGGTTTTGAATACTACCCTCCAAGTCATGTCTCATTTGAAATCATCGTCATCGGACTAGTATCATTGGACTTTCGCGTCACGTGTGACTGTGCAAATGCCGAGCCAATCGACCAAGAATTGTAAGATTTCGATGCCATGGTATAATTTACGCAATAATCATTCATTCATAATTCATCAGTTAACAATCCTCATTCATCAATTTCAATTGTGATCAAGTCGATAATGTTAACTCATTAATCACTCAATTCATTTCATTACTCAGTTGTTGATCTTGAAGATCATATCATCAATCTTGTTAAATTGTCCAAGATAATCATTTCAGTAATTTTATCAGATAATCATGTCACGTCAATTAATCATTCATGTAATCGCTGTATGTGAGCGCGTATGCTCATTTTCATCATTTCATAATGTAATCATAATGTGATACTCATGCGAGATATATAATCATCATATGACTTTCCACTTCAGTATGGAAAGGGCTGACAGAAGACGTGGAGGACGAGGCCGTGGAGCGGGCCGAATCCCGAGAACTCGTGCGAATACACGTGCAAATGCCAGGAATAATGCTAACTCATCGAGCAGTGACGCTGCCACTCACTCACCTGGACGTGATCATTCACTATCGGGGAGTCGTACCCGGGACACGGCTCAGTCTGAGGGCGTCCGGGTTGACCCACTCGCATTCATGCAGGGCATGATGGCCCAAATGACCCAGATGGCTCAGTTGATGGAGACGATGCATAACTCCGTCAATCAAAATCAGCAGGCTCCTCCGCCGCCACCTCAGAGGCAAGAGAGGGGTGTAAGCAATATCATCAGCGATATCTCTCGCCAGCGACCACCTACCTTTGAGGGCTCATTTGAGCCGGCGGATATTGTTCATTGGCTTGAGCATTTTGAGAAGTTATTTGCTATGGTGGATTGCCCCGAAGGGCATAAAGTTTCAGTTGCGGCTTACTATCTCGGTAAGAGCGCTCATTCATGGTGGTTATCGTTGAAGCCCACAGACGGAACATGTACTTGGGATCAATTCAAGACTCTCATAATGGAGAGATACTACCCGGCCCCACTCAGGGAGGCCAAGTTGTCGGAATTACTCACTCCCGACCTTTCGGCGGATGATGACGTTCTCGCCATCGCCGAAAAATTTCAGGAACTTCTTCCGTTCGCCTCATCTATCATTCACTCAGAAGCGGACAAGATCAAGTATTTCAGCAAGAGGCTGAAACCTCATATGCGGCTACAGTTGCTTAATCATAATTGTGCCACTCTGGCCGAGTTCATTGAGAAAGCTCTCACTTACGAGCTTACGGCTAAGGAAATTGCTAAGCAGCAACCTTCGTCTGCTAGCAAGAAGTCCAAGAATCGTAATCGATCGGCGGGAGTCGCCACTTTCAAGAAACCACGTGCGGGCTCCACTTTTTCGGCGACCTCCCACGACGTCTAAACCCGCGGAATCTCGCCGCGAGCGGCGCCGGCCATCACCTGTTTCAACCGTGAGGAACAGGGTCATTTCAGCACCAAATGCCCGATGCATCACGTGCCACAACTGTGGGATTGCTGGGCATAGGGCCCGTTTTTGACGTAGGGACTCTAAACACACTCCGGCGTCATCTCAAGCCCCAGTCATTCGGTGCGTAATCGGGCCACTCGGTCGGCGTCGTTCAAGACGACAGGAGCTAAAGGCGAGCAGAGCTATCGACGGAGCGTCCGGTTCGGGGGCCGGCAAGCCCCGAATTTATGAGATGAAGAAGACCGATGATCCCGAGGCCCGAATGATCTCAGGTACACTCGATATTCTATCTCAACCTATGTGTACCCTTTTTGATACTGGTACATCTCATTCATTCATTTCCGAGTCATGTTTGAGTAGACTACGTCTGGGTAGTGCTACTAGTTGTGAGCCTTATGTCATTGGCCTACCTGATGGTAGACGAATTATCGGTAACCGTGAGATTCAGAATTGTCCGATTCAGTTTCATGGTCGTGTATGGCCAGCGGACCTAATTGTAGTAGATTTGCCGAGGGACGACGTCATCTTGGGTATTGATTGGATGGATCGTCATGATGCCATCATTAGTGTCCGAAAGCGTTTGGTCACTATCATTTCAGACGATGGAGTCGAATGTGTGTTTCAGGGAGGTAATCCCTACTGCTCGTAAAGTCATTAATTTGATGAAAGCAGTAAGATTACTCAATCAGGGATGTGTCGGTTATTGGTGCTATATGACCAAAACCGAGAAATCATCAGTAATGTTGACGGACATTCCGGTAGTGAAGGAATATGCCGATGTTTTTCCAGACGAGTTACCTGGTTTGCCTCCACAGAGGGATGTGGAATTCACGATTGAGTTGGAGTCTGGTACGTCCCCGATATCGAAGGCACTGTACCGGATGGCCCCGACCGAAATGCAGGAATTAAAGAACCAACTTGAGGAATTGTTCGAGAAGGGTTATATTCGACCGAGTGCGTCCCCGTGGGGGGCACCCGTATTATTTGTCAAGAAGAAGGATGGTTCGTTCCGCTTGTGTATTGATTACCGGGAATTGAACCGGGTGACAATCAAGAATAAGTATCCTTTACCCCATATCGATGACCTCTTAGATCAACTTCAGGGAGCTTCAGTATTTTCCAAGATCGACTTAAGATCTAGATATCATCAGTTGTGGATCCGAGAGTCGGATATCGCGAGGACGGCGTTTCGAACACGCTATGGTCATTATGAGTTTGTGGTTATGCCGTTCGGATTGACTAATGCACCTGCGGTATTCATGGAATTAATGAATCGGGTTTTCATAGACTATCTGGATCAGTTCGTGGTTGTCTTCATTGATGACATTTTGATTTATTCTCGTGACCGGGAGGAACATGAGTCTCACCTTCATCTAGTTCTCGACGTGTTGAGGCGAGAACAACTTTATGGGAAGTTTTCCAAATGTGAGTTTTGGATGTCCGAAGTGACGTTTCTCGGACACGTAATTTCATCAGACGGAGTTCGCGTCGATCCCCAGAAGACGGAGGCTATTCGAGATTGGCTACCTCCGAAGAACGTTAAGGAAATCCGAAGTTTCCTCGGATTAGCAGGTTATTATCGGCGATTTGTAGAGGGATTTTCTAGAATCGCTCAACCCTTAACGAACCTTTTGCGGAAGGATAAGAAATACACGTGGTCCGACGCGTGTCAACGGAGTTTTGAGGAACTCAAGAGCCGGTTAATGTCAGCACCTGTACTCTCCTTGCCGCAGGGAACGGAGGGATTTGTGGTTTATAGTGATGCATCCGGACAGGGTCTCGGATGTGTACTCATGCAGAACGGGAAGGTTATTGCCTATGCTTCACGGCAATTGAGACCTTACGAGGTTAATTATCTGACCCACGACCTGGAGCTAGCAGCCGTGGTGTTCGCTTTGAAGATTTGGCGTCATTACCTTTATGGCGTTACCTATCAGATATTCACCGATCATAAGAGTTTAAAGTATATATTTACTCAGAAGGAGTTAAATATGCGTCAGAGACGGTGGTTGGAGTTAATCAAGGATTATGATATCGAGATCCTTTACCACCCGGGCAAGGCGAACGTTGTCGCCGACGCCTTGAGTCGTAAGTCTGTTCAGGAACAGATGCTTGCCCGTTTAACATGCGAAGGAGCTTCAGCAGAATTCCTTAGAACCGAGATCGAGATCGGCTTCAGCGAGTTCGGGACAGGTTTGTATGTTGGAGATCTCATCGTCACTTGAGGAGACAATCGAGAGAGAATCGGGGTTCGGACCCATCATTGTTACGCATCCGTGAGGATGTGGTTCGAGAAAAGCCCACAGGTTCGTGGTCCACTAGGATGGACTTTTGAGATTTAAGAATCGGTTGTGCGTACCGGTGCGACGAGTTGAAAAACTCTATTTTGAGAGAAGCTCATGCTACCCCTTATTCTGTTCATCCGGGGTCTAGCAAGATGTACAAGGACTTGAAACAAAATTACTGGTGGAGTAATATGAAGCGAGAAGTCGCAGAATTTGTTTCGAGATGCTTAACCTGTCAACAAGTTAAGATTGAACATCAGCGACCGGCGGGTATGCTGAAACCTCTTCCTATTCCCGAATGGAAGTGGGAAGACATTTCTATGGATTTCATCACGAGTTTGCCGACGAGTCGTCGTGGCATGAACACGATCTGGGTGATCGTGGACCGCTTAACCAAATCAGCTCATTTCCTTGAGATCAAGGATACGTGGGGTCCCGAGAGACTTGCCCAGCTTTTCATCAAAGAGATAGTGAGACTTCACGGTACTCCTAAAAGTATCGTTTCTGATCGTGACGGGCGGTTTGTGTCCCATTTTTGGAAATCAGTTCATCGTGCTATGGGAACCCAGCTTAATCTCAGTACCGCTTTTCACCCTCAGTCCGACGGACAATCAGAGAGGACCATTCAGACATTAGAGGACATGTTGAGGGCATGCGTCCTCGATTGGAAAGACGATTGGGAAGCCCAACTACCATTAATCGAGTTCACGTATAATAACAGTTGGCATGCTTCGATCAAGATGGCACCTTACGAGGCCTTGTATGGTCGTCGTTGTCGATCTCCGTTGTGTTGGGACGACTTATCAGAATCAATCGGCACCGAGCCCGATATGCTTATAGCCGCCCGTGAGAAGGTAGCTTTGATCAGGAGTCGTTTGTTGACCGCTCAGAGTCAACAGAAATCATATGCAGATAACCGTCGTCGACCATTAGAGTTCGAGGCTGGTGACCATGTGTTGGTCAAGGTATCCCCGAGTCGTGGTATCTTCCGTTTTGGGAAGAGGGGAAAGTTGAGTCCGAGATTCATTGGACCGTTTGAGATTTTGGATCGAGTAGGCGAGTTAGCTTACCGATTGGCTTTACCTCCGGCGTTGAGCCGAATTCATAATGTGTTTCACGTATCTCAGTTGCGGAAGTATGTTTCCGACCCGAGTCACATACTTCAGTTCGATGAAATCGAGATTGCCGATGATCATTCATATGAGGAGCGTCCTATACGAGTTTTAGAGCGGCGAATCAAACAGTTGAGGAATAAGACGATTCCTTTGGTTAAAATTCAGTGGTCTTGACACGGAGTCGAAGAGGATACGTGGGTAACCGAGTATAGTATGCGGGAGATTTATACCGAATTGTTTGTCCCTTAGTTTGGGACGAAACTCTTTTAAGGGGGTGTATGTAATACCCGGTTGTAATTCAAGAATTATCATTCAAGATTTACCATTCAAGAATTGATACTCGAATTTCATTCATTATTGATCATTTGTCACTCATTTTCGATCATGGTATTCATCATTCGAGTAATTGTATCGTGTATCAATCGTCATTCATCACTAATCGATTGGAGTTTCGTGCGTGTTTATCATCATTGTCATTTTCGTTGTGAGTATGCGTGAGGAGTAGCGCACGCTACATACTCCTTTTAGCGTACGCTAATTGGGTATAGGTAGCGCACGCTACCACTCGGCTTTAGCGCACGCTAAGGTTACCACAGGCTGCGATCCGGAAGGTCTTGGGTGCGGTGAGTTATAAGTAGCGCACGCTACGAATGGTAAGTAGCGCGCTAGTGGGTTGAAGTAGCGCACGCTAATATGAGGTGTAGCGCGCTAGGACAGATCGAGTTGAGTCCGGTGGCTCTTTGGATCGCATTGAATTAATTCATAGCGCACGCTATGTCTTTGTTGTTAGCGTCGCAATCGATATATTAGCGCACGCTAAATAATGGTTGTAGCGCACGCTATCAAGGTCGAATCGAGAGAACGAGCGGTTTACGGATTCCATCGGGCATCAAATTATCCGTTAGCGCACGCTAACTATGAGTATTAGCGTACGCTAGTAGTATGGTCGTAGCGCACGCTACAAAAGGTACGTAGCGCGCGCTACCATGTTCGGACAGTGGGTACTGGACTACCCAAATTACTCGTTAGCGCACGCTACGCACAAGGGCTAGCGCACGCTAACTGGGCGGCTATAAATTGGACAGTTTAGTCAGAGTTCGTCATTATTCATCTCATTTCATTCCTTCGGTAGTTTTGGGCGATTTCGAGCGATTCGGAGAGGATTCTTCGAGGTGTAATCATCAATCATCATCTTCAATCTCATCTTTCGGATTAATCATCGTTTCATCATCTTCATCTCATCGAATCAAAGGTATTAATCTCTTGGATCTAGAATTTCGGATTTTTGGGTTTTCCTTCCGATTTCTTCGTGTAAGCTTGGATTATCATTGGAATATGTTAGTTATGGATTATCTAACTTGGATAAATATATTCCTACAGATTTAATGGTTATTTTCGAATTATTCCAAGAACCCTTGGGGTTGACTTCGGTTATTTTGGGGATTTCCGATTGTCGTTATTATTAACTTGAATTGTGGATTCCTATGAGAGTATTGATGTCATTGATAATGTTTTGCTGGTTTGAATCAATCATGTTGGAGTTGGTTCGATAATTCGGGTTTGGTTTTAACCAACGGGTATCTCAATGTTTTCGTTAGAGTTCATCTACGAGTTCGGATATTGTTGTATCGACGTTTGGGTCGGTTATGATCGTATTTGATTCGTGTATTGATCGATTGTCGGTACTTATTGTTATTCAAGGTTGTTCGGCGATGGCATTTCATTTAGGACGTTGTTCGTGGACGGACATTCTTCATCGGTATTGAGTAAGTTAATTCTTACTCGGTTAAAAGGATATTCATGCCTTTTGTTGTTGTTCATTCATAATCATAACTCATTCATCATTATATTAACCGTATCAAAACTTGTTGTTATCAATTAATCATTTCAGTCATAAGGAACGACGGTTCCAATCTTTTCATTGAGTCATTTATTTCATTACCATTCCACCTCGGTGAGTCATTATTCATTTTCGATGTCACTTTTGTCATAACGTGGCATTCGGGTCATCTTGGCGTGCAGTTGGTATGTGTAGGATTTTCATGTCGGGCACATTATAGTCGTGTGTTGGTTGATGGCCTCACATTGGACTATGCACACGAGATTGATTGTTTCGTGAGACTGATTAGGTACAAGACCACGCGTGTATTGATCGTTGGTGGCTTGTGCACGGACACATTTCCATCCCGGGCGTAGTGTGGCGCCACCCTTTGAGCCGTACTGTTAGTTGATTCATATAGCATGTTTGATTGCGTATGTTTCGACAGGATATTTCATAATTTCAGAGATAATCATGATTGTGTAATTTCAACCCTTGAGGATTGTTGTTCTTTGTAACTGACCCCGTTTGGGGATTTTGTTTTTCAGGTCATGGCCAGGCAAACGCACGGGGAGAGCACGTTGACGGCGAGGAGTCCTAGTGATACTAGTAGGGGGCCCCGATCTTTCAGTTATTCATGTTATTGTCCTTTATTTTCCGCTGCAGACTTTCATTTGAATACTCCGTTTCATTCAGTGTTGTGTATTTTATCTTCATATAAAATACACTAGTATTCGGTGTTGTCCTGGTGTGTTGTAACTAAACTCCTCATCGGAGTAATTATTGTTGTAATGTAGTTCGGTACTACATTTATCTTGTGTAATTCATTCATTTTCATTTGCATGGTGGGTCCCAATTGGGGATCTACGGCACTGTAATATCCGCCTAGTTTGGGGTGTTACACCGTTGGGGGATGTTGTTTTCAGGTCATGGCAAGGCTAAAGCACGGGAAGAGAACGTTTACGGCTAGGAGTCCCAGTGATACTAGTAGGGGGGCCAGTCCTTTGTTCAGTCATTCATGTGTTCTCCGTTTTTAATTCCGCTGCAAATTTCCATTTGGATATTCATTTTCATTTAGTGTTGTATATTTTATCTTCATATAAAATATACATGTATTCCATATTTTTCCTGGGTGTGTTGTACTTGAAACTCCTCATCGGAGTAATTAATGGTATAATGTGGTTCGGTACTACAATTATATTATTTAAGTCATTAATTTTTATCTGCCTGGTGGGTCCCAGTTGGGGTCCACGGCACTGTAATATCCGCCTGATTTGGGGTGTTACAGTCTGCAGCTAAGTTTCCAATCTTCCAAATATCAGGTGGGTTTCTAACCATGGCTGATTTCAGCTGGGTTTCCAACCTTGTCTGCAGCTATGTTTCCAACCTTCCAAATATCAGATGGGTTTTTAATCCTAATTAATGATATTGGACTTGACTGCAAAAATTGTAATATCCATACTTTCTATTTTTGGTAATTTCTATTTTTGGTCTTTGTTCATTTCGGATGACTTGCTTGTTACTTTTTTGGAATTCTGAATCTATTTTGTTCTTGGAGTTTTTCCATTTGGACGAGTTTCGGAGATGCTTTTACATATTTTCGTCTTGAGTTATATTTTGTCGCATGTACGTTCGATTTTGATTTCATTATTTCTCTATTTCCCTGAGTTCGTATGGTTGAGCTTCTCATGTTGTGAGTTTCGGATTGTTAATCCGACGCTGCATCGTAATTTTCGGACGTTTGGGCCGTTTTGTAATTTCCTATAAGTTTATGAAATTTTATCTCCCTTGTCGTATTTCAAACCTTCCCGTAGTCGAAATCGTACATTCGATTGAGAGATTGTCTTGCAGGTTTTTGTTTTCTTGTCATGTCTCATTATTCGCTAGTATCTGTCAAGCTCTGTGCCTTTCGAGTCGGGTACAGTCTGACCGAGTTTCCTAACTGTACCATGTGCAAAGTTAGCATACGCTAACGTTTTTCCGTAGCGTGTGCTATGAGGGTAAAACTAGCACACGCTAGACTTACATTTTGCGTACGCTAATATATCTGGGCAGAATAACCTAGAACTGGACAGAAGGTTCAGTATTTCTGAACTTAACCAAGTAGCGTACGCTAATTGAGTGTTAACATACGCTAATTTCTAACCTTAGCGCACACTAAACTTGTTCTTACGTATGCCAACAGGAGGACAGAAGTCTCTGACTGCATTCTGCACCCCGATAGTGCACGCTAATCATTGTGCGTAGCGTGCGCTAAGCTTGTCTGATATAAATAGGACAGCAACATCCCAACTTCGTCCTTTTCCATCCTTACTTCTTCTCTTCGGTGTTGGGCAATTCCAGACGAGGGTTAGATCCGATTTCGATCAAATATCATCATCCACTAACATCCTTGCATTCCTTGTGCTGATTCTTCAAGTTCTTATCCTCTTCCGCCACCCGAATCAAGGTAAGAATCCCTAAAACCCTTGTTTTGAGATTTTGGGGGAATTTAGGGGATTTCTTGTGATTTGACTCTTTTAATCTGAATTATCATGGATTATTGCTAGACTTAAATTGTATACTTGTAATCCTTCGTTTTTCCTTGAGGATTTGTATATTAAATTCCGATTTTTCCATTATTCGTCAATATACTCGAGGATACCCTAGTAGTGTTTGACGAATTGTCCCATCGGGTAGAACTTGGATGAATTCCTATGTTTTCACAATATTGAGATTGGTTGTATATCGTTATTCTATTAGGAATGGATTTGTGAAGATTATTCGGACCTAAACCTTTCCTTTCATCTTTTCCTTCACGTCGTGTTATTCAAGGCAAGTACATGTATTACATTCTGTTATGTGTGTATGGTTTTGATGCGAATGATATAAATTGTGTCATTGTATGGATGCTGTTTTTGCTCTTCCACCCGAGGATGGCATGTGTGGCCTCTGGGGGCCGATACTAATGGGTACGGCCACGGAAGTGGACTTGGGTGTGTGTGTTGTTGTTCTTCCACCCGGGGATGGTTCGACGGGACCTCTGGGGGCCGATACTAATGGGTACGGCTGCGGAAGTAGTTTCTTACCTGGGGACGGTCCGACGGGGCCTCTGGGGGTCGATACTAATTGGTACGGCCAGGGGTTACCAAGTGTGGATTATGGTGATGTTGAAGCATGTTGATACACTGTTTGATGTAAATGTGATATTCCGGAATATAGATTTCAAATGTTCTTCCTACAGTGGATTGTTTGTGTCAATTCGTGTATGTATATAATATAGTGTAATTGTATACTTGCACTACCTATTCGAATGCTAACCCGTTAAATGGGGAAAATGCGTCTTATGCATTTTAGGTATCGGGAGAGATGAGGAGCTGGCACGGGATATGCACACAAAGGATGGCCCAGCATGATGATGAGGCTCGAGTCTATGTTTATGTTCTGTCATTGTATCAATTTGGGTGTTGGAGTTAGATTGATTACTTTTAAACTCGGTTAAAGTCCCCTGCGTGGGCAATGAACTTTAATCAAGTCAAGAAGGCTTTATTTTTACAATGTGGGGATAACTTTTCATACCCACTTTAACTCTTCATCATTTCAATTAAATGGCTAACTTTAATCATTTATTTCGCGCTCACCGGAAGTCGGTTTTGAGAAAAATAAAATCTTATGTTCATCTTCTCGAAATGCAGATTCACATTTTATTATTTAATTCCAAGAATTAAATATTTTATCTTTATTAAATTGGTTTAAATTGAGTCAAAACTCATTTTTTAGAAACCAATTTCCGACAACTTTCGCTTTTAGTGAAAGTCTCTCTTATATACTAATGCAGAATACGCTGAGCCTAAGTGGAACTGAAAATATCCCCTATATACTAATACAGAATACGCTGAGCCTAAATGGCAGCTTCTCATATTTCGGCTGCCACATGTCTTCTGCTGGTGTTTCATGTGCTTATGTGTCAGCCTCTCATGCTTCAGCTGACACATAATCAATTACTAGCCTAATCATCGTTGCATTAATTACATTATAATTATACCTCAAATAACTCCTACCTACCTTATTAATTTTTACAAATTAAGGATTATAAATTACGAATAAATAGAAATTGATTATATTTACATAAATATTTGACGTTTTCATTAATTAAAAAATAAAAATCCCAAACAAAGAGAAATTTAATATAGTAGTGTGCACTATATATTAAAAATTTAAACCTAAAATCTGGCGGAAACATTATATATTTCTACGAAATAATTAGTTTATATTAGTTAGTCATTATAATGAGGTATATCATAAAAAAAATATCAACTGAAATGAAAGATGTTTGACAGTATTGCAAAATAAATGTTGAATATATATAATTAAAAAAGCACTCTAAGTCCTAATCAATTAGCTAATTCGAAATAATCTTATTAAGAAATATTATTGAAAGTGTAGAAATAATAGTTTTAGTTACTATTTATAAATAAATCAAAGAAACTATGGAATAAATCAATTAGTATATCTTAGTTTTAAATCTTATTTAATCAATATGGAATAAAAAGTTAAATGAAAAAACTCAGATTTACTAAATTATATAATTACTGATTTGATGAATTTTCAAAGAGATATTTCTAAACACATAAGCAATTGAATTTAATGATAATATACTAATCCGCAGATTCATATTTGTAATAGAAAAATTCAAAAACTAAAAATTGACATTTTAAGCGATTTTTAATGATTTTTTATTTTTTTAGTTTTAAAATATTTGTTAATTTATTTACTTTTGAAATTAATTATATATTTTTAAAAAATTTGGATTTGCTTTTGTATTTTAAATTATATCCAAAAAATCTATGTATTCTTTTTTCAAATATAAGGACTAAATTATCTCATTTTTGGCCATTTAACATAAACTGTTAAATACTTAACGATTTGGACCATTTTGGCAAAAAAAGTTCCAAAAAAGAACGTGGAACCAAATCTATTTTAAAAATTTCTCATAGGACTAGAGTGTAATTTTTCCTCCTAAAATATGTAAGCAATTTTTTTTTGATAACAACATATTTATGAATAGAATGATCTCTATATAAAAGAGTGTTATAGAGAATAAAATTGATTATAAATATTTTTAAAAATATATCTCGATAAGTATTTTCATTATTTTTAATTTTCAGTCACTCAAAACAATAGGAAATTCGTGTGAGGAAAGAAGAGAATTATTGTGCTATTGCAACAATAATTGATTATGTGAGAGACTTTAGTTTTGTTTATTTTATTTTCTAATATGCTTTGGATGATGCATATTTGCAATATTTTGGTACAATTACTTTCATAACATTTATTATGTTACACATTTAGGAGTAAATTATTTATTCAACAAATGATATTAAATTCATCAGATAGTAGATTGACATTTAAATTTTAAAGACGACAATTTCCACTAATTATACTTTTCCATAGTTGTGCACTCTCTCATGTTGATGTGTATCTGCCAAGAATAGTATTCAATTGTGGTCAGTTTATATGTAGCCGTATCAAAGTGAAGAGCACAAAAGACTTGAAGTTTTTTTATTGCGACAAGAATGATGTAATTGTAAATAGAACAACTAATGTAATTTATCAAAGAAGTGCTATAAAATTTATGGTGAACGGTTGGACATTATGCGCTTATAGGTGAAATTTTTCTTATATTCCCGTATTTTATACGGGTGGTATACTAGTTGTTTCTATATGTGTAAATATCCAACACTAGTGCCAAATAATAGAGGAAGAATATAATAGTTCAAGAAATATGAGGCTCATATCTGTTAAGTCAATAAATAGGCAAAGAGACTGCCACCACGCCATGGCTGCAGATTCGCCGGTTGCAAGTGATTAAAAAGGAGACATAATCCCCAAAGAAATCACATGCCATCTGGGTCGCCCCGCCAATATACGGTCTGGATCGTCCAAATGCCCGATCAATCAGCTTATAGAGAATAAAAAACATTTTTTTTGTTACAATGAGGGGCATGAGATCCCAAAGAAAACACAAAACTACTAAGCTATTCTACGCAAGCTCAGTCCTCCAACGCTATCAAATAAAATGCAGTCTTCAATCACCAAAAGGGGGTTGATCGTAGTAGCATATACCAAACTCAATCGTATGGCCAAGATTAGCTAACCTATCTGCAACTTGGTTTGTTTCTCGATAATTATGCACAATCACACAGGAATTGAATGTAGCTATGAGGGATTTGCATGCTTCAATCAGTAAGGCACTTGGATGGTGAGGCAAGCTACTACCTGTGATAAGCTTAATAGCAATACTTGAGTCACTGAAGAGATGGACATTTCTTAAATTTCATTAACAAGCACCTTGTAAACCATGCCAAATATCCCACAACTCTGCAACAAGGATTGTGCCAAAACCCAAGTTTGTGGAAAATCCGAAGACCCATTTACCTGCATGATCCCTTGCTACACCGCCCACCGAAATGCATCCTGGATTTGATTGTGCGCTTCCATCGACATTGATCTTAACAAACCCAATTGGAGGAGGTTCCCAACGTAATAAAGTTGAGATTCGGCATGAGTTTGGACATTGGATTTCATTGAGTTTCTGCCATGCTCTCTCTTCGTCTCGAGCGAATTCCATTACCCATGTCGCGGCTTGTGTCGGCCACACTCGCTCCCCTTGAAAAATAGCCTTATTTCTCCAAGACCAAATCCTCCAACACGTGACACCAAATATTTGTGCCCAACTGGGATCGAGTGGCTCACTGCTACGATTTTTTCGAAGATTATTCCATAGCCAATTATCGAAGGAATGGCTGAAGAAATCTTGGGCTTCATGAACTGGGACGATACAAGTCCAGATGTTTCTACTATTAGTACAGTCATGAAGTGCATGCAGAAGATCCTCACCATGTTCACTGCATAAAGGACAGAGATTATTGTCCGTCATCGAGCGTCGAAATCTCATATAATTGGTAAGAAGCTTGCCATTAGCAGTCAACCATAGGAAGGTCCTAATTCGTTGTCTCACCCTCAATTTCCACATCAATCTCCATTTGGGCGAGCTTGGATTATTGTCTTCATTCAAAATATCATAAGCCGACGAAACAGAGAACTTACTATTGGAGGAGAACCCCCAGCTCATAGTGTCATCTTCGGTACATTTGGGGTCCAGAAAAGCACTTCCAATCTCAGCAGTAGTACGCATCGGAAGTGCATGGTTAAACAAATCCAATTTCCAGCCATGAGTGTCATCAGAATACTCTCTTACAGTTCGATTAATATGCTCGACTGGTATGGTTCCAGAGCATCGATTTATCAAGTGCCCATTTCTCGTCCACCATTAGAGCTAAAATCGTGTTGTTTTCCCAGAGTGGATGTTCTATTTGATCCCTTTGAGCAGATCTTGAGCAGCTTTCCGGATATCTTTCCAGATAGGAGAACTTTGGGATTTTAAAGGGGCCAGCCATATCTTATTTTCCGAGACATATTTCTGTTTAATAACTTGTGCCCATATACTTTTTGAGCCACTTGCTATTTCCCATGCCAATTTCATGAGTAGAGATTTATTCACATCCTTCAAATTTTTTAAGCCCATACCGCCTTTATCCTTTGCTCTACAGACCAAGTCCCAATTTGCCAAGTGAATTTTTTTCTTCTCGTTGGAACCGCCCCAAAGAAATGTCCGGTTCATATGGTTAAGATCGTCAATAACTCCGGCTAGAAGTGAGCATGTTTGCATGGTGTAGCTAGGTATGGCAGTCAAGACTGAGGATATCAATGTTGCACGTCCAATGAGAGAAAACATGTTGGGTTGCCAAGCAAAGAGCCGGCGTCGAACATTGCTAGTCACATTAGCATAGAAGTGTTTCGTACGTCTGCTGCTATTCGTCATAATTCCCAAGTATTTACCAAGATTTGAAACCAACTTGAATCCAGCATTTGATGCAATATCCCTAGAAGTCCTTTGTGGCACATTAGGCGAGAAAATAATAGAATATTTGTGAGGATTCACTTTCTGGTCTGAGACAATTTCAAACGCCCTAACGGTATCCAAAATCACATCCATTTGTTCTGTGGAATCTTTACCGAAAAGGAGTAAATCATCCGCGAAGAATAAGTGTGAGATCTTGACCCCCCCTCGCTACAGTAATAGGCTTCCAGGCTTTTTCCGCCACATGATGTCGGATTAAATGAGATAGCCGGTCCATACATAAAATAAAGAGATATGGTGAAATAGGGTCACCTTGTCTTATTCCACGTGAAGGCTTAAAGGCTCGAGAAACCTCCCCATTCCAAATAACTCTGATAGTAGGAGTGGTTATGCAGTACATAATTAGTCGGATTAACTCAGGAGGAAATCCAGAAAGAGTGAGAGTCTCCTCAATAAATCTCCACGATAACCGATCATACGCCTTTTCTAGATCAATTTTTATGGCCATCACCCCCTGTGCGCCTTTCTTCCGTTTCATAGCATGGATAATCTCCTGTATGATAATAACATTATCCCTTATTTGGCGCCCCAGAAGAAAACTACTTTGCTCACAACTGATCCATTTGGATAAGATTGGTTTGAGTCTAGTGGTGAGAATTTTGGTAATGGTCTTGTAAGACACGTTGCACAGGCCTATGGGTCTAAATTCCTTGACTGTGGTAGGTTGGTCCACCTTGGGAATGAAAGTGAGAAGTGTCTCATTCATGTTAGCTGGAAAGGATCCGGTTGAGAAAGCTTGGCAAAACATGTGAGTCATATCTTTACTGATCAGATTCCAGCACTTGTGGAAGAATAGAGGGTTAAATCCATCAGGTTCGGGGCTCTTGAAAGCCCCTATCGAAATAATGGCACGCTGAACCTCATGTATGGTGATAAGACTCCTTAGAAACTGTATCTCATCTGCCATGAGTCTAGGGAAAGCACAAGGTATAGCAATACTCTGACGTCGGTTCGTATTAGGATGACGATCTGAGAATATTTTTTCATAATATGTTGTAACCCTTTCTCGTAATTGCTCATTGTCTGAAATCCACTCTCCATTATCATCTTGTAAGCAATTAACTTTTGCTTTTCTTTTCCGATTAATTACGGACAGATGGAAATATCTCGTATTTCGATCTTGAAGGGTGGTTGCTTCCAATGTCGCCTTTTGAAACCAAATGAGTTGTTCTTGTAAAAGAGTGTCATTGAGCTCATCAATCAATTTCTGTTCGAGCTTCGCAAGTCCCCCCACATATTGGTTACAAATAGCAATTTGGATCCCATTCAATCTAGCAATAAGACGTCTCTTTTTGCGGTAAATATTTTCAAAGACTTGAGATTTCCAAGTAGCAAGATTTTATGCACAATCAGCTATAGCTTTTGAGAAATCACCTGAGTACTTCCAAAAACTTTTGATAGAACCTGAGAAGGTATCATGTAAAGACCAAGCTGTCTGGAACTTAAAAGAACTTTTGCACTCAGTGACGGTCCTAGTTGTGTAGAAATTCAGAAGTATGGGGTGATGGTCTGAGTATGTGCGAGGGAGATTAGTCACAACAGCTTCTGGGAACATAAATCTCTAATTGTCGTTAGAGAAAACACGATCGATACGTGAGCTAAGGATAGCCGCTTGGTTTGTCGTGCCAAGTGAATTTCGGACCTGAGAAACCTAAGTCCGAAAGAAAAACACCAGCAAGACTGTTACTAAAAGTAGAACATCTATTGGACAACCTGTTACTTCCTCCACGACGTTCTGAGGGATCGCTAATATCATTAAAGTCACCACCAACCACCCAAGCTGAAGATGGAACTTGGTATATAGTGTCTGCAATACTCTTCATGTCGAGCCAAAGTTCATTTCGGATAGAGGGGATAGGGGAACCATAGATACAGGTGAGGTAAAAACCATGATTATCAGAATGGGTAACAAATTGATGGATGAGTTGTGAGGATGCACAAATCAACTGAATTTCAAGGGAGTCATCATCCCATAGGACCCAAATACCTCCATAAAAAACATTTGCTTCCACACGTAAATTTCCATTAAAATTTAATTGGCGAATCACCTCATCAGTTCTAGAGCTGCTGATTTTCGTTTCAACAAGAATAACAAGTGAAGGATTGTGAATCCTTATTAATTCAGAGAAATGTCTTCTAAAAGAGTCATTACCTGCACCTTTCCCATTCCAAAAGAGAAATTTCAAGTTCTGTTGTAAATCTATAAAAAAAATAGCGAGGCGATTTGAGAAAGTTAGTGGCCCCTCTCCGGGCCTCGATCATAAATTTGGATCATATTTGGGGATCCTTGGGCATTAGTAAATTGTTTGCTAGAGAAATGACCCGATGGGGGTCCATTATATGATGATGTTGTTGGGCCTTGGAGTTCTTTATTCCCTGTATCTACACGAGTTTGATATGCGGTTTTCAGCAGTGTATTTCGCAGCCCATCCTTAGTAGCCTGAGCTGCTATCTTTTTTTGGCCCAATAGGATAGATTTCATTTGGGCTGGGTGAACAATTGTTGGCTCGGGGCGGGTTAGAGGCTTGGTTGACTTTGTGTTTGAAACCTTTTCCTTACCGCGGGAGGCAATACGAGAGTCATGGGCAATCTTCTCGTGAAGTGAAGATTAATTGCTTTGTTTGTTCCTTGGCGAATATTAGAAGTAGACAGAGGATCCATCTGTTCCTGATTTTCCTCCTCCAAATCCTCAAGCGCCGCAAATCTCGAGTTGGTAATTGGTCGGGATCCCGTCGGATCTGTTTCTTTCCTTTTCGGAATGGAAGTTGCCATAGTGGGAGATTTAGGGTTTCCGCTGGTTCTCAGGCCTCCCGGCCGCCTCCCCCTATTCGTCACCATCATCCATGGACCAAAGGGGTTCTGCTCTGGCGGGGGCTCAGATTGGTCGGATTCATCAGTGACCATAGACGATGTGTTCGCTGCAGCCAATTTGGCTTCTTCATGATTTTTCTCAATACCAGTTTGAGAGTATGGACATTCATCTCATAAGTGACCAAACCTTCCGCAATTGAAGCAAATCATCCTTATTCCTTCGTATTCAATGTTATAAAGAAGACCGCCAATCCAGATCTTCGGGAGGAGAGGTTTTTTAAGATATATTTCAACGGCGAGACCGGTGAATTTGCCTCGTGAAGCCTCGCTAGTTCTTGTGTCCATTTTAATGAATTTTCCAATACAGTTACCAGTATCTCTATGTTTAGAGGAATCTCCATAATATTCGATTGGTAATTCGGGAATTTGAATCCACGCCGTTGTCGATGATATTGATGCCGACGAGACATTGAAATCTGGAGTCCATCTTCGTACCGTAAGATACTGTTGGTAAATAACCCATGGCCCTTCACTGAGTACGTACTCATAATCTGCCCATTTCTGGAAGCGAACCACGAAGAAGCCAGCTCCTAGATCGATGAGTTCGTAGGTGCCCTCCAGGCGCCAAATCTGTCTGATCTTTTGGCTAAGAGTATCATAGCGCATTGTTCGCCCTAGCGGTTTGATAATCAGACATCGTCGCCATGATTTGCGTAGTGAGCGTTTTTCCTCTGCTGACCAGCGGATTTGTGGCCATGGAGAATCTTCCATAATTGGATCATCCTTACAATCGTCGTTCTCCATATCCTCAAGTTCACGCCAATCGGCATCATCTTGTGAAGAGTATTGTACCTTGCTAACTTGGCCGGAAACAATATCGCGGAATGAGGGATTTTTCGTCCAAACATTTTCAGCCTCTTCCATGATATTATCAGTGATTTTTGGGGACAGACCCCCTTCATTCTCTTGGTTCAATGTCATCTTTGGAAAATCAATACGGTTGGAGTTTCCTTCGGTAATGCTACGCCATATCGAGAATTTCGCCGGAGCCTTTTGGTGATTGATGGATTAGGTGATTGCATGAAGATGGAAGGAAGAAAGGAGGTGTTCTATGAGAGGGGAAAAAATGGGAGGATTTCAGTCGGCGCGTGAGGCGCATTCCCATCTCTTTTTATCGTGTGCTATTTTTGCAAGCCCCTGTTTGTTAGAATCATCATCACAGCCCCATTATACTGTACTGTAAATATGGATTGAGGAAAATAAATAAATAAATAAATAAACACACACACGCACTCACACAGTGAGAGATAAGTAGGAGTACAACAGTATCTATCTTTCATGTTCTTGCGAATGGCTGTTGCTCTAATTTTTTTCCCAAATAAATTGAAGGAATCATGGGAGGTACAGTGAGGGCCAACCACCTTTTAAGAAATCCCGTACTGCAACCCTCATTCTTCCTCTTCGCTGATGATATTGGTTATATAGGAATTAGAATCCAAACTGGGTGTATATATATATATATATATATATATATATATATATATATATTATATTCGTGGATTGCGTTATACTCTATCCGTCCCACCCATCTTGAGCATTTGTTTTTCGGCACGGGTTTTAAGAAAAACTGAAAAGTAGTGTGTAAAGTGATAGTATGGATATATATTATTTAAAGTTGTAAGAAATAAAGGTGTCTTAAAAAGGAAATGACCAGGTATTTTGGGACGGCCCAAAAAAGAATATGAACCAAGATCGGTGGGACGGAGGGAGTACTATTATCATTATCCCTATATGCCCCTCCGTTGAACGTTTTTTACAGGAATAAATATGGTGTTTAAATTCTTCCATATTAAGTCATGCTTATATGTACTTTATTATTGAGTATTCATATTGTTCAGCCAATGAGTACTGGAGTATCTGTAAAGCTATATCAATGCTAATGTATTCATTTGTCCGTGTGTTGGCCACAAAGTATATAGTAAACAACTTAGAGAGTGAGAATACAATAAGTTGTATGTTTTTCGAAGTTAATTGCGTAACAGAAGTCTAATAGTGAGTTGTTGTAAGTATAGCAACTAGGTACTCTCCTGTTTGCTTAATGCGTACATGGTTTTCACAATGTATACTATAAATCACAGTTATAAATGAAAACAGTAAGGACGGAAAGTAAATAACACACAAATATAAGAGGTTCGAGGTAAACCCCTCTACGTCCACTAGTCCTCCACACAAGAGTAAAACATTTATAAAAATCATTACGTACACAACTACGTGACTTTAAGTAAGTATAGCAACTAGGTACTCTCATGTTTGCTTAATGCGTACAGGGTTTTCACAATGTATACTATAAATCACAGTTATAAATGAAAACAGTAAGGACAGAAAGTAAATAATACACAGATATAAGAGGTTCGAGGTAAACCCCTCTACGTCCACTGGTCCTCCACACAAGAGTAAAACGTTTATAAAAATCACTACGTACACAACTATGTGACTTTAACTAAACCTGTCTTTGTATCGTTCACACAGATTGATACATAGACCACAACTTTGTCTTTTCACACAAATTGGCTTCAGCTCTTTCAACTTACTTCTTCTCACATAGATCGAAGCTTCGTCTTCAATGTTATTCTTCCCACACTAGTCGAAATTAGCAAGGACAGTCCACATAGGGCTAAGGTTGATCTCAACAGTAAAGATGGTAGAATAATCTCAAACAGCAGCTGTATGCTTTGACGAGCAATTGTTGTATGCTGTGCTGTTTGCGTTGAGGACTTGTATATTTCTTCGCTTAGATACTGCTGTATGCTCAGGAAATATACTTCTCTTTCTTAGCTTGATGTCAGAGCTATATGTCAGATGTATTGCGCGAGATTCAGAGTGAAGTGAGCAATGTCCTCTTGCTTGGGGTTATTTATAACCATGAAAATAGATCCATTATAATGTAGTCGTTGGCTGGTTGGTGAGATATAGACGTCTATGATTGGGGGCTGCAGAATGGTTGAATTAGGCAATTGACATTTAATGCGTCAGACATTCTTTTTGACTTTGCATTAAATACTCTTCAGTGCATTCAGACTGTTCTGTTTCGGCCGTATTAAATGGTGTCCTATTAGCAATAAATGCTGCTTTAACCGTGAATACTTTATGAATAAACAAGTTTTATTTCACAATGGTTTAAAGCTATTCTTCAGTCCTGTTGGATGTGTTTTACTTTTCCTAAGTAAAACTCCTACATCCAGACTGTTGTAACCAACACTCTTAATTTCTGCTGTATGAAGATGTGGGCTCTATAGGATTGGAGTCTATAGGAAGATCTATTGTTGTATAGATAGGCTGTACGGAGTTTCCTAACAGCTTCCATACTTAGCGAAATTCTGACTCTGAAGACTTCTTTTTGTACGATGGCGATTATCAAAACAGGCTGTGTTTATCCCGACAATTTCCCCCTTTTTGATAATGCCAAAACCTCCTCTAGATATAGAGAAGCTGTCTTCAAGTCTTCGGTTCGAAAGATCTGATCTTCATGACTTAGTCTAGAAATCTGAACTACTCACACGCAAGTTCTAAAATGAAAATCCTACAGGACTAAGTGTATTACAACTTAACTTATGATTGACGCATAGGCACAATGTTACAGAATGTAATCTAGATTGAATACAACTTAATCTATGAACTGTTCGCAGACATGTTCTTATAGCTTGTGGATTAACAAGTTTGTACTTGTTTAATATGTCAGCACTTTGTAATCAAAGCAGTAAAAACAGTAAGAGTAGATCACGAGCTTTAATCTTTCAAGAGATCAAAATTTTTATTGATGATTGAAAATTACATGGCTTGAAAGATACAAAAGTAAATAATACTGAATCGACGAGCATACAGTAGGATGGAAATACATCTATAACCGATAAAAGCTAGTTCTTATAATGAGAATGCTTCCAAGCCTTCCGAGCAGGATCATGTTCCATTCCACTCCACCAGTTGACTAAGGAGTCTTTGCCTCGGTCCATGTAGATACTTCGTCCTTCATGGGGGACGTCGTAGGTAAGGATCTAATCTTCTGGATGGGTGACCAGTTCACCCTTCTAGTGTTTGGACTTCATCTTAGGCTGTAAGGGAAGCTTTCCTTATGCCAATAGCCTTGAGAACTCATTGGCGGAATCTGTTGAACATGGCAGATTCCCTGATGAGAGTATAAAAGTATCTCATCAGTACATTTTTCTTCCAGTCCTTCAAATCTTCTATTGAAGGTTATCGGTCTGTTGGGAGCAAAGTCTTAGTGGGCTTTCATACTGCACTCTTCCATGGGTAATTGAGGTCCTGGAACTCAGGTCGAGAACCAGTTACCCTATATCCTCGTGCTCCTAGACCTGGCCCGGGTCTGTCCAGTCATCCGATTGCAGTGACAACACTTTCTTCCAATGCGGCCTCCAGTTCTCTTTCTCCCTACAGCCTCCACTTCCTGGCAGCCTCTCTGGACTCCTTCCCCTTTTTAGTATCATCAAGATCTGAGACCTTGCCGTGAATTTTCCTAAGGAGTTTCATTGATTCGGCATGTTGGGTCTTTACATTGATGCTGTTGACCCGTCTCCCAACCACTGTTGTAAGATCATCGATCTTGTGATCGTGGTCAGACAGTTTGGAGCCGGTGTATTCAAGGGCGGCTACAGTCTTGGCTTCGCTACATGGAGCTTTTATTGCTCTTGCCTTAGGATCCGCTCCTGATGTTGTTTCAGTTGGTTCAGAGATTGCCATAATGCTGTTGGCATTAGGCAAAATGCGTCTTCCACATCATTGATGGCTGATTTCAGCTTTGGGAGCTCGTCCTGAGCTGTTTCGTGCATCCAATCTAACTCTTTTCCAACATCATATAGGGCCTTGACGGCATCCTGCAGAAATACATTTGTCGACCGATGGATTGAAGTTGCTCAATTTGTGCTTCGGTGGGCGAAGAGCCAGGGTGCGTAATCTTTGAGTTTGATGGTTCTCCGAGCTGTCTAAGAACCACGTTATGATGGGGTCTCCGTGGTCTGTCATCAGGGAGGAAACCGTCATCAGATTCAGAGTGGGAATATGTAGAGATAGAAGATGCAACCTGTTCGGAAGCAGGGGCTTCGGAAGTTTGAGCTGTTGGGTCTGTCTGGGAGATAGAAGGGACTGATTCCTCCTGCATTGGTTGATTTTCAGTAGTCGGAACTATAGGAGGGACTGAATCCTCCTTTGACTCTCAGCTTCCTTCTGTTCCGGAGGAGGGACTAATTCCTCTTGGCGGACGACGCGGGTGACGACTTCTTATTCATCTTATACAGGATGTGCTTCATGTATGAGAGAAGTAGTTGGATCTTCAATGATGACAGGAGGGACTGATTCCTCATGTTTCTGTTTTCCCTGAGCTGCTTCCTATTTAGGGGCGTGGACTGTTGCTTTCAGATGTCCCCTGGCCCTGTTAGGATTGTAAGTTGGCAATTTATCCTTCCCTAGCATCTTCTCGGCTTATCCGAAGACCTGCCTGTAAGGCATCATCATCATCGTCAGAGTCAGGGTCGGAGTGGTGGCTTGGGGATGGAGCCTTGTCACCGGACTATGACTTCCCTTGGAGTTTGGCCTTTTCTTTTGCCATGAAGTAATTTGAGATGAGCTCAAGGCAAAAGTGATCTTCCAAGTGGATCAGGACCTCGACATTTTGGGTGTCCGTGACCTCCAAAGTAAATAACTCCTCGTCCTCCCAGTTGTACAGGGTGTCCTATGGGGTGACCCTATAGGATTTCCAGACCTTGAAGTGCTCATAGGCTTTCTCTATTTAGACTTGGAAGAGAGTGTTATTTATATTATCGATGGGGGAGGGACTCCACACAGTAGTGGGCTCTACTGTCCGGTTGGGATCCTCAACAGGTATGGGAGCCTGTTTTGGAGAGGGATCCCTTACAGGGGTGGGTACTGTTGGGACAAACAATATTGTATCTTGTTTTGATAATTGCCAACATACAGCAAGTTGTCTCAAAAACAATAGCCATCATACATCAAAGGATTCGAAATGCCGCCAAGTATGGAAGCTGTCTGGCAACTCCATACATCCCCTTCCATACAGCATTGAAGATAGTCTACTCTACAGTCTACAGCTATAGCAATAAAATCGTAACATGTTGGATACAGCATACATGTTGAAAGTTTTGGAAAAACAAACACTTATCCAACAGGACTGAAGACCATTGTGATGGAATCTTCTTTATTCACAAAAGTCAAAACACCGTTTTGAAAGAAGTATTTAAATACTAATCGGATAAAGTATTTAAATATCAACCGATAAGGATCTTCTGACAAGGAGCAAAATCCGGATCAAGAATCTTGAAAGTCAATCAACCAATCAGAATGGATCTTTACTCACCAACTAGCCAACAAACATACTTATAACAGATCTATTCCAAAGTTATAAATAGTCCATGCAAGAGGACATTGAAAATAACTGAAAAAAATACTGACCAACAATAGAGATAAAAACGAAGAACGATTGACTCATTCATAATCGCAGAAACTCTGAAAAGATTATTCTGTCAATCAAGCTTACAAGACTAAATATATTTCTACGAGCATATAACAATATCCGAGAGAAGAAATATACTCAGTCAACGTGAACAACACATCATCAGCCTAAGATCATCAAGCGTTCAAGCTGCTGTACAAACCAGTGATTTCACTATTGTTACCCTTGAGTAAACTTAGCCTTGTGTGGACTAATGAAAAAATATTCTGACCTGTGTGGGACGAATAGGACAAAGCTTTAATCGGTATGAGAAGAAGCATGTCAAAGAAGCCTTCAGCCAATCTGTGTGAATGGTTGAAAGCTACAGTCTTTATATCAATTTGTGTGAATGATACAAGGATAGGTTTGATTAAAGTCACGTAGTTGTCTATGTAGTGAATTTAATAAACATTTTACTCATGTGTGGAGGACCAATGGACGTAGAGGGGTTTACCTCAAACTACTTTATATTGCGTATTATTTACATTATGCCTTTATTATTTTCATAATTGTGATTTATACAAGTATACATTGCAAAATTCTGTACGCACCAAGGCAACAGGAGAAAGCTTAGTTGCTGTATTTACAGCATCTCACTTAAACGAACTTCCGCTACGCACTCACATTCGAAAATTGTACAGCTTGTTGTACTAACACTTTTTCAAGCTGTATACTGTATACTTAGTGGCCAACAAGTGGTATCAGAGCGGTTGATTCTAAAAAGAATCAGTCGTATTTTTAATAAAATCAGATCCAAAAATCACACATTATTTTTGAAAACGGTCTTTATCTTTCATATTCTCTTACATGGATACCTCAATGATAAACCAGGTTCCTATATTTTCTATTAATGAGTTTGATGACTAGAGAATTAGGATGGAAGCCCATCTTGCTGCCATGCACGAGGAGATGATTTTTGTCGTCCAAGAAGGCCCCATAAATATAATGAAGGTTAATCCCGCCGCAAGGATAGAAGGACAACCTCATGCTGAAATGCTCGAGAAGGAGCGAGAGCAATGAACAACTGATGATCGCAAGCGCGCGAACCTCGACAAAGTTGCTAAGAATGCGTTGTTTGTCACTCTTGACAAAGGCACATTTTTGAAGGTAAAGAGCTGTAAGACAGACAAGGAAATCTGGGAGAAACTCAAGTTAATTTGTGAGGGAACTGAGCTCTCAAAACAAAATAAAATTTCTAAACTCACTCAGCAATTTGAATCATTTGAAATGAAATCTTCTGAAACTCTTGAGGAGCTTGACCTCAGATTCACTGGAATTGTCGGTGAACTTAAAGCATTGGGTAAAGTGTATACCTAAAAGGAGAAAATTTAAAAATCTTTAGATCACTCCCTGCCCGATGGGACATTAAAACCACAGCTATGCATGTCATGTAATCTTAATGATATTTCTACTTTTGACCTCTTCTCTGACCTCAAAGCTTTCGAGTATGATATTGACAGGAGAGAGAAGGCCAAAGAGTCACCTGCTAAGACTACAGCACTATCCGCTGTATCTAACAGGAGACACAGCATGCCCGGCTCATCCAAATCTGCCCATAAGACTGCTGACAGTGACGATGATATCCTGTCACAAGATGAAATGGCCCTTCTCATGCACAAATTCAAAAGTTCATCAAACAGTCTGGAAAGACTGCATACAGGCCCAAGCCTTTTCACAAGGTAAATTCCGAATCTTCCCTATCTAGTGATTCTAATATATGCTACAACTGTAGGAAACCTGGGCACTATACAAATAAGTGTCCGCATTCTAATGTCCAAAAGTTGCCGGAAGCCGAGCAACAGGAAAAAGATGAAAGGAGGCGTGCTTGTAAAAACAAGCTCAAGGCCCTGATCGGCGAATCAGAAGCCTCACCCGTACCAACCAAGACCGAGGAATGTCTTCGGGCAGTCACTGACAGTGAATCGTCCGATGATGTTCTAGAAGATAAAGCATATATGTGCTTTATGGCCAAATAAATAGAGGACGACGAAGACAGCGATGATGAGGTAAGCTCAACATCCAATACTCCTGTAAATACATCTCATACCTTTGAAAACATAATGAATGAATTTAAAAACATTCAAAAGGCCCATGAGATGCTGAAACGAGAAAACATACAGCTCGAAATTTCTAACTTAGAGCTGAAAGAAGAAAATGACTTGCTCAGAAATAACTACGAAAACATGTCTATCGATTGTGAAAACAGCAAAGTCTCACTTGAAAAACTCACAGAGAGCAATCATCAACTTGCCCACGATCTAAATGATATTAAGCCTCATAATGAGAGCAAGACAAATGATTTCGCTCTACGTGAAGCCAAAGTAAAAACTCTCGAGAAACGAGAAAGAGAATTAGACACCATTTTAAAATCATTCGAGAAATCCTCTAAATGAATGGCAGAAATTCTAAGCACCAGGCAACATGCTCACGATAAAAGTGGCTTAAGATACAACTCATTCACCAATAAAGAGAAAACTAGTACAGTGTTTGTCAGGGGTGTGGAACCCATTCTTGTACCTGAAGAGACCCCGAGTCCGGTAAAGGTAACAACTGACCCGCGTACAGCAAAGTCTGCCATTCCGCCACCAAAGTCATATCATCGACAGCGGAATCCTCAGCCTCAAGGACCTGTAAGGCGTAACCAACAGCATGCTCCCCGAGCATATCAAAAGCGCCAACAGCCATTCAGAAAGAAGGTTGTATCTAAATATCAAAGGCCTGCATAGCAGTACTTCCAACAGTGCTGTGCGCCTAGATATTGGATACAGGAGCCCGATTATCCATCAAGAAAGCAGGTCGCCACGCCATATCAGCAACAGCTTTGGGAATCCAACTGGAGACCCAGAAGGCAAGCTGTAAGGCCTAAGAAAATGGCTCCACCTTCAAGAAAGCATTCATACTGGAATAATAATAATAACCCTCGATTTTACATGAATCATAATTATGGTTACAACGACTGCATGCCTGCCCCACGTAGACATCGTAAAAACGGACCAAGAGTAACCTACAACAAGCCAATTGCTGTCAGGCAAATTTGGGTGCCTAAAGGCACTAACATCTATGGACCCAACAATCAAAGGGGGCCTAAATCTACTTAATTTATTTGCGTACAGGACATCAAAGAGAAGGACATCTGGTACTTCGACAGCGGATGTTCTCGGCATATGACAGGAGATAGAAGCAAGCTGTCAGATTATGTAGAATGTCGCGGTCCAACAGTCCGCTTCGGTGATAAATCCAAAGAAATAACAAGAAGAAAGGGAACCCTGCTTGTAGGAAAATTCAAAATCACCGATGTAGCTTATGTTGAAGGCTTACAGTACAATCTACTTAGTATTAGCCAGTTCTGTGACAAACTGTTCTCGGTGAAATTCTATATAGATCACTGTAGAGTCAAGAACATTCTGACCAAAGAAGTTGTGCTCACAGGAAGCAGGTTAGGTAATATATTTATTGCTGACTGGAAGCCTACGAGCTCCACTATTCCATGTTTTGTTGCCAAAGGCACTGCCTATCAAAGCTGGCTATGGCACAAGAGGATGTCTCATATCAACTTCAAGACAATCAACAAGCTCTCCAGACAGGAAATGGTTAGAGGTTTGCCCGATGTGCCATTCCAAAAAGACAGCGTCAGTGGACCCTGTCAGAAAGACAAACAAGTCAAAACCACCCTGAAAAGCAAATCATACCTGTCCACTCACAGAGTTCTGGAAATGCTACACATGAATCTCTATGATCCTGTAGACCCTGTAAGTTTGGGAGGTAAGAAATATTATCTCGTTATTGTTGATCATTATTCCAGGTATGCTTGGACAATCTTCCTGAGCAAGAAGAAGGAAACCACAACAACGCTACCCGAGCACCTGAGAAAGCTTCAGAATGATAAAGGGTTGAGTATCGTGTCCATTCGTTCCAACAGAGGTACTGAATTCACTAACCGCTTTATAGAGCAATACTGTTCGGACAATGGAATACTTAGCTGCTCGGACGCCTCAACAAAATGGTGTTGCTGAGCGAAAGAACAGGACGCTCAAAGAAGCAACAAGAACCATGATCGCCGCAAGAAAGTTGCCGCAGCAGTTCTGGGGTGAAGCAACAAATACAGCGTGCTATACACAAACCGTTGTATCATCAAAAAGCATCACAACAAAACATCATACAATGTACGGAACAACAAAACTCCACTGGTTTCATATTTTCACATATTTGGGTGCAGATGTTATGTTCTAAATAATGGGAAAGAACAACTGAAAACCTTTAACGAGAAGTCGAATGAAGGGATATTCGTAGGATATTCCTCTGTCAGTAAGGCTTTTAAGATCTTTAACAAAAGAAAGCTGACAATCGAGGAATCTGTCCATGTAGTATACGGTGAACCTCACCTTGATCCTACAAGAGTAGAAAATCTGACTCGGAATATCCAAAAACTCTCCATTAATGACCCTCCAACTCCAATAGAGCCTGTCGTAGACTTAGAGATCAACCCCGCAGCTGTAAGATTGGATGTAGTTGAAGCTGATGCTGTACAAGCTGAAGCTGAAACTACAGCATCTCAAGACACAGTACATGATGCCGAACTAGAACCCGATAGAAACTGGTTGAGAGATCACCCACAGGAGTTAATCAAAGAAAATATTAATGCTGGAGTATCTACCCATAGGAGAATACAAAGTATACAATGAATTGTACTGTGTGCGCAAGAAGAACCCGAATCTGAGAAATCTCCATTTCCTGTATGGAAATCTCAAGCAGAACTTAGAAGACTTGCCATGTGCACACTCGCTGTATTCTTAGCTCAATCCGAACCTGTTTCTACCAATGAAGCCCTGAACAATTCTCACTGGATCACTTCTATGGAAGAAGAGCTTAATGGTTTTGAAAGAAACAATATATGGTGTCTAGTACCAAAACCTGAGCATCAAGCCGTGATTGGAACCAAATGGGTATTTAGAAACAAGAAGGATGAGAATGGACTTGTTATTAGGAACAAATCCCGTCTAGTCACACAAGGCTACAGATAGGAAGAAGGCATAGACTACGATGAGACATTTTCCCCTGTAGACAGACTAGAAGCCATCAGGATATTTTTAGCTTTTGCCGCCCATAAGAGCTTCACAGTATATCAAATGGACGTTAAGAGCGCATTCCTGAATGGAAACCTCGCCGAAGAAGTCTATTTTGAACAATCAGGGTTTGTCAACACAGAAGGCGGAGACCTTGTATACAGACTATGGAAAGCTCTGTATGGACTTAAGCAAGCACCTAGAGTGTGGTACGAAACCCTGTCCCTGTACCTAACTAATAATGGATTTGAGAAAGGTCAAGACTCTATTTAAGATACATGAAGGTGATGACTTGTTAATGGTTCAAATATACGTAGATGATATTATATTTGGTTCCACTAACCTTGCTTTATGTCAAAGGTTCTCTCATCTCATGCAAAGTAAATTTGAAATGAGTATGATGGAGGGACTTAGTTATTTCCTAGGATTGCACGTAAAGCAGTTGCCTACAGGAATCTTCATCAACCAAGAGAAGTACAGCAAGGAGATACTCAACAAGTTTGGGATGAATAACTCCAAATCATCGTCAACCCCCATGAGCACTTCCGTGCAAATTAGTGCTGACGAAGCTAGAGAGCTGGTTCGATCTCTTGACGCGCATCTATTCATGATATATGTATTGTTATTTCTATTACTGTAATTTTCTCTTTCTAAAATAAATAGAGTTTTGATGGCAGAATAAGGAGACTCTCAGGACGCTCTTGAAACGCATCTAGGTTGTTTGTGTTATACCTAAGGGCATATATATATATATATATATATATATATATATATATATATATATATATATATATATTTGTGTGTGTGTGTGTGTGTTTTATTTTTGTGTGTTTCGCTCCACTAATTTATTTTGCAGATTTTACCGTACCAATAATAAAATGGCGCATTCAAGGCATCACTATCTTCACAGGGAGTTTTCTTCAACCCTTATTATATTATGCTTGATAATCATATTGCGCAAGATAAGTGTGGGGGGTAAAAACTATAAATTCTTATTTACGAATCCTAAAATTAGTCTAAGGACATTTATGTACAAGAATAACTTGAAAAACAAAAACTTAAAAACGTGTTGCTAAAAATTTTGTTGATGTACTCTCATTTCACATTTCAAAGAAAATGTTTATGCTACTTTTGACATAGAATTTGAGAATGAATTACTAACGGATTATTCTAAGATGACCAACAGTTATTCGGTTGAATGATTTAATACCTCAAATTCATAAAAATCAAAACTTGTACTTGTGAGATTTTAAGCCTTGACTGCTTTATCATATATGCAAGTCTTTTATTTTTTTAGTGTACTGTTCATGTTGTAATACTCCAGAACTTGCATTGGGTATCCGTGTCAAAACCACATGTGTGTGCAATTTGTGAAAATTATCTAAATCAAATTTTGTTCAAAAGCCCTTCTAGCTTCTTTACCTACCTAATGATATTTAATTCCCTCGTTAACTCATTGAGCTTATTGTCTATTTTATTGTTAACCACATATGCTTTCCATCGCTATAATCCTTTGGCCCATACTTGAACGGTTAGAAATTATTTTTGACAAGGATGAAGATATTGTGTGGTGAAATTGGGTGGTATATATTGTGGATGGTGCTGAAAATAACGGATAAATCAATTACTCCGCTGTTTTTGGGGACTTAGTAACCGGATATATTCATGAGTCCCATATTTATATTCGCGTAAAACAGTTACCTTAGACATGAGTGTGCATGGAAGAAGCTTAAGTATGTTTTTATCTTAGTAACCGGGTGTATTCATGTGACCCATCGTTTATATTCGCGTAAAACAGATAATAACAACTCAAGTATGATAAGAAAAATTGGTTGGTTGGAAAGCAAAGAAAAAGTGCTCGGATAATTCGAAACATAAGTAAGGGGATCGATAAAAATTTCATTAATTAACTTCTCAGTGTTTACCTGTTGATAAACATCGATTTATTTAATTTATAATTGTTCAGTTCAAGTCACTTTATCCATATTTTCCTACCCCAACCAAATAGCCAACATTGTAACCAAAATAATTTCATAAATTTGCAACACACCAAGAGGTAGAGATCGTAGATAATTTGCAAGCCTATGGAAGTTTTACTTCATTGAATGGATCTGAGCGCAAATACATCTCTTATACACTTGTGAGAGAGATATACATTTTTTCCGTGAGTTTTGTGAATTTAAAGTATTGACCATGATCTGAATAACTTGGCGAATTTTAGAATTTGGTTTAATTCATTTCTTAAAGCCTATTGAAATTTCTTGCATATTTGTTTATTTTGAAGTGGAATGAGAATACTTCGGACTTTTAATTGAATTTATAATTTAATAAGTTAATTTTTTTTATTACTCTTACTATATATTTGCTCGAGGACGTGTAATGATAAGTGTGGGAGAATTGTTACGTATACTTTTGTTAGTATTTTTATTAGAATATTATATATATATTTCTATATTTTATGTGATAATTTATATTATTTTTCGTGTATTTTCATTATTTTACTTCTAGTATATTTGTTAGTGATTATGTGTAATTTTTGTTATATTAATAGAAATTAAATTTTATCTGCAGATTAGCACACCGGGTGAAGACATATCTGTCATTTTAGAGGCGATATTTTTAAAGACTTCAAATGTATTCATGCATGATCTCGTTTTATTCGTCTCGTCGAGATGATAATTTTGATAAAAAGTTCATTCAAATACGAGTTCGTATGAAGAAGTTATGGCCGTTCAAAGTTTTGGAGGAAAATTAAAATTCGCGGACCACTAATATCAAGACAAGTGGCGGAACCAGATTTGCCGAATGACGTCAGCATGCCGTCACAGCACATGCCAACTGAGCCCACGTCACGTCACACGTGTACGAACCATCCAATAAGAAACAGCCATGTATAACGCCACGTCAGCCGTACACACGCTCGTCCCACGCCTGTCATACCTGGACCAATAATACGACGCCACGTGTCGCGAAACGTCACCGGAACACACGCCTGTCCAACATGTCAATAGAAGAACAGTCACAGGCCTGGCGCGTGAGATACACGCGCCAGCTCAGAGTCGTCCGATTGGCGTGTGTGCCTCACGCGCGGGTGTAAGTTTTTGCCACGTCAGTGATGACGTGGCGGATTAGATTGTACTATTTTTTTTCTTTTTTTTTCTTTTTTTCTTTATTCTTTCTTTCTTTCCTTCCTTCTTCCTTCCTTCTTCTTTCCTTTCCTTATCTGTACTGATTGATTTCGAACGATGCAACAAATAATTGAAGGGATAAGATGCTGCAATAATGAGCAGCATCTTTCAATTGCAATGTACTGCTATAAATAGCAGTACCCTCTCAACGTAAAAAGAGAAGCAGTAGAGTAGGAAATAAACAGTTTGTAGCAGTATATTTTAGTGATGATACAGAATATAAATTTAGTTTTTATAATTTAGTTTTTGTATTTATTTTCTGTATTTATGCTTTATATAATTATAATGTAATACACATAAATAAATATTGCATCTCAAAAATATTCCAAATAAAACTTAGTTAATTTTATTTCTATTAGATAAAATTCACCTTTATGTTTTTATTTATAATTATAATTTTGTAATTTAAGTTCGTACGTTACATTCAAGATGCTTGGATCAATTGGCATATTGGGATAAGTCTCTTTCTATCAGTTTCAGTATTTTCCTTTCAGTTTAATTTATCTACATCAAGTAAGTTCTTTTAATTTCTGCTGTATTTATTATGAATATGTCAATATTTATTTATCTCGTAATTTTACCTGTCAATATGAATATGAGCTAAATTTTATATTCTAGGGTTAGGATGAGTTAAACTAAATACTCGAACTTATATTAAATTTATTAATGTGTCTTCTTTAATTTAAATTGTTAAAATTCACAAATACAAAAATAGAGACCGGAAGGAAATATTTTTGTAAATCTAAATTTAATTAAAAAAAGGTTAATTATTAATCCGAAAGGTACTATTTAACCCAAGGAACTAAATATGAATCCGAAAGGTATTATTTAGTTGGATGAAGTAATTAGATTATTTAAATATAAACTTCTGTTAAAATGATTTGTGAATACGAAAGTTATCAAATTATTTTTTCTGAAGATATAATATTTATCTAATTATGAAATCTCACATTTAACAAATTGATATAATGCTCGAGTTATTTATTTAATAATCCGAATCCATAGATTTTTTATTATTAAAAACAGCACAATTCTACATTAAGTCATTTTTATTCTTATTGCTTTATCTTATTTAAATTGTTGCATTTAAAGTTCTTAAATAGAATTTATTTCGTGTATTTGTATTTCTGCAAATTAGCTAAAATCGTCAAAACCTATTATTTAGGACCGGGACCGGGATCGCCCCCCTGGCGACAGCCCGAGGACGGGCGAACAGTGGACCGCGGCCGCCCAGTCCCAGCCTGCCAAATACATGGGTCGGTCCTGGACTCTCAAGTCCCAACCTGGCTCGTTTTGACCCGGCCCGGGCCATGGCCACCTTTGTAGGGAGTTATTTACTAAAAGGGTGTAGTTTTAAAATATATTTATCATATATGTGTACTTTCAAACATATTTACTAAATAGGTGTAGTTTCCTATTTAAGTGGGTTTTTATTGTTTTTTTACTTTTTTTTAAAATCATTATTCTTTCTGCTTTTTTAACTGTTTTTTTACCGCTTTTTAAACTGTTTTTTTTAAGAAAAAAATATCTGTAATGTTAATATTAAAAGCCGGAAGTTCTTATTTAAAATTCATAAATAAAAAAATTGAAAAGATGGATTTTGGAATTTATTTGTAAAATATTTTAATAAAAAAAGTTGAAATATTATTCTACATAAAGAAATAAAAAATTGAATAATTCTTTTAAATATAGATTTTTTTTAAAACCTGCTAGTTGTATTTTTCATAAAAAAACTATTATGTTCTTAAAAAAAATCTAAAAATCTAAAAAAAAAAAGACAGATTAAGGTTTAATTAAAAATCTACAATATTATAGTCAAAAATGTTATTTCTATTTTTGAATTTTGAATTTTTCTAGTAAATAAAAATCTATTTTTTTATTTAAATCAAGATTGGAAAGTTAAATATTTAAATATTTATAATTTTTACTTTTAATAAATTTTTAGGTATTTAAATATTTATTTTCTAGGATTTTCCTTTTTTATTAAAAATTTCCAATTTTATTTTAAATAAAAAAATAGATTTTCATTTACTAGAAAAATTCAAAATTCAAAAATAGAAATAATATTTTTTACTATAATATTGTAGATTTTTAGTTAAACCTTAATCGGTCTTTTTTTTAGATTTTTATTTTTAAGAATATAACAATTTTTTATGAAAAATACAACTAGCAGGTTTTAAAAAAATATATATATTTAAAAAAATTATTCGACTTTTTATTTCTTTATGTAGAATAATATCCAGTTTTTTTTACTAAAACAGTTTACAAATTCCAAAATTCTTTTTTCTAATTTTTTTATTTACGAATTTTAAATAAGAACTTTCGACTTTTAATATTAATATTACAGATTTTTTTCTTAAAAAAACAGTTTAAAAACGCAGTAAAAAAACAGTTAAAAAAGCAGAAAAAATAATAATTTTAATAAAAGTAAAAAACAATAAAAACCCATTTAAATAGAAAACTACATCTATTTGATAAATATGTTTGAAATTACACCTATATGGTAAATATGTTTTAAAACTACACCCCCTAAGTAAACAACTCCCTTTGTAGATAGGTGATGCCAGTTAATTCTTCACGTCGTTTTCAATGTACTTGTAATTTTGAAAGATATCTGGGTCTTTTTATAATTAGCCCAACTTCAGGGTAGTTTTCGTAATCAACCCTATTTTCTCTAATGAGGCTCCGATCTAGAAGTACTACAGCAGGCGGCGGGAAGAGAGAGAGAGAGCACCGCCATGGCTGCAAAACCCAATTGCATATCCGGGTTTGCGCCGCTAAGATACGGATCAAAGAGTCCTTCATCGGCCATTTACAATGAGGTCATCGGTTCAAGATTGATCGCATGAAAAGTAACAAAAGAAAATTAAGCAGGAAAGCACGAGCAGATGACGGAAAACAAATCCTTCAAAATGCTCACACACAGTCACACATATGATCCGACCCGAGTGAATGACTGTTCGCAGAAAAGGGTCGTTGACGAACATTTGTTGATGGTATAGAAATCATTTGCAAGGAGAGAGAGAGAGAGAGAGAGAGAGAGATGCAACCATTTCTCGATCTCTCTCTGCGGTAAAATATTATCTGATAAAAAATAATAAATAAATAGAAAAGAAGAATTCAAGAAATTCAACCAAAAAAAAAACGGGGTAACGAATATGAGGCTCAGATCTGGTAAGGAGGCAAAAGAGGTTCCGACCACGCCATGGCTGCAAGAAAAACTCACCGGTTGCTTACCAGCCAACCGGGCTGCCCCGCCAAGATACGGATCGGGTTTCTCTTTGCCCCATATTATCCGCTCAGAGGAATTATTAGAAATTATCATCACGGCCTCCTTCAAAAACATTACTCTCTATTTAATATGATTATTATTATTATTATTATCATCGTTATTAATCATCCTCGATCCATATTCCGGATTTCGAATCAGATAAAAACAACAGCGAAAGGGATCTCTCTGGTCTCTCTGTGCATACGATACACACAAAAAAGGGTTGTTGGTTTTCACTTTTCAGGGAGGGGAAAAATCATGGGTAGAGAGAGATGAGCAACCACCCTCGAGAAACTCCCAATTCTCTCTCCACCTTTCAATGTTTTTCCTCTGAGCCTTCCAACACCCTCCCAACTGTGTTTGTTCTGTTTATTTTCCCTTATATACTACTTCCCTCCGTTCGAGTTGTTTTGGTGAATGAGTGTGTGTTTTGTGGTTTTTAGATAAATAATGGTATGTGATTAAATTGGTAGATTGTGTAATTAGTAATGATAAGTATTTAATATATATGAGGCGTTCAGACCCGTACGATTCACACAGTTTGTATAAAATTATTCCGTACGTAATGTTCAGCGTAAATCGTTAAAGTATAAATCTAATTGCGTATTCGCAAAGCATATAATGTTCAGCGTAAATTGTTGAAGTATAAATCTAATCGTGCAATTTTATGCGTTTATGTAGAAATGGTATTGACAGGTACATGTGGTTTTACAGGTTTTATTCGCAAAGCATGTACGTGCACAAATATTATGTAACTCTTTTTGTTACGTAATGTTAAGCGTAAAGTTTTAAAAGTGAAGATAAAAGTGTGTATTTGAATAAATGTGCTTCATAATACTTTTAGCAAATAGTTAAGACAATAAAATATCGTCAACTTCTATAAAAAAAAAGGTTTTATGCAAGTTATTGAATAAAGGACTTGAAACGAATCGGTCTAAACGGGTTTGGCTAAAGCTTCTTGTGTACTTGACTCTTGTTATGTTTCAACCATAGCCCGAGTCTTGTCATCTTTTAAGAGTAGCCCGAGATGTGTCTGGTTTAGAAAGCAGTCCATAAGAATCAAAAGGTGTACATGTATAGCCTTTATATAATATAAATATAAATCTACCACCTAGAAATTCACCTTCATAACCTTATGAAAAAATCACAGAATTAGCTAATGGTATATTGAGTTTTATGTACGTATGTGATTCATTTCATATGAGGCTTGCTTGCGCTGTCATAATATAACTTTGTCTTTTGCACACTAAACCATGATGATTTTATATATAAGTAACACCAACAAAAGATAAGATATGCAAACGCACATAAGCCGCACGATGACATGTATATAGAAGCGAGTTTGTTATGTTCTGTAGAAGTTGACAAAGTAGTTATTTACTATATCAAACAATCGTATATCTTATTTGGCATGCATCAACATGGAATCTTTAGATACAACAGGAGGAGGTTGATTTCAAGTAGTAGAATTTAACCTATTTACCATGCATGATTAAGTAAAACTATATACAAAATCAAACTTTTAGTTCATTGCATTTAACACGCAGGATGCATAAAATATTACAGACCATAATCAATTTCTCTCGGAATCTGCATACATGTTTGTTGTGTCGAGATTTATACACCTCAATAGGCGATCGGCACAAAGACTGGGCGACCAAACCAGAGTCAAATAGACCAAGGCAGACTTGCCGATCGAAGGATCCAGAACAGGACCCAGCACCGAGCGATCGACTGCCAAGGCGATCATCTCCCGGCAACTAGTGATCGTCCCTAGTGCCCGATCATGGACGACCGCCTCATGCCACGTAAAGCCAACATCCGCCAAGTCTGCAAAGGCCGAAACTCGGAATAGAGACCCATGTGCAGATCCGGAAAAGGCGCCGTAGGAAGAGGCTTTTGACTCCGGCCCATCAACAGCTGTCAAACGGCAAGGACAAATCTCACCTACCGACAGACCCGCCGAAAGGTCCAAGGTGGGACCTCCCGAGATAGCGACAAGGGACGCGTGTTGTCCTCTCATTGGTTCGCACAGCTGGCTGCCAGCAGCAGCCGCGGACTTTAAGGAGACCAACCCATGTGCTAAAGACGACCGCCCGCTTATTATAATACAGCAGAGGTGATCGCCAGCGACTCCCAGTCCTATAAATAGAGAACCTCCAGCAACTGGAGAGGGGTTTCATAAATTCAGACTCTCTGCTTTTCTCTCGGCTTTTCACTTTGAAAACCTCTTAACTCATAATACGGTCGGCAGAAACGGAAACAAGAACTCACAGAGCTTCAACTCTCGTTTTTCCGGAAATCACCAGCACTCAAGAGCTAGATAACTAGGGCCTTTTATACCCATTATAATTGTACTCTTACATTAATATTTGTACTCCAACGTATTCGTATTAATAACATCTCGCGAGAGCATTCAAGCCCGGGCCTAACAAACCCGGCAAATCTTGTGTTATTTACTTCCCCACGGACGTGCTCTCGCATTTTGTTTGTTACTCATCCATTCCAGCAATATCATCTCCGGATAATATTTTGGGTAACAACAATTGGCGCTAGAGGGAGGGCATCTTAACCTTCATTTTCATTCCGACCGTCTCGAAGAACACTCACTGTTCTCCGGGGCATATACTTGAAGAAACACTCACTGTTCTTCAAAGAAAAACTTTCAGAATCATGACGTCTGCCACCACATCGACGAGAGTCTCTCTCCGATCCGCCGGACGCCTTATTCCGGCTCAATCTGAGCCCCAACCTACGGCGGAGGGTAGCCGCGACGGGGCGAGACTCTCGATCCTGCCCACGAGGGACGGCCCTAGCCTCTCGCTCGATCAGTTCCAAACAGCGGAACAGATCGAGGAGGACATGGCCATCCTACAGGAGCGACGGAGAGCATGCGGTACGCCCGTAATTACCCCATCAGCCATCCGTCGTGCGGGCAAACGGAAGCTCAAGGGGTTACTTGTAGAGCAATCGTCAGGAAGCCCCGATTCACGAGAAGAAACACTCGCGAGGTGGGACAGTTCCGTTTTCAGCCGCCTGGGAAGCGACCCATCATGGCGACCGGGGCATTCTGGCCCCAGCCATGAGACGACGGAGCCCGAATCCGTCACCAGGAGTTCGGCATACCCAACTCCCAAGAGGCAGGTCGGCCTCTTGGCTCCACCGAGATCGGCGGCGACGACCTCATCGCTTACTGCAGAGCCAGGAGATCGGTACACGATCGCCTCGGCTCCCGCTCCGAGAGCCAAACCATGAGCGACCAAGCTACGGCGATGGCCGCAATGCAACGCCAGCTCGATGGCATGAAGGCGCTCCTAGAAACTGGGGCAGCCACCAAGAGAATGATCGCCGAGCCGAGTGAGGCGCTCGCGGTCCAGATCGAACTCGCCCCCGTGCAGCCAAGGATCACTCCTCCTCAAACACGTTTGTACGAGGGGAGATCGGACCCCGAGACTCACCTGAGCAGGTTCCGGATCTACATGACTGGATGCGGGGCATCAGACGCGACCAGGTGCCGAATGTTCCCATTAACATTGGGCGAACTGTCCCATAGGTGGTACATATCATTGCCACCGCGATCAATCAGTTCCTTTGAACAACTGGCGAACGACTTCGCAACCTACTTCGCCGCCAAGGTCGCTCGACCAGAAGGTCCCCACCGCATGATAAAAATCAGGCAGGGGGAAGGCGAGACCGACGCAGACTACATCGACCGGGTGGATGAGATACTCCTCAAAGGCGAGCCCATAAGCGACGAGATCGCCCTCTACTCAGTCCTAGGGGGATTCAATGGTCTTTCGCCCATGTTCAGGTACCTTATGAAGGACATCCCCCCAACCTACGCAATCTTCCGCGCCAAGGCCGCAGACTTTTTGGCCAGGCGGAGGTTACTTGCCCTTCGCCAAGGCGAGGGGGCAGAGACGGCGATCGCCAAGTCCAATAAGGCGATCGCCAATCCACCCGGTGATTTCAGGACCTTCGAGGATGTGGAAGCTCATCTCTACCACAACCTCAATCTATCTCCGGCTCATATTTTCTACGCCATCCAGGGGCGCGAGCGGCTAAGCAAGCCGAAGGCGGTAAGGGACCACGGTCATCTGGACCGCAACAAATTTTGTGCTTACCACAAGAGTCCCGGCCACAACACCGATCAATGCCGCGACCTCCTCAGATAACTCTGGAGATTGTTCGAGGAGGGCAAGCTGGACAGTTTAGTAACTTAGCCGGAGCCTCGGGCGGAAAGGATCAAAGTGCCGCGATCGGTGTCAGAACGACGATCGCCAGTCTCCCAGTCCGATCGCCAGAATCAAACACGGCGAGCCAGAGGATTCATACGAGTCAATCCTCCCGATCAACCCTAGCGGCCAGATCTTTATGCTCCAATCAAGAGGTGGAAACTTCGGAGGTCTTTCCCCAGTTTCCACCTTGTCAAATAAAAGGCCACTGCCCAAGCAACGTCTCTAAAAAATGGAAGACTCGATCGCCATCTAAAGTTCATCATCTAACATGATGGACCTAGGCACGAGATCGCCTCCCTCAGCACAACGTATACCGTCGAGGATTGCCATCTAACATGACAATCCGAGGTAGAAAAGTGCAGCCATGGTCCTGGAGGTCGGTGGAACCGACAGCTTCGTCCATGCAAGGTTCCTTTGGGATGCGATCGCCCGCCCTCATTTAAGTACGAGGCGGGCGTAGCCGAAGGACCCTCCAAACAAATCTGTGGACACGCTCGCCAGCCCTCAAAGGTTCATCATCCAACATGGTGGACCCGGACAATGCGACGCGTCCATACCCCCGTCACAATGTATACCGTCGAGGATTTCCATCTAACATGACGATCCGAGGTAGAAAAGTGCTAACAAGCCGTGGACGTGGAGTCGATTAATCCGAAGACACCCCGCGCAAGGACTCCTTCATACCAAGACCGCTCGCCCTTCGTTTAAATACGAGGCGGGCGCAACCTAACGGAGGACCCTCACAATAAAGTGAGTCGCGAGACAAACCTACAGGTGGAATGTCCCTCGCGCACAAGACATGGTCATGGAGGTCGATCCATCGAACTCCGCGACCGTGCATGGTTCCTCAAGGTTGAAACAAACGGCCTTCCACGAGGGATCTGCAAAATTGAAGATCACAAGAACAAGACCGAAGATAGCTCGCCAAACGATCAGGTCGCCCAAATCCGAGATTAAAGTCCGCTCAACGGATCGCCCGTCTTTATCCTAAACGATCGCCAGTGGAACCACCTCACCCCATGTCTTCAACATCGGAGCAAGCTGGGGGGCAATCGTTGTGTCGAGATATATACACCTCAAAAGGCGATCGGCACAAAGACCAGGCGACCGAACCAGAGTCAAATAGATCAAGGCAGACTTGCCGATTGAAGAACCCAGAACAGGACCCAGCGCCGAGCGATCGACTGTCAAGGCGATCGTCTCCCGGCAACTAGCGATCATCCCAAGTGCCCGATCATGGACGTGTTAGGATTGTATACTGCAAAGCATACTTTATGCTTGTATTACCTAATTTCCCATTTACTACCTATGAGGATATTAATTATATTTAATCACATGTTTTGCATATTAATTCACGTTATGGTTATGCAAATGAAATGTCTGATTATTTTATATTGTAGATAATGTGGTGTGTTGGTGTCACACGGAAGATCACATTATCGGTGCCTTATAAAATAATATAATAGTTCACAACCTATATAATTATTAGACAAATTATATAAAGGGTTGTAGTGTGTGCTTGAGAATAGTTGGTCTTGACTATTAGCATACATTAGCGTATTTGCATACGTTGAACATGATCGAGGTGAGATAGTGTCTTCTGTACTGACTGTAAGAAGAACGTAAATCTCGGATAATTATTATTTCTTAAATCTAAGTATATAATATTTAATTATGTATTTATAATAATTATTGCTTTGATTTACCATAGGTGAGAGTCAAAATGATCGACTCAATAAGCCTCGTATCTTGGGCAATAATATTGTTTATACGACAATTATTATTATTACTAGAAATCGTGTCCCGACTGCGGGTTGATGATGTCCCCTTGAGGAGCTCGATAATGATTATTATATTAAACCCTGCAGTGGATTTAATTCCGATATAATAATAAGGTTCGAGTGGTACTACTCTTGGATAAGATATTAATTAATTAAAGTATCGGTAGCTTATAATTAATTAATGGACATTCGATATCTTAAACACGGAAATAATATATTTAATAAGGAGCCCAATTTCGTAATTTGGGATTTTGGTAGGAAGTGCAATATCAATTTTTAGTGGACTAAGTTGATATTAATTGATTCATCATATATTAGGAAGAGTCCTAATAAGGTAAGATGAATTAATTGGGAGTCCTTCCATAATCCTCCTTTAGATCCCTAGTAGTAGTCCAAGAGCCTATAAATAGGACATTATGGGGCTTGGCCGATTTTATCACATACTTGCACAAGGAATTTCGATTTTTCTTCTAAGTGTTTAATTGTGGATCTTGACTTGTGTCTTTGATTCCACAATTGAGAGAACACTTTAATTCTTGCTACATATCGGAATTACTTGAAGAAAAGAAAATCGAGAGTTGTGAGGCATAAGAATTCGGCCGATCCATAAGGTGTCCAAGCAAGATCCGGTAGCTCGTTGCCCACACAACGTCCGGTTCAAGGCGGATCATACTCTAGAAGATCTGAAGGTAGAAATACAAGGCGATCAAGAAGGAAGTAACCAACACGCTTCAAAAGGTAAATATCCTATGATCTTGGATCTAGATTAGGATATTTTAATTAATCAACATATTTAATTAATAAATAATAAATAATATTTAAATTGCTTGTTAGTCTTAGTAATTAATTAATTAGCATGCCTAAATAGATCTAATGCTCGTAGATGCGTAAAACGCTATTATCAACTTTCCCAAACTTCGCTTCCGCTGCGTTTTACTTTCCAACAACTGGTATCGGAGACGGATTTTAGGCTTTTGCTATTTTAATTAATTTTAGTGATTAATTGATAGCAATTTAAATATTCATATATTTTGATGTTGGAATATTTTGCTAGATGTGTTCTTGCAGGTGATATGATCCAATTATCATGGTTTATATGAATGGTGCATTTATTTATTTATTTTTATTAATTATGCAATTGTTGGTTTGGCCCGTTTTTGAGGCATGTAATGGTTTTTCCCGTGAGAAAATCCGCGGGTAGTTCTAGGTGGTTTTATTTTTTCGTGTAAATCTTGATGTAATTTCGATGTATTTTATTTTGTATAAAATTATAATCAAATTCGGAAGAGACAGGATCGTGAAGAAATAGAGCAGAACCGGATCGCCAGGACTATCGGGCAAGCCGGCAAGAAGCAAGCGCCGCTGAGCAGCCACGGGCGGCCGCAAGCCTGCGGCAACCCGTCCGGCCGGTTATTTGGTTCGGGCCGGCCGCCCAGATTTTGGTCCGGTCCGTTTTTTGCCGCGTTCGCGCCCGTCATTGAAGTCAGGATTTAAAATTAATTTTTTTTATGTAATTAATTTTGCATAAAAGTGAAATTTTAATTTTGGAAATCCACGACCCGGCCGGGGAGGAGCGACGAGATGCTTGATTCAGTGGGAGAGATCGAGTCGAAGATTTTCTCGGATTCAACTCAAGGAAGAAGACCATGATAATTGGATAATTAATTATCCATGCTTATTTTTGGTTCTTTTTTTATTGTTTTGATGTATGGCATGTATGGATGTATGCGTGATATGTTTCCTTGCACGTTAGGACGAGAAAATTAAAAATCTTAAGGCTAAAATAACTAAGTGATTAAATTGATTTTTTTTTTTTAAAAATAAAATCAAATTGGCCTCCATAATTAATTTAAATTGTGAAGTAATTAGCATGCGTGTTGACATTAGAGTCTTCCTCCATATCGGATGTGCTAATTATAGGTTCACTAGTTTTAAATTTCAAAATGATAACATAAGGTAAATATTACTTTTTATGATAGGACCTCTCCATCTGTAGGACTATTATTTAAAAGATAATATTTTAAGGATGTTAAATTATGGTGTTCACTTATGTGTATTAATTAATAAGCTCCCCATCAGAGTCTATGTTAATTAATACATGGCCAAGAGGAACCAACTATTAATTTTACTTGTCATAACGTAATTTGACTAGATAGTAAAATTAAAGACGTAAAACTCTACTTGAAAAATGTGTGTGTAAACGTCCACACGATCGTGGCTTGCATGTGCGGATTTTTTGAGGTGTTGGTTGCTAGCATATATATTGTGTTTTGAGGTTTTTCGATATATTTTGCTATGCATTATGTGATGGATGTTTTTAATTTCTTATTCTCAGATGTCTTTCAATCCACTAGCTGTTATTCTCAAAGAAAATAAACTAGATGGCACTAACTTTGCCGATTGGAAAAGAAATCTTGACATTGTCCTGACTGCTGAGGGGCATAAGTTTGTCTTAATCGAGGAGAGCCCTCTAAAACCAGAACCGGATGCCACTCCCGAAGAGTTGGCGGAATTCCGAAAATGGAAAAAGTCTGATGAGATGGCTCGCTGTTACATTTTGGCTTCACTGACAAATGTATTGCAGCATCAGCATCACACGATGGGTTCGGCCGCGGAAATGATGAAAAGTCTCACCGAGATGTTTGGTCATCAGAACCGGGCGGCAAGACAAAATGTTATGAGGGTATTGATGACAACCCAAATGTCTGAAGGGACTCCAGTAAGGGATCATGTTCTAAAAATGATGTCTCATTTGAACGAACTGAGCATACTGGGGGCTACTATCGATGCAGAAACGCAGGTCGATATCATCTTAGGCAGCTTACCTAGAAGCTTTGAGCAGTTCCGCCTCAACTACAATATGAACCGTAGGACATATAGTTTGGCGGAACTTCTGACAGAGCTTCAGTCTGCTGAAGGTCTCTTCAAACAAGGTTATCATCAAATTCTTGCGGCAACCGGTGCTACTTCTTCCAAACCCAAATGGGGGAAGAAGAAGAAGCAGGTTGGCCAGAAGCAAGTGGCAACCCTCAAGGTGAAAAGCAAGGCTCCTCATCCCGAGGCGAACAAAAAATCCAAAGGGAAAGTGCTACAAGTGCGGTCAGAAAGGACATTTTAAAGCGGACTGCCCTGCTCTTAAGAAAGGTATGTCTCGTGCACTAGTAGTCAAAACATGTTTGGCAGCTTGTTCTTCCACTTCATGGATAGTTGATTCAGGCTCCACTGATCATGTTTGCTTTGACTCGCATGGTTTTCAGGTAACCAAGCAGCTTAGTGCGGGCGAGATTACCATCAATCAAGCGATTATTCCAGTGCTTATGGTCATTGCGGTGGGAGTCGTGCGGTTGAAGATTAATGATAAATTATTAGTTATCAATAATGTATTATTAGTACCGGATTTTAGAATGAATTTAATTTCGGTTTCTAAATTAAAATGCGATGGTTATTCAGTTTCTTTTGATGATGATGCCATTATTAAGAAAAGAAGCGGTGAATATATTTGCAGAGGTACTTTTAATGATGGACTATATATTGTTAATACTGCACAAACTCCTATGCATAAATCACTTAACTCTTTGTCTAAACCTAAAAAGAGAAAAGAACCTTCAAGCATAAACCAAACATATCTGTGGCATTTACGGTTAGGACATGTAAACCTTAGAAGGATTCAAAGATTGGTAGATGATGGCCCATTGGATGATCTCCAAGTTGAGTCATTTCAAATTTGTGAATCCTGTCTGGAAGGTAAGATGACCAAAAGGGTTTTTTAAAACCAAGGGAAACCATGCTGAGGATGTGTTAGAATTGGTTCATACGGATGTATGTGGTCCAATGAATATCCAGGCTAGGGGTGGTTTCGAATACTTCATCACGTTTATAGATGATTATTCGAGATATGGATACATCTATTTGATGCGACGTAAGTCTGAAGCCTTTGACAAGTTCAAAGACTTCAAGGCTGAAACGGAGAAGCGTCATGGGAAGAGTATCAAGTCGCTATGATCTGATCGTGGTGGCGAATACCTTAGTGGAGAGTTTTTGGATTTCTTGGCGAATGAGGGGATTTCGTCCCAGCTCACCGCGCCGGGAACTCCACAACAAAATGGTGTGGCTGAAAGAAGGAATAGGACTCTTTTTGAAATGGTTAGATCAATGATGAGTTATTCAGATTTACCTATTTCGTTTTGGGGATACGCCTTAGAAACAGCGGCGTACATTCTAAACCTGGTGCCTTCGAAATCAGTTCCAAAAACACCCACAGAACTATGGAGTGGGCGTAAGCCCAGTCTAGGACATGTTCGGATTTGGGGTACTCAAGATGTGCCGAATAAGGAAGTCGATAAATTGGCATCTCGTATGTATGCGAGTGTTTGTAGGATACCCTAAGGGAACGAAGGGTGGCTTGTTCTATAGTCCCCAGGATCAGAAGGTCATTGTTAGCACCAATGCCCGATTTCTGGAAGAGGATTATATGATTAGTCACAAGCCCATGAGCGAGATAATTCTGGAAGAGCTAAGGGGCGAGACTCCGTCTATACCAATCGTACAAGCGCCAACTAACACTGCACCACGTATCGATTCTGAAACTTTTACACCAACTCAGGATTTGCCTCGTCGTAGTGGGAGGGTTGTTCGTCAGCCCGAACGATTCATAGGCGTGGGAAAGTCTTCGGACTCAATCCCAGACGAAGATGAATCGGTTCCCTGGACCTATAAGGAGGCAATCCAAGATAAAGATGCTGACTCCTGGCAAGAAGCAATGGAATCAGAAATGGGATCTATGGATTCCAATCAAGTGTGGGAGCTAGTAGAGCTACCTGATGGTGTACAAGCCATTGGGAGTAAATAGGTCTACAAGCGAAAGAAAGGACGTGACGGGAAGGTTGAAACCTTCAAAGCGAGGCTTGTTGCAAAAGGTTACACTCAGAAAGAGGGTATCGATTATGATGAAACCTTTTCGCCGGTAGCCATGCTTAAGTCAATCCGGATTCTTTTAGCTATAGCTGCGCATTTAGATATGGAGATTTGGCAGATGGATGTCAAGACTGCATTCTTGAATGGGAGTCTAGACAAGGAAATCTATATGCGCCAAGCAGAGGGATTCATTGCTAAAGGAGAAGAGCACTTGGTGTGCAAACTTAAGAAATCCATTTATGGACTTAAGCAAGCATCTAGATCTTGGAACACTCGTTTTGACGAAGTTGTCCAGTCATATGGATTCGCCCAATGTCCGAGTGAGAGTTGTGTGTATAAGAAATGCGATGGAAACGTGTTGGTGTTTCTTGTACTGTATGTAGACGATATCCTTCTGATTGGAAACAACTTGAAGGAATTGTCGGACGTACGGGTATGGCTATCTGAGCAGTTCGATATGAAGGATCTAGCAGAAGAAGGACACATCCTTGGAATCAGGATCTTTCGTGATCGGAAGAAGAGGATGTTGTGCTTATCCCAGGTATCCTATATCAATACAGTGCTGAAGCGGTTTAGCATGGAGAATTCCAAGAAAGGTTTTCTACCTTACAGACATGGAATTCAACTATCTAAGAACATGTGTCCTAAGACACAAAAGGAGATAGATGACATGAAGATGGTCCCTTATGCATCTGCTGTGGGAAGTCTCATGTATGTTATGTTTTGCACTAGACCAGATATCTGTCATGCAGTGGGCATGGCTGCTAGATATCAGTCAAACCCAGACTGTGACAACTGGATTCTTTGTCAAGCACTTACTCAAGTACACGAGAAGGACTAGGAGTACATGCTTGTATATCAATCGACGACTGCTTCCGGTGGGTTACACCGACTCGATTTGTCATCGGACAAAGAAAAGTCCAAGTCTACTGGGTTATGTGTTTAGCACGGGAGGTGGAGCCATTAGTTGGAGGAGTGTGAAGGTAAATGCATCTCGGACTCTACCATGGAAGCCGAGTACGTGGCGGCCTCCGAGGCGGCCCAAGGAGGCAGCATGTGGCTCAAGTACTTCTGCAGACTTAGATGTGATTCCCGATTTGCCGCAGGGTATTACACTTTATTGTGATAATACTGGTGCAATCGCAAATTCAAGGGAACCACGAGCCCATCAGCAAGTAAACATATCAACCGCAAGTACCACATCATACGACACTTCGTGAAGGAAGGAGACGTAGTTGTAGCCGTGGTTGCATCGGAAGATAATCTTGCTGACCCTTTCACGAAAGGCCTACCTTCAAAAGTTTTTGAAAGGCATGTGGAAGGAATGGGATTACGGTGTATGGCAGCATTGCTTTGAGTATAAGTGGGAGAAATGAGAGACTATGTAATAGAGTAGTATACTTAAAAGCATGCTTTGAGTATAAGTGGGAGATTGTTAGGATTGTATACTGCAAAGCATACTTTATGCTTGTATTACCTAATTTCCCATTTACTACCTATGAGGATATTAATTATATTTAATCACATGTTTTGCATATTAATTCACGTTATGGTTATGCAAATGAAATGTCTAATTATTTTATATTGTAGATAATGTGGTGTGTTGGTGTCACACGGAAGATCACATTATCGGTGCCTTATAAAATAATATAATAGTTCACAACCTATATAATTATTAGACAAATTATATAAAGGGTTGTAGTGTGTGCTTGAGAATAGTTGGTCTTGACTATTAGCATACATTAGCGTATTTGCATACGTTGAACAGGATCGAGGTGAGATAGTGTCTTCTGATCGACTGTAAGAAGAACGTAAATCTCGGATAATTATTATTTCTTAAATCTAAGTATATAATTTTTAATTGTGTATTTATAATAATTATTGCTTTGATTTACCATAGGTGAGAGTCAAAATGATCGACTCAATAAGCCTCGTATCTTGGGCAATAATATTGTTTATACGACAATTATTATTATTACTAGAAATCGTGTCCCGACTCGTGCGGGTTGATGATGTCCCCTTGAGGAGCTCGATAATGATTATTATATTAAACCCTGCAGGTAGATTTAATTCCGATATAATAATAAGGTTCGAGTGGTACTACTCTTGGATAAGATATTAATTAATTAAAGCTGTCAGTAGCTTATAATTAATTAATGGACATTCGATATCTTAAACACGGGAAATAATATATTTAATAAGGAGCCCAATTTCGTAATTTGGGATTTTGGTAGGAAGTGCAATATCAATTTTTTAGTGGACTAAGTTGATATTAATTGATTCATCATATATTAGGAAGAGTCCTAATAAGGTAAGATGAATTAATTGGGAGTCCTTCCATAATCCTCCTTTAGATCCCTAGTAGTAGTACAAGAGCCTATAAATAGGACATTATGGGGCTTGGCCGATTTTATCACATACTTGCACAAGGAATTTCGATTTTTCTTCTAAGTGTTTAATTGTGGATCTTGACTTGTGTCTTTGATTCCACAATTGAGAGAACACTTTAATTCTTGCTACATATCGAAATTATTTGAAGAAAAGAAAATCGAGAGTTGTGAGGCATAAGAATTCGGCCGATCCATAAGGTGTCCAAGCAAGATCCGGTAGCTCGTTGCCCACACAACGTCCGGATCAAGGCGGATCATACTCTAGAAGATCTGAAGGTAGAAATACAAGGAGATCAAGAAGGAAGTAACCAACACGCTTCAAAAGGTAATATCCTATGATCTTGGATCTAGATTAGGATATTTTAATTAATCAACATATTTAATTAATAAATAATAAATAATATTTAAGTTGCTTGTTAGTGTTAGGAATACTTGTTAGATTTTGATGATGTCATTAATTTAAAATCAAATGTTTATTACTTGGCAAAATGTAAGGAAGAACCAAATGAGTATCTTCCATAGGCCAAAATATGTTAAGTATAACTTGGCAAAATGTAAAGAAGAACCAAATGAGTGTCTTCTGTAGGCCAAAGTTAGTTAGGCTGAAAATAGGCTAAGTACTAAAGCACAGCCTAGTCCATCGTGAGAAGTACACCGACTCCGGTCGGAGTAGCTCTGGTCAACTAAATTTATCGAGAAGTTTGACTGACTGCAGCTAGGTACCTCGGGAAGTCACGACTGCACAAGTCACAAAGCGGTGAGCAGTAGAGAGGACCTACCTGCAGAAGATGTAAGCTGCACATCATCCTACTCAACTACAGCCTAGTACTCCAAGTCCACGTCAGCATGCTTTGAAAAGTCAAATATTACGGAAAGCTCACATGCAACGTGAAGAGACAAATTGGAGTGATTCCCGCTAGAGATATGATTTAATTAAATCATCCTGACCCACCGTGAAGACTTTAATCCTTTTATATTCAAAAGATTCGGCGCTCACATGCAGAAGTCCTCACAACGGTCGGAAGATAAAATTAAATAATGGGAATCCAGCCTTGCAACGTTCAGAAAAGATTAAACAAAGAAGTCTCCCTCCAACGGACGGATTTGTTCAGATTTGCAACGACTACAAGGAAGAAGCTCAGAGATCTGGCCTATATATATCCAGAGATTTGAATCTGAGCAACTACCGGTGCGAACATACATTCTAGCGATCAAAGCAATCAAAGCAATCTCAAGCAATCAAATAGCATCGTGAAAAGAGCAGATCCAAAAAGTTCATATTTAAGGAAGCTCTTAAGTTGGAGAAGACAAACACTCTTGTCTATAATCTTGAGTACGGGGTACTTCACTGGTTGAAGTAAGAGACTGTAAAGGCATCCAAGGATCGAGGATCAAGAGGTGCAAGGCAGTCAAGTGTGTGTACAACGGCACGGATTTCCACTGGTTGGAAGCTGTTGTATTGTGGTTGAATCACTGTAATATTTATCACTGGTTGAAAATTATAGTGAATTCATCTCCAACTGGAGTGGAGCAAAGTTGAGTAGTAGAGGATTACCCCACCTCCGAGACCACTATAAATTGCCTGTGTTATTCTTGCTTTCGCATCATACTTTAATCACGCATACATTGTTAAGTGTTTCATTAAGTTAATTTATATTCGTCATCAGCTGACTTCCGCACATATCCAAGAACAAACGACTCCAAGTCATTTGTTTGACCATCAGCTGAAGAAACTCACTCTTTGAGAAAAAGAGTTCAAGAGTTTCAACAAGTCTATTCACCCCCCGCCTCTAGACTTGTTCCTGGACGACTTGTGACCTACAAGTGGTATCGGAGAGGTTGGTTCATTTGTTCTCACGAACCAGATCTATACTAGATATATATCTTATCTCTCACTTTATAATGGAACACATGCACTCTAGACTACCTGTCTTTTCAGTTGACGAGTATGATCTCTGGAAGATAAGAATGCAGGCACACTTATCTTCAATTCACGACGACATGTGGTGCATCATTGAAGACGGTCCATTCATTTTCGAGAAGGACAACACAGCCGAGGAGATCGCAGGTGGGAGGCCCGAAAAGATCCCTAAGAAGAGAACGGAGCTGACCCCCGAAGAGAGAAAGCTGGCCAATCTTGACAACAGGGCCAGAGATGTGTTATACCAAACTCTTGACAAATCCACAATGGTCAAGATCAAAAATTGTAAGAATGCCAAAGAGATTTGGGACACATTAGCTCTAATGTGTGAAGGAACGGAGCTGATCAAGGAAAACAAGTTGTCAATAGCTATCCAAAAGTTTGACAACTTTAAAATGAAGAATGGTGAATCTATAGACCAAGTGGACACAAGGTTCACTGAAATTATCAATGAGATCAACTCCCTGGGCAAAACCTATGGCAACAGGGAAATGGCACTTAAGGTCCTCAGATCTCTAAATCCCGAATGGAGCATGAAGGTCCGTAGCTATGAGAGAGTCCAAAGACCTGAATAAGATAAAAATTCAGGAGCTGTTCTCGGATCTAAAGGCTTATGAGTTTGAGCTTCCAAGCTCATCCTCAACTGAGCCTGCAGAGAAGGGAATCGCATTTGCAGCCGAGTCCACCTTTAAGAGCCTATCTCGATGTGAAACCTCCAAATCCACTAGATTTTGAGGAAGAAATGTCTTTCATAATGCAAAGGTTCAGCAATTTGAAAGAACTACTCCAAGTATAAGAAAAACTACAAGGAGAATCCAAGAAGGAACCGGAAAATTTGGAAGTGGAAAGTTGAATGCTACAATCACAAAATAGGACACATTCAAATGGATTGTCCCGAGCTCAAGAAAGACGAAACCAAGAAGGAGGTGGGCGAAAGGAAGACGGAAGAAAAGCTCTCATCGGAGAAGACCAGAGCATGTCGAATCAAGCGGCGGTTTCTTTTCGATGAAGACGAGGAGTATGATTGCACGATGGCAAACTTAGGCGATGAAGAGGTAACCTCTAAACCTACGGTTCAAATAATAGCTCACCATGTCACAAGATATGGATTTACATGAATCGGTAAATCAGTTGTTCAAAGATTTTGAAACACTTAAATCGCACACCAAGTCAGACGAGAGAAGACTAAGTCAGCAAGATGAGAATAGCAATTTGAAAAATGATTTCAAAACTCGGCTAGATTTAAATAAGGTTGAGACAACTACGGTGACTTTAAAAACCGTGCAAGTGTCAATACAAATTTGAGATAGACCGGCTAAATATCTTACTTAAAGAAAAATCACCGCACTTGCTCATGCCAAAGCCGAGTTTACTAAGGCGCACGAGATAAATAAAACTCAGCGCGAAATAACCTCCTGAAAGCGTCTTCAACTCTGGGCGGGTGTGTACTTATAAAAGGTCATTATATACCAAATCAGGCCTTGGATATGATTCTCACACTCCCTCTAGTTACGAAACCAAGTTTATCAAGGAGAAACAATAGTCTCATTCTTGAGCACATGTATAAACCGATATTCAAAAAGCAGGCAACAATTAAGTCAAACGTTTGAGTCAGCAAAAGTTACACCGCATGACCATCTAGACAGCGACTAAGCGATGGCCCGAGCAAAAGCGGCGGCCAGACAACATGCCCACTATTACCAACAACTCCCCAAAAATAGATTTCATAATGGGAGGGGCAGATGGAAACCTCAAGGTTATCCTAATTACCAAAATGAACAAGTGTGGAGACCACAAAGATTTAATAAATGGTCTCAGCCTAGATTTAGAAATGGCCCACACTATTTTGAGGAATATCCGGTATACAATCCAACCAGGAGATTTAGACCTCGACCACAGGCACCTTATAAGGGTTATAATAATAATAATAACAATTTCCATAATCCAAGGAGAAATAAATTCTCCAGGAAACCAACTAACCCCAAAGGACCCACACAAATTTGGGTACCTAAATCTCTGCTTGTTTAATTGCAGAAAAGGTGGAAGGACTACAACCACATCTCCTCAAGCTCAAATTTTGGAGGTGAAGAATGGTTTGTAGACTCTGGATGCTCGAGGCATATGACCGGGAACAAGAAGATGCTGACCAAATACATCAAAGAAAGAGGTCCCGATGTAACCTTTGGAGATAGCTCTAGAGGACAGACAAAAGGCTTTGGAGAGCTGCACCGAGGAAACATTGTAATATCCAAAGTTCATTATGTCAAAGGGCTCATGTATAACCTCTTGAGCATCAGCCAGTTCTGTGACGAGAAGAATCTAGTAGTCTTCACCATCTTGAAGTGTATGGTGATAGACATCTTATCTGGAGAAATAAAGCTACAAGGTTTCCGAAGAAGAGATGTATACATGATTGATTGGAACACAGGGACACCTAACTCCTGTTTTCTATCCAAGACTGTAGCTGAGAATGGATGGCTGTGGCACAAAAGACTATGTCACCTGAACTTCAAAGCCATCAACAAGATTAGCTCCCAGAAGCTGGTCAGAGGACTTCCAAATGAAGTATTCAAGAAGGAAGCACTGTGTGATGCATGTCAGAAGGGAAAGCAGACTAAGGCATCATTCAAGCCAGTTCAGCCTACAACGCTTACAACAAGGATCTTAGATCTACTCCACATGGATCTATTTGGTCCTATCAAACCAAGGACTTTGAGCGGCCGAAAGCATGCACTTGTGATAGTAGATGATTATTCAAGGTACACTTGGATCATTTTTTTATTCAAGAAAAGTGAAACCCTGACCAAGTTACCTGAGCTGCTGAGAAGGATCCAGAATGAGAAATCCCTCTCCATAATCAAGATCAGATCAGATAGAGGAGGAGAGTTTCTCAACAAGGCGATAACTGATTTCAGCGATCGTAATGGGATCCAAGATGAGCTCTCTGCGGCCAGACGCCCCAGCAGAATGGTGTTGCCGAAAGAAGGAACAGAACTCAAGGAAGCAGCAAGGTCCATGATTGCGAAGCGGACCTACCAAAAGGTTCTGGTCAAGTCACAACACACCGCCACACCCGAACAGAGTATGATAGTAGGGAGACATGGCAAAACTCCTATGAGGTTTGGAATAATAGAACTCCTACCGTTGCTTACTTTCATGTTTTTGGTTGTAATCGTTTCATCCACAACAACGGTAAAACACAAATAAATGCCTTTGATGCTAAAACTGATGATGGTCTATTTATGGGATATTCCCAAAGAAGCAAGGCATATAGAGTTTTTAACAAAAGAACCTTAGTTGTGGAAGAAACACCCCATGTTGTTTTTGATGAATCTCTTGTTGAGTACAGAAACAACTTGAGCAAATTGAGAACAAGCTCAAGTCGGAACCCTTGAAGAAGTCATCATACATGACACTGGAATGGTGGACTCACCAAGATCACCTGATGACCCAACCGCGGTGATGAAGACCCAATCAGATCGACAGATCACCAAACCTATCCGATCCGATTCTTTGCGGAAGAAGACCAAATGAGTCGACAAAGACTCATCTGCGATTCGTAACCAAGCTGCAGATGACAAGGCGTAGCCGATCCGATTGCGGACGAGAATCCAAATGCGAGATAACCACCGAGCAATCCAACAGGGGAACAAACCCGAAGAGGACGAGATCCCCAAATGGCTCAAGGATCATCCAATTCAGCAAATTATCGGAAAGTTGACTGATGGAGTCAAGACAAGACAGTCAACTCTACCAGCAGGAATGGCGATGTTCTCATGTTTCATGTCACAAATTGAACCCAAGACGACAGAACAAGCCTTGGAAGATTATTCATGGATTAATGCCATGCAAGAGGAATTGGAGCAGATGGAAAGGAACAAAGTTTGGGAACTAATGCATGCACTGATCACAAGAAAGTTATTTGCACCAAATGGGTGTATAAAAACAAGAGTGATGAAGACGGAACTGTTGTTAGGAATAAAGCCAGACTCGTAGCAAAAGGTTATGCACAGTGTGAGGGAATAGATTTTGATGAAACTTATGCACCTGTTGCAAGATTAGAAGCCATCAAACTATTCCTCGCATATGCTGCATTCAAAGACTTTGAAGTCTTCCAGATGGATGTAAAAAGTGCGTTTCTGAATGGAATCCTAGAAGAAGAAGTCTATGTAGAGCAACCCCCTGTGTTTTGTCAAAGGAGACAAAGTCTATAAGTCGTTGAAAGCTCTGTATGGACTCAAGCAAGCACCGAGAGCATGGTATGAAACACTGTCTGTGTTTCTTGAGAAAAATGGATTTTGCAAGGGAAAAGTGGACAAGACCCTATTCGAGTGGAACACGAAGGCCACATATTAATAGTTCGATTTATGTGGATGACATCATATTCGGGTCAACCAATCCGAACTATGCGAGAAATTCTCCAACCTCATGCAAGGAGAATTTGAGATGAGTATGATGGGAAAGCTTAACTTCTTTCTCGGATTACAAGTTAGCGAGATGGAAAAAGGAATTTTCATCAACCAAGCAAAGTATACCAGGATCTTATCAAGAGATATGGAATGGAATCACCAAGCCCGCAAGAATTCCAATGAGCACAAGCACTCACCGGATGCGACGAGGCGGGCATATCGGTGGACTCAACCCACTACAGAGGACTCATCGGATCTCTTCGCCTCACCGCAAGCAGGCCGGACATATCATATGCCGTTGGAGTTTGTGCAAGATTCCACCAAGCCGAAGCAATCACACCTAGATGCACCAAGAGAATAATTAAATACCTAAAGTCTACAATTAATGTTGGACTATGGTATCCCAAGGATGACAACTTCGAGCTATCAGGATACTCAGATGCGGATTTCGCAGGATGCAAAATCAATAGGAAGAGCACTAGTGGAACGTGTCAATTCCTAGGAACCAGACTGATATCCTGGTTTAGCAAGAAGCAGGTTTCTAACTCCATATCCACTACAGAGTCGAATACCTAGTGCAGTGTAGTCATTGTGCATTTTATGGATCAGACAACAGTTAAGGGATTATAATATTATTGCCAACGAAGTTCCAATTTGGTGTGACAACAATAGTGCTATTGCAATAACCAACAATCCGGTTTTGCACTCAAGGACGAAGCACATTGACGTTAAGCACCATTTCATTCGAGACCATGTGCTTAACAAAAGGGTTAGAGTTGAAAGAGTCAGCACAGACTACCAAATAGCTGACATCTTCACCAAACCCCTGCCAGAAGAAAGATTCCTAGAGCTTAGCAGAGACCTTGGATTACTAGATTGGGAATCTAGTTCTGAAGCAAGTTGAAGGAAGGACGGACACTCAGAATCAGCCTAAGCTGATGCAGGCGAGAATACGAAGGCCAGACGAAGCAACTTAGTTGTACAGAATACCAGGCGAGAAGTCAAACTCACCTGTTGCAGAGTGGTCAACAGTCAACAAAATCAGACCAGCTAAGTTCTCTAAACTGATCTCTAAATTTTTAATTATTATCTGTCACATTTATAAATATTATTCTGGCTAAAATGGCATTTAAAATATACATCTTTATTAGCCAAGTGGCAATTTTAATACACGCGTCAAATGCCTATTTAATTAACCTCTACGGTGGCCAATCAGAATCAACCGTCAAATTTTAAATAGGGCCACCGATTCAAATTTGAAATTCAAAAGAATATCAAAAGGCGTACCACCGTTCAAATTTATAATAAACTAATACAAACGTCTTTTCAACTTCTTTATAAGAAAGAAAACCTTTCACTTTACTCTTTACGCTTACAGAAACCCTAGAACTTACAGAGCAAAAATACACACTAAAAAATCCTAAAATCCTTTTTGCAGAAATGGCATCTTTTGAAGGCGTAAACTTGAAGGCGGTGAAGGATCAAGTCATCTTCTCCATGGTCGTCGATTTCGAAGGTTTATTAGAAGCAAATCTAGATGACTTCGATATGCTCAATCTGATCCGGGCGATGAAGCTGAACGGAATCTACCCGTTTCTCGACATTAACCCGCAACATTTGTTCAAGGAAGATGTTGTTGAATTTTATCGTAATGCCTCTCTGATTCAGCACGGGATTAACAGCTCAGTCGGCGGAACCCCTATCACCATAGATCGAGAAAAGATTCGTTCTGTATTCGGGATGAAACATTGCGGTTTGGCGGTCGAAGCTCTTAAACAATCACCCGCCGAAACATGGAAAACGATCAAAGCCGAGAATATCCCAGAGAAATTGAAGTTTACAGCAAAGAGGAATGAGCTGAAAAGGATTTATCGAGTTGCTTTGGACATCACAAACAAGATAGTGATGGGGATGGCAGGCAGCTATGACCAACTGTCATCATCCAAATTCATGGTGTTGGGTGCGTTAATTCAAGAAGAAGAAGTTGATTGGGCGGATTATATTTTCAGACAACTTGTTCGCGAGGTGAACAAAGTCGAATGGCTCGAGGATGAGAAGAAATTCAAAACTAAGTTGGCGTTCGGAACGCATCTTAGTTGGTTGTTGGAGAAAATCGGAGTGGCTAAAGGAAATATTGACCCTTTCCACCCGAACAAGAGGCTAGGTCACATGGACCATGACAAGAAGAAAGTTGGAGTCACTGGGAGAGCAGCCCAGTTGTTGAAGGATTTTCCAGACTCTCCGTATTACCCAAGATACGATTTATCAGAGGAATCAGACCGACCTGCAGCTGAGATCGGAACTGCAGTCGAGTCCGGGAACGAGTCTGACGATACTCCAATTGCCATCCGATTCAAGAGACGGGGACCAGCCCCAGAAGGACCCTCTCACCTGCAGTCATAACCAGAACCATCTCCTAAGAGGCCTAGGAAGCTGCGATTCGGCGAGGAGAGCGATCGAGCATCACGCCAGCCCTTCAGTCCAATCATCAATCCATCCAGACTTGCCTGCACCAGATACTGATACTCGGATTGTACCTGTTATTACACCTCCGGTGTACATATCCGAAGAAGAGGAAGCAGGTCTTGTTATCTCTATTCCTGAAGCAGATTACACTTTCAACCTTTTAGAAAATAATACTTTTAATCTCTCTATTGAACAACTTCAGCTTGTCAAGCCACAAGCAGAAAAACACTCTTTTGTAAATATTTTTAAAGAGTGGAAAACTTTCAAAACCCTGTCTTTTACAAACCTTCAAACTTTTGTTGAAACTAGTGGTTGGGAATATCCCCAAGCCACTGAGGATGTTCTGATTAACTTTTGCAAAGAATCAGATTTAGCCTTACTCCTCCAGGATAATTGGTTCATGTCACACTTTAAAACCAATATGGACCAATTTATCCATTCTATAATGCTCAGTATTTTTGATGGCACTTTTGGACAAGAGGAGGAAGAGGAAGTAGAGAAGGAGATTAGGATTGAAGAAGTTGATGGTGAGAATGAAATTATCAATTTGGAGGCTGAAGAAGAAGAAGAAGAGAAAGAATCTGAAGAAAATATACCAGTTGAAAAACAAACAGAGGAGATTGAGAAAACAGAAGAAGTGATGGATGAAGGAGATGAAGAAGAAGGAGAAGAAGTAGAGCAGGAAAAAGATGAAGAAGAGAAAGATGATGAGGATGATGAAGGTAAAGAGAAGGAGAAAGATGATGATCAAAATGATAAAAATGATGATGATGATGATGATGACAATGATGATGGAGGTGAAGGAGGAGCAGAAAAAGAAAAAGAAAAAGATGAGGAAAAAGAGAAAGAAAAATCTGGAGAAGGAGAAGGGAAAGAAGGAGAGAGAGAAGGAGCCAAAGAGCCAGAGCCAGAGCCAGAGGCTACTCATGAAGCTGCAGACAGGATTGTTGTACCTGCACGGTACACCAGCCTAGACGCAGAGCTGGCAGAAGACTCCAGGTCAGGGACCCCGGAGAAAACCCAATCTGATCTACCAGCTGCAGCCAGGAGCCTGCAGTCTAGTGGTTCTCTTGCAGAAGGTTCAGGAGAGCACTCCCCATCAGCTCAGTTATCTCCTACCATGACTGAGCTGATCAAGCAAATTGTCAGAGATACTATTGGGGAGCTGCTATCAACTCAGGTCACTCCTGACCTTCAGACCATTAATGCCAAGATTGACACCCTACTTCAGAGAGAGATCCCTCAGCCTCCTCCTCCTACAAACAACAGAATGCCTTTTGGCATGTCTGATTGGATGAGCCGCATGGAACAGCAGTTGACAACCCTTATTGATGCTGGCAAAAAGGGGGAAGAGAGGATTCAGGGGGAAGAGAGAGAAATCAGAAGCAAAAAGAAGCAGGATGTCCCTCAGATTGAAGGACCCTCCAATCTAAAGAGAAAGGAAGCTGTAGATCGAGATGACCAGGCTGACCAGCCTGTAGAAAAAAGAAGAAGGACCAGAGGCGGCTTCAAACCTACTCTAGAATGGGAAAGGTTGGAGCTGTGGTATGTTGAGGATTTCGTTCCATTTGAAGCTCTTGAGATGTGGGGAGCTGCTAGGAAGAGGTTTATCAGAGACTATTATGTCTGGGAACTCATTCAAGATGACAAACTCTCCCCACAGGAAATTTTCATAAACTTCATGGAAGAAATCTATCCGAAGCTTTGGGCTGTTCTCAAGAAGCACGCTAAAGAGCAAAAAGCTTTTCCTATGATCCCTCCATTCAGAGCTGAAGAAGCACCAATCCGTATGGATGGTGAACTTGATGAATTACAACTTCAAAAGGAAATCAAGCTAGTGTGCCTCGAGAACAGATTCAGATCTCAGCAAGAGCACGATTTCGCAGCACTCGTGGTAAAAAGAAAATATGGTCTTGCTCCAGTCAAGGTAAGACCTATCGGAGCCAAACCATTCAAGCCTGCCAAACAGCCTATTCGAAGAGGCAGAGGGAGAGGCAGATGATCTTTTAGTTTTTTCTCTTACTTGTAATTTTATCTTCTGTACTTAAAACATTCTTGTAAAATTTCAATGATAAGTCAGAAAAGTTTATAAACAGTCTGTTGAATGACAATTTCCAGTTGTCTCAATATTATACTGATTTCAGTTTTTGTCTCGCACTTAAGTGCAGACTTGGTTATTTGATTTCCTACTTAGTTTTGCCATCATCAAAATAGGGGGAATTTGTTAGGAATACTTGTTAGATTTTGATGATGTCATTAATTTAAAATCAAATGTTTATTACTTGGCAAACTGTAAGGAAGAACCAAATGAGTATCTTCCATAGGCCAAAATATGTTAAGTATAACTTGGCAAAATGTAAAGAAGAACCAAATGAGTGTCTTCTGTAGGCCAAAGTTAGTTAGGCTGAAAATCGGCTAAGTACTAAAGCACAGCCTAGTCCATCAGAGAAGTACAGCCGACTCCAGTCAGAGTAGCTCTGGTCAACTAAATTTATCAGAGAAGTTTGACCAGACTGCAGCCTAGGTACCTCAGGGAAGTCACTCCGACTGCATAAGTCACAAACAAGGAATGAGAGGACCTACCTGCAGAAGATGTAAGCTGCACATCAGCCTACTCAACTACAGCCTAGTACTCCAAGTCCACGTCAGCATGCTTTGAAAAGTCAAATATTACGGAAAGCTCACATGCAACGTGAAGAGACAAATTGGAGTGATTCCTGCTAGAGATATGATTTAATTAAATCATCCTGACCCACCGTGAAGACTTTAATCCTTTTATATTCAAAAGATTCGGCGCTCACATGCAGAAGTCCTCACAACGGTCGGAAGATAAAATTAAATAATGGGAATCCAGCCTTGCAACGTTCAGAAAAGATTAAACAAAGAAGTCTCCCTCCAACGGACGGATTTGTTCAGATTTGCAACGGCTACAAGGAAGAAGCTCAGAGATCTGACCTATATATATCCAGAGATTTGAATCTGAGCAACTACCGGTGCGAACATACATTCTAGCGATCAAAGCAATCAAAGCAATCTCAAGCAATCAAATAGCATCGTGAAAAGAGCAGATCCAAAAAGTTCATATTTAAGGAAGCTCTTAAGTTGGAGAAGACAAACACTCTTGTCTATAATCTTGAGTACGGGGTACTTCACTGGTTGAAGTAAGAGACTGTAAAGGCATCCAAGGATCGAGGATCAAGAGGTGCAAGGCAGTCAAGTGTGTGTACAACGGCACGGATTTCCACTGGTTGGAAGCTGTTGTATTGTGGTTGAATCACTGTAATATTTATCACTGGTTGAAAATTATAGTGAATTCATCTCCAACTGGTTTGGAGAAAAGTGGATTAGTAGAGGATTACCCCACCTCTGAGACCACTATAAATTGCCTGTGTTATTTACTGCTTTACTGCATCATACTTTAACTGCTGCATACATTGTTAAGTGTTTCATTAAGTTAATTTATATTCGTCATCAGCTGACTTCCGCACATATCCAAGAACAAACGACTCCAAGTCATTTGTTTGACCATCAGCTGAAGAAACTCACTCTTCGAGAAAAAGAGTTCAAGAGTTTCAACAAGTCTATTCACCCCCCCTCTAGACTTGTTCCTGGACGACTTGTGACCTACAGTTAGTCTTAGTAATTAATTAATTAGCATGCCTAAATAGATCTAATGCTCGTAGATGCGTAAAACGCTATTATCAACTTTCCCAAACTTCGCTTCCGCTGCGTTTTACTTTCCAACAGGACGATCGCCTCATGCCACGTAAAGCCAACATCCGCCAAGTCTGCAAAGGCCGAAACTCGGAATAGAGACCCACGTGCAGATCCAGAAAAGGCGCCGTAGGAAGAGGCCTTTGACTCCAGCCCATCAACAACTGTCAAACGGCAAGGACAAACCTCACCTACCGACAGACCCGTCGAAAGAAGGTGGGACCTCCCGTGACAGCGACAAGGGACGTGTGTTGTCCTCTCATTGGTTCGCACAGCTAGCTGCCAGCAGTAGCCGCGGACTTTAAGGAGACCAACCCATGTGCTAAAGACGATCGCCCGCTTATTATAATACAGCAGAGGCGATCGCCTAGCGACTCCCAGTCCTATAAATAGAGAACCTCCAACAACTGGAGAGGGGGTTCAGAAATTCAGACTCTCTGCTTTTCTCTCGGCTTTTCACTCTAAAAACCTCTTAACTCATAAGACGGTCGGCAGAAACGGAAACAAGAACTCACAGAGCTTCAACTCTGGTTCTTCCGGAAATCACTAGCACTCAAGAGCTAGATAACTAGGGTCTTTTATACTCATTGTATTTATACTCTTACATTAATATTTGTACTCCAACGTATTTGTATTAATAACATCTCGCGAGAGCATTCAAGCCCGGGCCTAACAAACCCAACAAATCTTGTGTTATTTACTTCCCCACAGACGTGCTCTCGCATTTTGTTTGTTACTCATCCATTCCAGCAATATCATCTCCGGATAATATTTTGAGTAGCAACAATGTTCATTAAAAAACAAATGATCACACATATACTCTACTTTGAGACTTATGATTAAGAGAAGATGGACACTTTATCTTTAAAAGCGCCATTGTTTTCTCCAAAATACTTCATACATGTAGAAGAAAAGAAACACGTTAAATGTTTAAGCAATGTCAATAAAGTTATTGCAATTGAAAGAAAAAAACACGTGAGAATATAGAAATCACATAGCACATATCTTAACTATTACAATTGAAGCTCCTTATATAATGACATTCTATGGTTTGTTTGTAAGTTATATTTTAACTGATGGAAGGTGTGTTGGAACAATATTTTTTAGATCGTTTTGATGATGTGTTATTAAAACCAAAATTTACTTAAAACATATTTTCTCTTCAGTTAACGTACGTAACACACATCACATTAACGTACGTAACATTCACAGTTGTCTGAAAGATTTTTAGTACAGTTAACGTACGTAACGCATCTTTTATAACGTACGTAACATTCACTATTTTCGTAAGTTTTTCTGTACAGGTAACGTGCGTAACCAGAGATATATAACGTACGTAAGGCTTGAATTATTCTGACCGTTGGAAAAGCCACTAGCCGTTGCAACAAGTCGTCTTAATCAACGGATCTTTGACCAGGATATTACGTACGTAACCATGAAGTTCATAACGTACGTAACGCATTTCATCATGTTTCACTGGACAGTTTCGGCACTTTCATTACGGCCGTTAATCGGATCATATAACCTACGTAACGTACGTAACGTACGTAATCAACAGCATATAACGTACGTAACCAGTTAAACTGTTCCAACGGGAAATTGAGCTCAAGAAGGCTATAAATAGCCACCTTTATGGAGATTGAAGACACACAAGCATTCTGAGCCTACTAGCATACTCAAGCAATATCAAGCAAATATTTTGAGAGATATTCTTATTCTAGATTGTGATACGAGAAGATTTGTTCTATAATTTCCAATCTTCATTCTTGTATCTAAGAGAGATATATCGTGAAAGCCGAGTTTATACTCGCACTTATTTTGTGTATTGGTTATCTTGTACCTAGAAAAACAAGAGTGTTTTTGTGAGGTTGTTCTTGAGCCCGGAAATCAAGAAGTTGTAAGAAGTTGGCACTAAACTAGAAAGTGCAAATTCCAAGTTCTAAGAAAAGTCCTAGTCGATAAAACTAGGTAGGGGACGTAGGCTTCGTTAATAGCCGAACCTCTCGAACAATTCCTTGTGTTCTTTCTTTTCCGCACTTTTATTACTCCGATATTTTTGTTTCCGCACGAAAAGAGTACAATACTCTTAACCACACTATTCAACCCCCCCTTCTAGTGGCGGTACCAATCTAACAATTGGTATCGGAGCAGTCTCTATATCACCGGATTAACACCCGCTAGAGAAAAGATCCAAATGGCCTTTATCCACTCCTCCGTTGAAGGCAACGCTCTCAATCGCCCTCCCTTCTTCGATGGTTCAAACTTTATGACATGGAAGAAGAAGATGTCCATCTTCATCCGAGCTCACGATATTGAAATATGGAAGGTCATTGCCCTTGGACCTACCATTCCTAAGAAGACGGATGGCTCTCTCAAAAGTTTCGAAGAGTACGACGATGCCGACTGGAAGAACGATCACTTCAATAGTAAAGCCACTCAATTGCTTTATTGTGCTCTCAATCCAGAAGATAACAATAGAATCTCTTCCTGCGAGACGGCAAAAGAAATCTGGAAAATGTTAGAGATCACCCATGAAGGTACGAGTCAAGTCAAGGAAACCAAAATCAATATGCTTCTTCAGGATTATGAACTCTTCACCATGAAAGAAGAAGAAAGCATTACCACTATGCTTGACCGTTTCTCGGCAATCACAAATGGGCTAGCTTCATTCGGGAAACCGATATCAAGTAGTGATAAAGCCAAGAAAATCCTTCGGTCTCTACCAAGAGAATGGGACGCTACCGTTACGGCTATCATGGAGTCGAAAGACCTCAATACAATAGAATTTAGCGCTCTCATCGGATCTCTCATCAATTATGAGATCGTCATCAAATCTCGCAGCTCGAAACCAAAACCTAAGGAGAGAGAAAGGACTATCGCTTTCAAAGCTAAAGAAGAAAGCGACCTAGAGGATGAACCTATCGAAGAAGAGGACGAAGAAACCGCCTTTTATGCCAAAAACATAAAGAAATTTAAAAATCTTCTTCAAAGGCGCCGGAGAGATATCAAACAAGAATCAAGGGATGAATCCAAAAAGACTCACTTCCCTCAAAACAAAAAGTTCGACAACACTTGTCGAAGGTGCGGCGTTCCAGGCCATTTTGCAAAAGATTGTCGTGCTGCTGCTCCAATAAGTTCATCAAAACCACCTCATGAAAAGTTCAAAAAGAAGGAGGTTTATGTCGCCACATGGAGTGACGATGATGAGGATGATGAACCACAAGTCCAAACCAATATTGCTCTAATGGCCCGCGCATCCGAAGATAGTGACGAAGAAGTCGAGGTTAGTGATTCTCATGAAGAACTACTTGATGCTTTTGAATCTCTAAATAATGAATACGAAAAGGCTTGCAATAGCAATAAAGATTTGAAAAAGAAAATAAAACTCCTTGAAATTGAAAATGCTAAATTATTGAAAAACAAGGAAGTTTCTATTGATCATACAAATTGCTTGGAAACTGAGAAAATTCTTAAAGATGAATTGCATAAAACTCAGAAAGAATTTAAACTTTATGTCAGAAAATTTTCATGTGGTAATGACAAATTCGAGCAATTATTATTTGGTCAAAAATTTTCTCTTTCAAAACAAGGACTTGGATGTAATTCATTTCCAATGAAAAAGTCCTTAGAAATTACCACAAAAGATTCGGACACTTTAAAAACGGGTATCCCATCATGTCCAAAATGTTTAAAACCTGAACATACTGAAACCTACTGTCGAAACTCTAGACGTACTATAAGGGTTAAGCAAATTTGGGTACCAAAAGGGACCGTTATTAAAAACCAAGTTTTTGTATCTAACTCCTCAGGACCCAAATTAGCCTGGGTACCTATAAAACGGAAGAAAATGGTTTTTGTAGGTACAAGCAAGGAAGACAACATTATCAAATAAATGGTATGTTGATAGTGGATGTTCAAATCACATGAGTGGAAATGAACATCTCTTCACGGAGCTGAAAAAGGAAGATCGTGGCTATGTTACCTTTGGCGATAATAAAAAGGGCCAAATAAAAGGGACAGGTAAAATTGGTAAGAAACCTTTACCCACTATTGAAAATGTTCTATTTGTTGATGGACTTTGCCATAATCTCCTAAGTGTTTCTCAACTTTGTGACACCGGTCTTAAATTAATTTTTGAAATTACGCATTGCACGGCAATGAGAAAAGACCAAATCGTTTTTATTGGATTGCGTTATGGAAATATTTACATTATTGATCTCCAAGATGAATCTTCTTTTAACGAAAAATGTCTACTTTCGTACGATGAAAATGCCGTTGTTTGGCACCGAAAATTGGGACATGCTTCTTTACCACTTCTTTCAAAATTGGCCAAAAATGATATTGTTCGTGGTCTACCAAAATTGAATTTTAGAAAAGACCACATTTGTGAGGCCTGTATTAAAGGTAAACATGCAAGAGGCTCGTTTAAACCAAAAATGGAAATTTCCACTAGCCGCATTCTTGAATTAATTCATATGGATTTAATTGGTCCGTCTCGACATGCCAGTCTAACAGGTAAACTTTATACTTTAGTTATTGTCGATGATTTTTCTAGATTTACTTGGGTAAAATTCTTAGCCAATAAAGATGATGCTTTTAACGAGTTTGTTAAGTGGTGTAAGGTTACCCAGAAGGAAAAAGAATTACCAGTTATCGCCATTCGAACCGATCATGGTGGAGAATTTGATTCTAATCTCTTGGAAGATTGGTGCGATAAATATGGTATTGGGCACAACTTTTCGGCACCTCGGACACCTAAAAAATATGGAGTTGTCGAGAGGAAGAATCGCTCTCTAGAAGAAATGAGCCGAACAATGCTCAACGAGTATGGTCTTCCTAAATACTTTTGGGCCGAAGCCGTTAACACTGCTTGCTATGTTATAAATCGTGTCCATCTCAGGAGGAACAAAATGATGACTCCTTATGAGATTTTTAAAGGTAAAAAGCCCAATTTATCTTATTTTCATCCATTTGGTTGTAAAGTGTTCATTCATAATAATGGAAAAGACAATTTGGGTAAATTCGATTCTAAATCAGATATTAGAATATTTCTTGGTTATTCTACTAATAGTAAAGCTTATCGTGTATTTAATTGTAGAAGAGGCTCGGTAGAAGAGTCCATTCATGTAAAATTCGATGATACGTTTACCCCAGAAAGGTTGTTTTTGAGGATGATGCGGTATGGTTCCAATAACGAAGTATCCGAAGTATCAAAGGAGTTGGAGAAGCTCGACGTAAGCTCGGACAAACAGAGGAAAATACTTACAACCTTCCTAAAGATTGGGCAAATGTGAAAGACCATCCGATGGAACAAATTCTCGGAAAAATCGATGAAGGTGTACGAACTAGGAGAAATATAAATGATTGTATTAACAATATTGCATTTATTTCTCTTACAGAACCAAAGAATATCGATGAGGCCATAAATGATGAGAATTGGGCTATTGCTATGCAAGAAGAGCTAAACCAATTCGAAAGAAATAAAGTTTGGGAATTAGTTCCAGACGTAGACAAATAAATCATTGGTACCAAATGGGTTCATAAAATCAAAACCGATGATGATGGTCTCCCTATTAAAAATAAATCGAGGTTGGTCGCCCAAGGTTATAATCAAGAAGAAGGCTTAGATTATGAAGAGACGTTCGCTCCTGTTGCTCGTCTTGAAGCTATTCGTCTTCTCTGTGCCTTTGCCGCATACAAGAAAATTAAACTCCATCAAATGGATGTAAAAAGTGCATTCCTAAATGGAATCATCCAGGAGGAAGTTTATGTCAAGCAACCTCCGGGTTTTGAAGACTATGATCATCCGGATCATGTGTACAAGCTCCATAAAGCTCTCTATGGATTAAAACAAGCTCCGGGAGCATGGTATGATCGCCTAAGCTCTTTTCTTATCTCAAATGGTTATAAAAGAGGTAATGTTGATAATACTCTATTCATTAAGGTCTTAAATTATGATATGTTAATTTGTCAAATCTATGTGGACGATATTGTTTTTGGTGCAACTAACGAAACTCTGTCCAAAGAATTTTCAAATCTTATGAAGGGAGAGTTCGAAATGAGTATGATGGGAGAGTTGAAAAACTTTCTCGGACTCCAAATTAAGCAACTCAATGACGGAATATTCATTCACCAATCCAAGTACGTCAATGAGCTTCTAAAGAAATTTAAGATGGAAGATTGCAAAGAAATATCCACTCCTATGTCTTCCACTCTTAAACTCGATAAAGATGAAAAAGGTAAATCATTGACCAAAAAAGCAGTATCGAGGTATGATCGGATCCTTACTTTACTTAACCGCATCTAGACGATATAATGCTTGCTACTGTCTATGTGCTCGTTTTCAAGCAAACCCTAAAGAATCTCATCTCATTGCATGTAAACGGATTTTTCGATATTTAAAATATCTTCTTGGTTTAGGCCTATGGTATCCTTCCGGCATTGATTTTCAACTTTTTGCATATAGTGATGCCGATTTCGGTGGTTGTAAAATTGATAGAAAAAGCACCACCGAACTTGTCATTTTATGAGTTCATGTTTAATTTCATGGGGAAGTAAGAAGCAGGACTAGTGTCGCTACTTCCACAGTGAAGCGAGAATATGTGGGTCGGGAAGTGCATGTGCACAAGTTCTTTGGATCAAAAATCAATTACTTGATTATGGCATCGAACTTAAAAATACTCCTATTTTTTGTGACAATACAAGTGCCATTAATTTAAGTAAAAACCCCATTTTGCATAGTAGGACAAAACACATCGAAATTCGTCACCATTTTATTCGTGACCATGTCCAAAATGGGAATGTTCGTCTCCAATTTGTTGGTACTAATGAACAATTGGCGGATATTTTTACAAAACCATTACCCGAAGAAGCTTTCAACTTTACTCGCATAAATTTAGGAATGGGACATGCTGATCATTTTTAAATATTGCATACTCATCATAGTCACATTAAATGGTCATTTAAATCGGGACATCATCGAAAGGAAAAGACTATTCATTTGGTCTTGCTTACGTACGGTAGACGCGGTCCATTACGTACGTAATAGGACCTTACGTACGTTACAGGTTGGTTCGTTACGTACGTAACGAAATGAAGGTTTCACTCCAGAAAGTTTAGGTTTTTACGTTACGTACGTTACATAATGGATATAACGTACGTAAGCGATTGTTGACCCTAACATATATAAACCCACATCGTCAGTCCCCTTTTCATTTCCTACAAATACCTAGCGACAGCGACGAACTGTTCCGGCAAATCTATCAAAACTTCAAGATTATCCATCAAACCTTCACTTTTCGACCGATTCAATCCTCATGGCATCCAGAACCGGAAAAAAGAGAAGAGGAGAAACCTCCCAAACATCCTCCACGGCTTCCGGCGATCTATCATTTCGGAATGCTCAAGCCATGAAATTTTTCAACGAAATCCTTATTGACGAAGAGGTAACTCCGAGTCACCACTTTGATTTTGAATCTCTGAACAGTGCTGGTGTTGCTATCGAAGAATTCTTCGATATGCTTGGGATAAATCGGTTCGTTAGTCTTGCTCGACCAATTTATGAGGAATGTGTAAAAGAGTTCTATGCAAATTTTTTTGTCACTTATGATGCCGACGGTCTTGCTGTTGTTAATTCTCTTGTGCGTGTTAAATCAATATCCTTTGATGAGGCGAAGCTTTCGGAGATTTTTGGTCTCCCTAATGAGGGTTTTCGATGCAAGGGAGAGTTTGCTCCTCCGGACGAAGTCATTAACGACTGGTCCGATGATGAAAGCTATGGTGTTCACGAGTCCAAAGTCCGTGATTTTTTGTCGGACAAAGCCGTTTTAAATGTTCATTCCGGGCGGTTCGAAAACAATGACTTTGGGATAAACATTCGTTTGCTTCATGATGCTATCACTCGTTGTCTTATGCCTAAAGTAAATGCTCAGCTTCGACTGGTGAATATCGATATGGAGATCATTTATCATGTGTGGAAGGATCACCAAGTCAACTTCGCGTCTATTGTGCTAAAATGGTTCGTGGAAAAGGGTCAAATTTTCCACAAAAAGAGCTACGCGAAAGTTGATCGACAGAGAAAATCTGGAATGCCGTTTGGTTCTATCTTAACTGAAATTTTTGAGAAAGCAGGATTTGATCTGTCTGGGGTCCATGGGGTTCCGATTCCTAGGGGGAGCCTCGTCACCGAAGGGACGTTACGGACGATGAGGTATCTTCGCACGAGAAATCGTGGATGGATATACTTTGCGTATATCAAGGATGATGATCGGCTCATAGATGGGGGCACTCTTCCGAGACCGGAGGAGAGGATCACATCGAGGGGGATCGAACATACTAGACCTCGTCCGTCATCTCAGCTTGGTTCCTCCCGTCCTCGTCCGGAATCCTCTTCTTCCCAGATGGCTTCTCGAATGGATAGGCATGAGAAGGACATGAGCGACATCAAGATCATGGTGAAGCACATCTGCACACATTTTGGGATACCGCCGACACCGCCGGATGCGGACCTTGACTAGTCGGGCTATCCTTTCTGATGATGATGTTTCCTGTTTTATTAAAAGACCAAACATTTCATCTTAATGTTTTGACTGTAATGACTATCTTTTTATGCATCATTTTGATTATCATTGACTTGGATTATGTTGATTATTATGCGTATCATTGATGTCTCTTGCAGGTTTTCTCAACTTTTTGTTAATGACAAAAAGGGGGAGAATAATATGTATTCGTTTTCGAAATCAACTTTTGAAATAACTCATGCGCGTTTTCAGGGGGAGCATATTAATTTTTGCAGTGCTCGTGTTCAGGGGGAGTTTTATTAAAATCATGTTTTCAAAAACTCACATACGTAAATTTTGTCATCATCAAAAAGGGGGAGATTGTTGGAATAATATTTTTTAGATCGTTTTGATGATGTGTTATTAAAACCAAAATTTACTTAAAACATATTTTCTATTCAGTTAACGTACGTAACACACATCACATTAACGTACGTAAAATTCACAGTTGTCTGCAAGATTTTTAGTACAGTTAACGTACGTAACGCATCTTTTATAACGTACGTAACATTCACTATTTTCGTAAGTTTTTCTGTACAGGTAACGTACGTAACCAGAGATATATAACGTACGTAAGGCTTGAATTATTCTGACCGTTGGAAAAGCCACTAGCCGTTGCAACAAGTCGTCTCAATCAACGGATCTTTGACCAGGATATTACGTACGTAACCATGAAGTTCATAACGTACGTAACGCATTTCATCATGTTTCACTGGACAGTTTCGGCACTTTCATTACGGCCGTTAATCGGATCATATAACGTACGTAACGTACGTAACGTACGTAATCAACGGCATATAACGTACGTAACCGCTAAAGCTGCTCCAACGGAAATTGAGCTCAAGAAGGCTATAAATAGCCACCTTCATGGAGATTGAAGACACACAAGCATTACAGCCTACTAGCATACTCAAGCAATATCAAGCAAATATTTTGAGAGATATTCTTATTCTAGATTGTGATACGAGAAGATTTGTTCTATAATTTCCAATCTTCATTCTTGTATCTAAGAGCGATATATCGTGAAAGCTGAGTTTATACTCGCACTTATTTTGTGTATTGGTTATCTTGTACCTAGAAAAACAAGAGTGTTTTTGTGAGGTTGTTCTTGAGCCCGGAAATCAAGAAGCTGTAAGAAGTTGGCACTAAACTAGAAAGTGCAAATTCCAAGTTCTAAGAAAAGTCCTAGTCGATAAAACTAGGTAGGGGACGTAGGCTTCGTTAATAGCCGAACCTCTCGAACAATTCCTTGTGTTCTTTCTTTTCCGCACTTTTATTACTCCGATATTTTTGCTTCCGCACGAAAAGAGTACAATACTCTTAACCGCACTATTCAACCCCCACTTCTAGTGGCGGTACCAATCTAACAAGGTGAAGCGATTCTTTAAAGAGACAATGCAATAAATCTTACTCTGATTTAATGCTCCATATTAAATAGACAATTCAAAGCCATTTAGAATGGAATTTTCACGTCCTTTTGTTACCACATCAGCAAAGGTTACTTTGCATCTCTAAGTCATTGATCTTTTATCTATACAAAAATATTTAATTTTGATATATAAATCATTAAACTCAACTTTATGGCATGAAAATGAATGCATGGTGTTTCAATTTATTTTATAATTTTATAGATTAAAATTAAATTCATTAAGTCTCCACAATTAATGATTGGACTGAATCTTTATATATACTAGCCGACGGCCATGATTTAACCATCGGCTAAAGTCTAAAATTTAAATAATGAAAAAATAAACTTTAGCCGATGACTCGTCGGCCTAACTTTAGCGGAGAACTTTTCCACTGTCGGCTAAAGGTCAAGTGCAGCTGACCCTTTCAATTTTTTGTCGTCGGCTAAAGTTTAACCAACGAAAATTAGCCGACCAGACTTTAGTGACGATTTTTACTTTAGCCGACGACTTTGTGTCGTCGGCTAAAGTCCTTTTTTCGGTAGTGTAAGGGAACATGATGCGGTCTGAAACTTGAAACATTAGCTCTTTGACGGTGAAATCAGCGGCGGTGAGAGAGGCTATGAAAATGAGGAAGATTCACGCAATTTTGTATTATAATAAATGCTTGTATTTTTTATGACCATTCATATTTTACACAAAACGAGGCATTATCCAACACATGCGATGCACGGTCTTTGGTTGAATATCTACGTGTTTTGTACGTAATGTTGGGGTAGACGGTTGAATGAGCAGATGACAGAATTTAAATGCCTTTTAGAGAAGTTTATATGTTTTTTTATTGTTATTGTCCTTTTATTTTAGCATATGTAATTAGTTATATGAAATGAGGCTTTACTAACCCGTATGTTGCTCCGGGGTTGTTTTTTGTTTATTCAACTCGTGCGATGCACCGATTATATCTAAGATTTCATAGTTAAAATTTAATCATCTTGTAATTTATACTATCATTTAAAAGTTCATTTTAATCACCTTGTGTATTAGAAGGTGCATTTGCATTGTGATGTTTATCATAACTTTTGTATTTAAATTAGTTTATTTACATTAAAAGTTACAATTAAAATAATCTCTTCATATGTAATTCCATCCCAATAATTGCTACCGTTTACAAACTGATGTTTCTCTCCCCAAAATACCCTTCTGCAATCTCTTTGCTAAAACCAAAAATTAATAAATAAAAATATGAAATTATGATAATAAAAATTAATAAATGAGACAGCTGTTTCGTCTTACAGAACCTCCAAATACGGTCCGTCCATCTTTTGAAGTTAGGTATAATTATAATTTTTAAATCTTTTTTATGTATTTTGTTAGATTCTTTTATATTATATATTTAAATAAGTGACATAAATTTTTCTTCCACATCAAATTAAGGAGGATAAGTTTTATATAATATAGATATTTTCTCTTTCCATTATTTTTATTTTTCGGTCCTCTAGGATATGTTAGACCATCTCCAATGCAGGGGTGTATGTTAAACCTAAAAAATGACTTTTTAGAACTCCACATTCACTTCCAACACTGTATTTACTTCTGTCTAAATTATGAGATTATCTACTGTAACACCCCCAATCCACTCAGGGATATTACACGCCGTAGACCCCTTTCCACAAGGAGCTACCAGGCGGGAGACTACAAATCAAAACCCACATGCGGTCAACTTGACCAAAACATAATACCGTAGATCGATTAGGTCTCTCAAAACATAGCATAACCGTACATCTGATGAAACTAAATTACAACTCGATCACATAGTACATAAAATGTCCATCCCCTCAAGGATGACAAGAACTCAAACTGACATATCACCGATGCATTTACGACTACAACCGTGACTAGTATCGCCGCATTGCATCATCCTCCGAGCCAATCCCGTGGTTGCTCACTCTCGATCAGAAACACGGAATAAATAACAAAATCCCCAACGAGGGGTTAGCGATGGAATCGCTAGCAAGTAACCAAGCTATACAATTATACATCAAGAATACAACCGTTATGAAAATAACATTTCGACAAGGTAGTAACACGATCCCCGAGTCTAAAGTCTTTTGAAAATTTATTCCTTTAAAACAAAACATGGGGATTACTCCAGAAATCATTGTAAGAAATTATTTAGAGACTTCGGGGGTCTCAGTGTAAAATCCTGAAATATGAATGTTTTTCCTTTTCAAAAGGTTTTCTTTCAAAATCATACAAATGATTTTATTCTCAACTCAAACCTCAAGACCAAAACCATATTCACCAATACAATCGGGATTCAAGATTCAAAACATAAACAATTCAGAGATATCAAATCAACAGTCAAAACGTCTCCATGGCCCCGAAGGGTCCCACCCGGATTAGCCATCAAGAATAAACTCGAACACACCCATAAGTTATCTTGACATCGCACTCGCAAGTGACGATTCTCGGAGCCCTCTCCAGACCTACCCGATTAGATAACCTTATGGTCAAATCGTAACATCTGGCCGTACTCGCAAGCACGCGCCTCCGGAGGCCTCGACGGACCCTACCCGGATAACATCATTCAAATACGCCCATAAGTTATCATGACATCGCACTCGCAAGTGTCGATTCTCGGAGCCCTCCCCAGACCTACCCGAATTGATAACCTTATGGTCACAACATACGTCTGGCCATACTCGCAAGCACGCGCCTCCGGAGGCCTCGACGGGACCCTACGCGGACAACATCTCAATTCGCTAAGATACACAACAACAACAAAGGCACAATATTCACTACAACCGGAAACACGTAACATATAAGTTAATGTAACATAACTTCCACAAAGGCACAACATCCACAGCAAACCATCATTCAGGAAAAAGGCCAACGAACAAATAATACAAGTATTACGTGATTCCACAATTCTTCAGTTAACTACTCATTTCTAGTATTTATTTTAATCACAAAATAACATGAAGAGGTAGTTATCATTATTCTTGAAACTAAAGTTTACGTTGGTAATTACCTTCATAAAATCACATCTTCATTTAAAGTAAGTTACGGTTAAATATACCGTCACTAACGAGTCCACGTTAAATTCACGACACATCACATTCTCAAAGTATAAAGAATATAGACGAGATACTCGCCTCAAGTCCAACGCACGCGGAAGAATGGGAAAGCTCGACTTAATGACCGCTACCGAACACTCCGAAGAACACGATTCAACCGGGAAGCTCGGACCCCGAAGAAGACAACGAACGGGAGGGTTCCGACTCGAGTTCTTCACAAGAATTCGAACCTAACAATATATAATCCATAAATCAACAATCATACGAGGAAGGATATTCGTAGAACGCCCGAAAACCCCTCTATGACATACTAGGACACCTTCAAGGCGTCGACCAAGAACTCGACCAAAATAACGAATCGATACGATCCAACCATGGAATAACAAGGAAATGATATAATACATCTAAATAATCATCAATCCATCATAATCCTAAGTTAAATCGGATTAATCGGACGAAAACAACCAAAATACCCAAATTCCCAAAACTAGATTTCTAGGAAATCGACACGATTCTAGATCGGAGGATGTTATAGGACGGATGATTGATGATATGAACCTCAAAGCTTCATGTATTCATCGTCCAACAACATCTCTAGATGATTCACACACCCACAGCAGACGGAAGAAAAAGAATGAGAAATGGTCAAGAAAACGCCGCCGGGCCTTTTATAAGCCGATCACGGCCGGTTACGACGAATCGCCAAGGTTACGACGTAACGAGTCATCGCTCTAAAATCGCCGCCCGCTACGACGTTACGGCCGGGGCCTTACGTGCGTAATCGGCCCTTACGTGCGTAGCGGCCGAGCACTAACGCACGTTACTCGGCCAGTGGCCGCCCGGCCCGAGCACGCCGCCATGACTCGGCCGGGACCAATTCGACGGCCCGAACGACCCCGAAACCCGAACCTGAGTACGAATCGAAGATACGGTTACGAAGTACTCGCAAAGACGAATCCGAGCACTAAGAGAACACACGATTCCGACCACCCGAAGGCTCGAAATTCGACAACGGAAAGTAATTACCCCAAACTTTGGGAAATTACGAAAACGGCCCAAAACGCCCGGAAATCACGATACGTGATCGAATAACCAAACTGAAGTTCACAACACGTCTAACAAAGTTAAACGGACTTGCGGGAAACTCAAACAATAGCTTGGACGAGATTCGCAAGAATCGAACTCAAGTGCGGAAAAACCGCTAAAAAGCACGGAACTCAACAAAACGACACCGAAACGAGCTCGGATGACAAAAAGTGCAGAATTAATCATTCTCGGAATGACGAAACGGTCATGAGCGAGTCGTCAAAACGGACTTCCGCCGAAAAAAAGAAATTACCGGAAATCGAAATCACGGGTATTACATTCTACCCCCCTTAAAAGAAGTTTCGTCCCGAAACTTAAAATAAGTAGGGAGAAGCAATATCCACTGTCAGGAAAACTCGACGAGATACCCAAAAACCGAAAACTCGCGCCCGACGGCGAAACGCTGCAAGAAATGCAAAGGAACATACGGCGTGAAAACACGCTCCACGACGACCAACACAACGCCACCGATAGAGAAATAATAAAACCAACAAGTGACAAGCGTCATCAAACAGATAATACAACCAAGTCGATTATCCGAACAATCACAAAACACAACGAACGAAAATCAATATGATTGACCACCCCAACGGTACATCAATCAAAACGCGAGCCAATCGCTGAAGAAATATGGAATTCCACCGCCCAAGGGTGGAAGATCGAAACGAGAAAAATTTTCCGAATATAAGGAAATTAGGAAGGAGTCTCGAATGCTCAACAATCACGAAACGAGATCAATAAAACCGAACAATCAAACGATCGAACCACAACGGTCGAGACAACAACAAAATCGAACAACCATGTTCGAATCACGAAGAACAATAAAATTCAAATAACAACTCCCAGGTTCACGTCTCGGCTCGAGACAACATATGATCCGGTAAAAGCAACAAGATGTGCATCACATAAGATCCATAGGAAAGGGAATAGCAATTGAAAAGTCACAATGACAAACGAGTAATTTCAAAACACCACACTCGTTCGATCAATAAAAGAAAGGGATAGGGCAAGCTCAGAAAATGTTAACGAACATAACGAGTCGATAGAGTCGAAAATATAGAAGTTCAAAATCTGATCCACTTCGAATAAAAGGACTAGTAAAACCAGATGATGTCACTTTCGAACAAGGTTCACAAAAATCGAACCGAACTCGAAAAAGTCACAGCGATAACCAGATCGACCCACAACAAGATCACAGTTCGTTCGAACGATGAAACCGAAATACAGAACAAGTTCAGAAAGTGTCAACGAACACGAGCGAGTCGATAAACCTGAGAAAGAGGAAATGCAGGAGTCCAAAAATAATACGGGTATTATATTCGACCCCTTCTAAAAGAAGTGTCGTCCCCGAAACTCACAACAACGAAATCAATGTGACAACACAACAAGCAACCGATAGAAACATCCTTCGAAGGCCTCTCAAAGTCGATTCTGATAACTGTGCTGAAGCGCGAACTCCGAAAGTCTCGGTAGCCAATTCACAAAACTGAATTCGGTGTCCATCGAGTACACACTTGAAATGTGTTACCGACGACAAGGACAATTTACACGTGCATGCCCCGGCACATCACGGTTGAAACGTCTCGGCTTGGCATACCGAAAATACAAATGCTCGACACAATGGAACATAAGATCACAAAGCAACAAACCCGAGATGCCAATACCACACAACATATCAACGCATAGAAAAATCACCACAACAACAGCATCGTTCGACGATTACAACGGCCCGAACGATAGCCAACACACAATCACAAACATCATGAAACAAACACTCATGTGCATAAACGCACGAAAATCCAAGCTTCAACAGCTCACACTCGTGCGACAACACGCAAATCACCACGAGGCGACAATTAGTAAATACCAGTTCACACCTCTCACAGAGGGCTAGTACAACAAATGCGGGGCAACGCCTCGACGTTCATGCCACCAATTCGATCATACTCAGGAGCAACCATCATAACGACAAAGCAAACATCATACATACATTCCCAAACGCAAACGGGAATTGATAGGTTTTTAAAACAAAAATGAAAACCACCTTTTGAAAATAATTTAGAAAAACACCGGTTTATCTTGAGTATCACCTTTCAAAAAAAAGTACAACCGTGAAACATCGTTATCGAGACTTTGGAAAACTATTTCGCATTTGAAAAAAAAACGAGGACACCTTCTCTTAGTGAAAAACTTTCAAAAATATTCGACCCTTGGGTCTAAGCAACTGCATTTGAAAATATCTCAAAATATTTTTGGTCCTCAACCGGAAATTTTTTGAAATGTATTGCGGCATTAGAAAACACCTTGAAAACACCGCAAGAAAATAATTCATTTTCAAAGTACGTCTCGAATTTTAATTTTCTAAGATACTCAAGGTTTTCAAAAATAATTCAATGGGCTAGAATGCCCAAAAATTTCAGGTAATTACAAGGAACAATATAGCGCCGTGGGTCCCGCTACGAACCCACCAGGCTAAAAACCATTTACAAAAACGCCAAAAAGGCCGATGACGGTAGTATTTCAAAAACTCACAGAAGCCATTTAGAAAATAATAAATACCGTCATAAGAATTTTGCCAAAACGATCAAGGCCATAATGCCAAAAACTCGGTTAAGGGAATCGGTTTTCGAAATAAAACTCAGTCGGTAAAATACCAAAAGTCATTACAAAAGAACTCACGCAGCGGGTAAAAGAAATACAGTTCAACATGCACAGTCCAGCAACAATACTCCTCATATGAACGAAATATGAGAGTCAAATAGTCACGTATCAAGAAATCTAAATCCATAAGAGGATTCCGTCACTTAACAAATAATCATAAAAAAATAGCTCGTGTCACACGAGGCACAACACAAAGAAGGGAGACTTACATCCACAGGTCGCACGGAGATAATGGCAGCAACACGATACTAATCACACGAACCACAATTGATCACAACGGATCGCAATGATCTCGCTTGTTCACAACTGCTCACCCGGGTGACACGACAAGACACGACTCCGACAAGACACGACTCGACAAGACCCAACTAGACCCAACTGCCTAGGTTTTCGCAAACCTAAGCTCCGATACCATTTATGTAACACCCCCAATCCACTCAGGGATATTACACGCCGTAGACCCCTTTCCACAAGGAGCTACCAAAGTGAGACTACAAATCAAAACCCACATGCTGTCAACTTGACCAAAACATAATACCGTAGACCGATTAGGTCTCTCAAAACATAGCATAACCGTACATCTGATGAAACTAAATTACAACTCGATCACATAGTACATAAAATGTCCATCCCCTCAAGGATGACAAGAACTCAAACCGACATATCACCGATGACAGATGACTACAACCGTGACTAGTATCGCCGCATTGCATCATCCTCCGAGCCAATCCCGTGGTTGCTCACTCTCCATCAGAACACCGGAATAAATAACAAAATCCCCAACGAGGGGTTAGCGATGGAATCGCTAGCAAGTAACCAAGTTATACAATTATACATCAAGAATACAACCGTTATGAAAATAACATTTCGACAAGGTAGTAACACGATCCCCGAGTCTAAAGTCTTTTGAAAATTTATTCCTTTAAAACAAACCATGGGGATTACTCCAGAAATCATTGTAAGAAATTATTTAGAGACTACGGGTGACTCAGTGTAAAATCCTGAAATATGAATGTTTTTCCTTTTCAAAAGGTTTTCTTTCAAAATCATACAAATGATTTTATTCTCAACTCAAACCTCAAGACCAAAACCATATTCACCAATACAATCGGGATTCAAGATTCAAAACATAAACAATTCGGAGATATCAAATCAATAAAAACGTCTCCGTGGCCCCGAAGGGTCCCACCTGGATTAGCCATAAAGAATAAACTCGAACACACCCATAAGTTATCTTGACATCGCACTCGCAAGTGACGATTCTCGGAGCCCTCTCCAGACCTACCCGATTAGATAACCTTATGGTCAAATCGTAACATCTGGCCGTACTCGCAAGCACGCGCCTCCGGAGGCCTCGACGGACCCTACCCGGATAACATCATTCAAATACGCCCATAAGTTATCATGACATCGCACTCGCAAGTGTCGATTCTCGGAGCCCTCCCGCACCTACCCGAATTGATAACCTTATGGTCACAACATACGTCCGGCCGTACTCGCAAGCACGCGCCTCCGGAGGCCTCGACGGGACCCTACCCGACAACATCTCAATTCGCTAAGATACACAACAACAACAAAGGCACAATATTCACTACAACCTAAACTCGTAACATATAAGTTAATGTAACATAACTTCCACAAAGGCACAACATCCACAAGAAACCATCATTCAGAAAAAGGCCAACGAGCAAATAATACAAGTATTACGTGATTCCACAATTCTTCAGTTAACTACTCATTTCTAGTATTTATTTTAATCACAAAATAACATGAAGAGGTAGTTATCATTATTCTTGAAACTAAAGTTTACGTTGGTAATTACCTTCATAAAATCACATCTTCATTTAAAGTAAGTTACGGTTAAATATACCGTCACTAACGAGTCCACGTTAAATTCACGACACATCACATTCTCAAAGTATAAAGAATATAGACGAGATACTCGCCTCAAGTCCAACGCACGCGGAAGAACGGGAAAGCTCGACTTAATGACCGCTACCGAACACTCAAGAACACGATTCAACCGGGAAGCTCGGACCCCAAGAAGACAACGAACGGAGGGTTCCGACTCGAGTTCTTCACAAGAATTCGAACCTAACAATATATAATCCATAAATCAACAATCATACGAGGAAGGATATTCGTAGAACGCCCGAAAACCCTCTATGACATACTAGGACACCTTCAAGGCGTCGACCAAGAACTCGACCAAAATAACGAATCGATACGATCCAACCATGGAATAACAAGGAAATGATATAATACATCTAAATAATCATCAATCCATCATAATCCTAAGTTAAATCGGATTAATCGGACGAAAACAACCAAAATACCCAAATTCCCCAAAACTAGATTTCTAGGAAATCGACTGGTCAGTAGATCGGAGGATGTTATAGACGGATGATTGATGATATGAACCTCAAAGCTTCATGTATTCATCGTCCAACAACATCTCTAGATGATTCACACACCCACAAACGCGTACGGGAAGAAAAAGAATGAGAAATGGTCAAGAAAAACGCCTGTGCCTTTTATAAAGCCGATTGGCCGGGTTACGTACGTAATCGCCAAGGGTTACGACGTAACCGAAGTCATCGCCTAAGCTGCCGGCCCGCTACGTGCGTTACCGGCCAGGGCCTTACGACGTAATCGCCCTTACGTGCGTAGCGGCCGAGCACTAACGCACGTTACTCGGCCGTGGCCGGCTCGCCCGAGCACGCCCGGCCATGACTCGGCCGGGACCAATTCCGATGGCCCGAACGACCCCGAAACCCGAACCTGAGTACGAATCGAAGATACGTTTACGAAGTACTCGCAAAGACGAATCCGAGCACTAAGAGAACACACGATTCCGACCACCCGAAGGCTCGAAATTCGACAACGGAAAGTAATTACCCCAAACTTTGGGAAATTACGAAAACGGCCCAAAACGCCCGGAAATCACGATACGTGATCGAATAACCAAACCGAAGTTCACAACACGTCTAACAAAGTTAAACGGACTTGCGGGAAACTCGAAATAGCAGTTTCGGACGAGATTCGCAAGAATCGAACTCAAGTGCGGAAAAACCGCTAAAAAGCACGGAACTCAACAAAACGACACCGAAACGAGCTCGGATGACAAAAAGTGCAGAATTAATCATTCTCGGAATGACGAAACGGTCATGAGCGAGTCGTCAAAACGGACTTCCGCCGAAAAAAAGAAATTACCGGAAATCGAAATCACGGGTATTACATCTACTGTCGATTTATATTTAGCTCCTTATTTTGGCCTGTCCTATACATATGTGGAGCCCATTTGAAAAGCATGTCACCCCACCCGTCTTTCCTAGTAGAATTGCTAGCTTTGTCTTGAATAATAGATTGATTTATTTTCCAGTGAAGACAAGTGGATCAATTGCAGGGTTGAGACTAAAAAATTATAAAAATGAGATATTCGGACATGTGCGATGCATCGATCTTGTTTTTGATAAAAGTTAAATTTTTGCTTATTTTTAAAACTCAAATTTTTTAAACAATCAATATTTCCTTGTAAAAGCACATATTAATATTGTAGTTTAGACTTGATTTTTATTGTTAAAGAGTTGGACAAAAAAAGTTTAACAGTTTTAAGACTTGGCATTTGGTAGTATAGGTCTTTTATGTAGTCAAGTGATTTTATTCTTTATATGCATGCTTAACTTAATTTTTTATAATAGGATGATATAACTCGGATGATATCGCATGAAAGCAAAACATTGTATGCAGATATATAAATTGCTACAAAGTAGCTATTTGTAGCATCAAATAACCATAGCTTACCTTGTAACAAGTTCATGCATCATTGTTGAGTTTATAAGTACGAAAGAATGTTGATTTCAAGTAGTAGAATTTTCACATGTTACTATCTTTTGACTCAGTGGAAATTGGGTTACACTAAAACCAAAAAACGAAATGAAGATTCTAATTCATTATAACATTACTAACTCTTAACATTTTACTAGTAAAAATTTCACTCACGCTATTCAAAGATAAATGATCTAACTTGTAATATGCAACTGAGAGTCACGATGGAAGGTAGATCGACACTCTTACTTGAAAAATTATCTCTTGTTTACAAAATCTTCATCCCTAAAAAAAGAGTCTCAGTCTTCATCCTCAAAAAAAGAAAAAGAATAATTAAGCTAATGTAAATAGAGTTCATGCAAATAATTTTTTTAATCAGATATTAAAGAAAAGCTAACTGACATTAACATACATTGTTACAAATACAATTACAAATGAAGCACCATTCTTAGTTGTATATATAATGGCGTCCTATCATTCAAAGAAACAATACAATTAATAAACCACGCATACACGTTTTACTCTATAATTCAATCCTTATTTAAAGTGGCTACTGAACTTCACGTCTTTTCAATTATCCATCCATAACCAGCTTTGTATATTTTACTCTATTTAAATTAAATGCATCCTTTTATTTTTAATTGTCAATAACGTACTTTGTCAATTTAACATCAAATGAATTGAGTGATAAGCCGTTGAATAAGACACAATTGCAAAATTAAGTCATTAAGACTCCACAATTAATGATTGGACCCAATCTTTATATATATATATATATATATAAGATCCTTCAAAGAAACAATATACAATTAATAAACCACACATACATGTTTTACTCTATAATTTAATCCTCATTTAAAAAGGCTACTGAACTTCACGTCTTTTCAATTATCGATCCATAATCAGCTTTGTACATTTTCCACTCTATTTAAATTAAATGCATCCTTTTGTTTTTAATTTTCAATAACATACTTTGTCAATTTAACATCAAATGAACTGAGTGGTAAACTGTTGAATAAGACTCAATTGCAAAATTAAATCATTAAGACTCGGCAATTAATGATTGGACTCAATTTATATATACATACACACACACACACACACACACACACACATATATATATATATATATATATATACACTACCAAAAAAAGTACTTTAGCCGACGACCCGAAAAAAAACGGCCGACGACTATAAAGTGTCGTCGGCTAAACTTCGCACTTTAGCCGACGACTCAAAATACCATCGGCTAAAGGGTTTTAGCCGACGACTTGGTGGAGGTCGTCGGCTAAAGCTCGAAATAGTCGTCGGCTATATTAAAGAGATTTAGCCGACGACCGTGATAACGCTTAGCCGACCGAAAAGAAAAAAATAATATACTTTAGCCGACGACCTAGATCTAGGTCGTCACAAACTCCTTCCGAAAAAATAATAATGTAATGGTTTAGCCGACGACCTAGATCTAGGTCGTCGGCTAAACCCTTTTAAAAAAATAATAATATACTTTAGCCGACGACCTATATCGAGGTCGCCGCTAAACTCTTTCCGAAAAAAAATAATAATGTGATGGTTTAGCCGACGACCTAGATCTAGGTCGTCGGCTAAACCCTTTTTTTAAAAAAATAATAATATACTTTAGCCGACGACCTAGATCTAGGTCGTCAGCTAAACCTCCAAGTGAAAATTATTTATAGTTCAGGGAACACCAACCCAATCTTGCACCTCTCCCCGCTAAAGAGCATATTTCTATTCCCGATTCTTTCAATTATTCCCGAAAAAAGCTTGTGAGTTGCTACTTTGAGTTGTGCTAGCTGGAGTGACGAAGGTTTCTACCGGTTGTTATAATCACCATTTCGATTAAGGTATGTATTTTATTGTATTTTTTATTGTGATTTCGAAACTTTGTATTATTCATGTTACATTCGATAGCTTTTATGTAAAACGATTAAGTTTTATGATGATAATCATTATGATTAATTGTTTGTTGTGATTTCATTTATAATTTGAACAATATTAGTTAGTTGAATTAATATTGGAAAATGTATACATTTTCAGGATGGATAAGAGTTGGATTGGGTTACGAAAATGTGATCAAGTGTAATGGATGGGATGAAGCGGTTTATGATATTTGTAAAAGAGCACGACGGTGGTAATACGTTGCACTCCGTCCATGTAATAAATGTAGATGTCGCAGTGATATGTTTCGTTTTCCATTTGATGAGGTCTGGGAACACCTAAAGAAGAATGGTTTTTGGAGTAAATATACATGTTGGATATACCACGGTGAAGCACCGAATTCTGTTATTCAGTATGATCACGGACAATTTAGTGGTAACGACGGGTTCACCGATCCGAAGAGGAGGTTGATTGATGATGTGTTTGGTTTTTCCGAGACGTTTGTACCAACTGAGCAAATCCCACGACCCCGTAGACCGTTGCCTTGCAATACTACTGGGCTTGACAGGTACAATAAGCTAATTGAACTCCAACAGAGCCCTCTATACCCAGGGTGTAACATGACTGTTCTTGATTGTGTCATGGAAACGATGAGATTAAAGGTGGAAAATAAATCATCCATCAAGTCTGTAGATGATTACTTGGAGCTTACGAGTAATATGCTTCCACAGGGTCATCATCTTCCTAATACATATTCAAAAATGAGACGAATTTTGAAAGATCTTGGTCTTTCCTACATTAAGATCCACGTCTGCATGTATGATTGTGTTCTATTCTGGGGGCATCCTAATGAAGACCTCACGAGATGTCCTGTATGTGATACAGAGAGATATAGGATCACACCTTCTGGAAAAGAGAAACCGGTGAAGGTACTTTGGTATTTTCCACTGAAGGACAGGTTGGAACGGCTTTTTATGTCTCCTCACACGGCAAAAGCAATGAGATGGCATGCCGAGCCGCGCACTAATGATAGGGATACTATGATACACCCTTCAGATGGAGAAGCGTGGAAGCATATAGATAGGAAGTATCCGAATTTTTCTTCAGATATCCGAAATGTGAGGCTCGGGATTGCATCTGATGGTTTCAACCGTTTTGGTAACATGAGTCTTTCATATACCATATGGCCTGTTGTAGTGATTCCTTACAATCTTCCTCCGTGGATGTGTATGCGGAAGGAGTATAATATGTTGGTCCAGTGCACTACACGTGGATGTACCCGGTTGAAAGGCAACTCGGTGATTACAATGACTCCGTGGCCAATAAGTCTGCACCAGAAGGATGCATTGCAGAATCTTACCTTGCGTCGGAGTGTATTACGCATATCAAGTTTTATTTGGGCAACTTCGATCCCCCTTCCCGCTCTATTCCAGCAGATAAAATACAATTTAATCTTTCTATCATATCCACTGAGGTTGACATCTACGGGAGGTTTCCAGGAAGACAATTAGACCCGTACGAGTCACGAATTGCACATTGGTGGATATTGCTCAATTGTCCAGAAGTTCAGTACTGGAAAGACATCCACTTGTCATGCGATATGGTGCGAGGTGACACTAGATTCCACAATGACACTTTTGCCGACTATTTTGGAGAATGAGTACGTATACATTCAATTGCTATTGCATTTTGGACTTAAGATATTTTTTTACATAAAAAGTTTATTTACGACAGATGACACACATACAAGATGATGGACACCCTAACTGGTCGCGTAAACTTATGCTTCTTTCTATGAAGCCGGTTATGTCAAGAATTTATTCGATGGCCAAAGTCAACGGTGTCACATTCGTATGCCTTGGGAGAGACCAAAAAAGATGTCAAAATTCTGGGGTTATGATAGATGGTGGATATTACGGTGTTCTTTTGGAAGTGGTAGAACTAATTTACGGGGAAGGCATGACAATTTACTTGTTTAAGTGTCGATGGTACGACACCAGTCTTGGAACCGATATGCAAGACGACTACGGGCTGTTATCTGCTGACACTTCCACTTCATGGTATGAAAGTGATCCTTTTGTATTTGCTACATCAGCAAAGTCGGTGTATTATTTGGACGACTTGGTGAAGAAAGGCACATGGAAGGTAGTGAATGTTGTGACAACGAGGAATATTTTTAGTCTTTGCTACCGGGAGAAACAACAGTGCGATGACGATGATGCTTATCAAGAGCCAAATGCAGCAAATATTCCACCATCAACGACAATTACAATGAATAATGTTCCTGAAGGACGAGTCGTCCGACTTCGTGGTGATGCTCGCGGGTACGTTGACGTTGATACAAACGAATTACTTGAAAATTCTGATGACGATAATGTGGACGACTTGAGGCATATGTTGCCGGATATCAACTCAGATAATGAGACAGACTGTAGTGATGACTCAAACTATGAGCCATAAATTTAGTAGATGTATATTTTCATTTGTTAAATATTATTAAAAAAATAGTAATAATAATAATAATCATAATTATAACATTAATATAATATCAATAATATTATTAAAAAAAAACTGGGGGTTTAGCCGACGACAAGATCTACGTCGTCGGCTAAAGTTTTTAAAAAAAAAAAAATTTATACTTTAGCCGACGACATATAAACGGGCCATGGCTAAACCTCAATGACCCGACCGTGTTAGACAACACGGTCGGGTCATCATACTGATGTGTTTTCCCATTCAGGCGGGTGCGACACGGCCCGTGTCCCCTGACACGATCGACTAATGTTTTTTAAAAAAAAAATTAAACTTTAGCCGACGACTTATAAGAAGGTCGTTGGCTAAACCCCCGACCGTGTCCATCAACACGACCCATGTCGCACCCGCCCAGAAATTGAAAACAAACTGTTTGCCTGCCCGACCGTGTTGTCTAACACGGTCGGGTCACTTCCGGGTTTAGCCGACGACCGTCATATATGTCGTCGGCTAAAGTATAATTTTTTTTTTTAAAAACTTTATCCGACGACGTAGATCTTGTCGTCGGCTAAACCCCCACCTTTTATACGTTCCTCGTACCTCCCTTCTCTTATTTTCTTCTTCTGCCCCAACCCCATTCGCCCGCCGATCGTCACCCAGCCCCAACCCCAATCGCCCGCCGATCGTCACCCAGCCCCAACCGCCCATCACCTAGCCGATCGTCCAGCCCGTCACCTAGCCGATCGTCCAGCCCGCCAGCCCTCTAGCCCGCCAGCCCTCCGCCCGCCAACCCCGGTCCCGTCGCCCGCCCGCCCTCCCGACGCCCTCCGCCCGTCGCCCTCCATCCTGGCCGCGGTAACCCTTGTCCTTTTTTTTATTTTGTTTGTTGAATTTATTGTATTTGTTTGATGAATTTGTTTAGATTATGTGATGAATTAGATAAAATGTTTAATGAGTTGTGATGCAATATTTGATGAATTTAGTATTTTCAATATTTTGTGTTTAATGAGTTGCGAATTTGATGAATTTGTTTGAGGAGGAAGGGATTGTATAGCCGGCGTTAATCGAAAGATTAACGTGGTATGGCATTGATAATTACTGTTGTGTTGAATTGTTTAGTTGATGAATTTGTTTAGATTATTTGATGAATTTGTTTAGAAATATTTGATGAATTTGTTTGAGGAAGGAATTTTATAGCCGGCGTTAATCGAAAGATTAACGTGGTATGGCATTGATAATTACTGTTGTGTTGAGTTGTGAATTTGATTTATTTGTTTAGATTATGGATAGAATAAAGAAAGCGTTGGGGAAGAAGTCGACAAAGTCGACCACTCCCGATTCGGGGGGGAGTTCCGCAGCCTCTAGTAAGGCGGATCCCGGTACACTATACATATCTCAGAGCAGCGTTCGTGCCCGCCAGATACTAGAAGCTACCGGCATGAACGCTGACGATTTTTATAGGGCGACAGATGAGCCCGCTGCACTAGCGCGGCGTTTATCCTTTCAGACACCACGACCGACCCCCTCGCAGCCGGAGACTCGTATGCCTCCCATCCACCGACCCACGTATAGCCCTCACACATCAGGAGATGTACGGAGTTCCTCGTCCGCGGTGCCCCACGGTCCCCCGCCGACTCTATTCATGCCTCCGATGGTTCCGACTATTCCAGAGGTCGATGAGTCGGGAGCCCGAGTTCCCGTTCGATTGATTAGCCCTGACGAGGCATACGTCTACGAGTCTTGGCCAGACAACATGTTTTGGCGGAGTTGTCGGGTTTCGAAGACAAAACTGTATGAGGAGATAGAGAGGGAGAAGGAGAAGGGGAAAAATGTAGTCGAGGAGGAGAAGAAAAAGAAGAAGACTCGTGGCCCAAAGAAAGGGTGCAGCGCTCGACTCGTACGTAAGTAAGCATGGCCGTTATGAGATTCCTCTAGACAGACACGGCCGGACGGTGATGTCTTCTGACGCTGCGGCGTAATATAGCCGTAATGTTGGCTTTGTCATTCGGGACATAGTCCCCGTTTTGTGGCCCGATTGGGGGGACGTGCCGCAGTGCGTGAAGGATGCTTTGAATAATGCTATGTCGGTAAGTTAATAAATATTTAATAAGTGTTTTTCAATCAACATGTAGTTCTTGAAAATGCAATATGTGATGTTTTTAAATTATTGCGTATTTATGCTGTTCATAGGTGTGGTTTGTCATTCCCGACTCTCTACTACGTACTTGGTGTGACGAGGTGCAGTCTACCAAGTAAGTCATTTTAATTTATTTTGTATCTACATTGTTTGCGTAATTTTTTTTCTTACGAATGATATATGTTGTGCAACGAGTGTTGTAGGTACAAATCTTGGAAAAATGAGATGCACATGTTCAGATGACTGGGTGATACGAGAGGCTACCGGAAGAATTCAAGTTCCGGAGTACGAGTGGAAGTGGCTACGCGCCCATTTTCGCGACCCAGAGTTCATGGTATGACTAAAATACCCTCATTTCATTCTTCCTCTTTCGATTTTATTTTTGAATTCTAAATATAAACTCCATTTTTTAAATTAATGTTTGAGAATATAAAAATGCTAGTATTTAATAAAAATAATAATATTTCAGTTTTTATTATTTTTTTTGAATTCTAAATATAAACTCGATTCTAAATAATATTTTTTGAAGGCGACTAGCTTGACCAACACGACCAATCGTCTTTGATCAGTGACCATCACACCGGGTTCCCGATCGTTAGCGAGTTGCGCACGAGGCCATTTCTTCGATTCGTTGGATGCATTTGCCTACGTGACTCGTAAAGCATTTCCGAACCGTCCCTAGGAGCATGTAAGTCTTTTTTATTTTATTTTAGTAATAAAATAAATGCCTTTGTATCATACTTTTATTGATATTCAAATATTTATTTTCATATTAACTTAGGAGCGTGTGCGGGAGGATTCTCGAGAGGATGCTAGCCGAGATTGCTCGGGAGCAGATCCAGACTTAGCGGAGACCGACCTCGATTCTGCCATTGGACGGATCGATCAGCCGATCCTTATGTTCGCGCTAGGGTGTGGGGTACCGTCTACCCTCCTAGAGGTAGTCGGTACCGCACTAAGATGATGGGAGCCGAGGGTCACCATGTATTGAAAGATACCCCCGGCTTCAGGCCCTCGCGGACAGATGCACGATCGCCTATCTCGAGGAGCTTGAGGGCGGAGAGGGAGCTCCGGCCGAGAATGAAAGGAGGACTCGACGCGGTTACATGAGAGCGAGCAGAGACCGAGTCGCGGTTAGAGAGTTTCCAGAGACAAAGCAGCAGCCATGATGGACTATATGATGACGCCGACTGCACCATTACTCAGCCGGATCACAGGCACTGATCCACCGCCTTCTCTCTTGGACGAGACCCCATCTTCACAGCCTCGTGACGAGGATCTAGGGGATGGTGGTAATCCTTCTACTACTACATTTCGACATTTAGATGATTTTGGCAGTGGATTCTAGTTGTGTTGCTGTAGTACTCTTGTATATTTATATTTGTGTTACAATTGTGTAAGTGATTTTATTGACGCTACTAGTATGTTGATGATATTAATGTTCTTGAATATGTTGTGCGTTGATTGTTGTTGATAATGAGAGCTGGTGTATAAAAATTGCAGGTGCAAAAAATACAGGTTTTGGGATCCCAAAATCTGAATTATTTTTTTTTTTAAAAAAGGGTTTTAGCCGACGACATATAAGACGGTCGTCGGCTAAAGTAATTTATTTTTTTTAAAAAGGGTTTTAGCCGACGACAAATAAAACGGTCGTCGGCTAAAGTAATTTTTTTTTTAAAAAATAGGGTTTTAGCCGACGACCTGTAAGACGGTCGTCGGCTAAAATAATTTAATTTTTTTTTAAAAATGGTTTTAGCCGACGACATATAAGACGGTCGTCGGCTAAACTATATTTTTTTTTTAAAAAAATGGTTTTAGCCGACCGTCTCGTTAAGGTCGTCGGCTAAATTTTTTTTTTTTCCAACAGGTTTAGCCGACGACCGTGTAGTAGTGGTCGGCTAATGGTTGAACTTTAGCCGACGACTGCACAAAGGTCGTCGGCTAAACCTTGGCCGACGAATATCGGTCGACGGTTTTTTAGCCGACGGCTGGCATGATTAGCCGACGACTTTGGGGTTTAGCCGACCACTTTAAGTCATCGGCTAAAGTCTGATTTTTGGTAGTGATATATATATATATATATATATAAGATAAGATTAAAAAGATAAAAAATATTGATGTGTTTCAGGAGAAAGTAAAAAGACTGTAAATACAAGTCAATCAATTGCATTCATAACAATGATAGAGGGGCCTTTATATAGGCATTACAATGAGAGTCCTTCCATACATAGGATTCCTAGATAAGGTAAGACATCTAATAGGATCCTACTACCTCTAGAAGGATCTAGAACATTCCATCCATGTATCTCAAATAAATATTGTAACACCCCGAGATATTCGAAATAATTACAGCGCCGTAAACCCTTTAAGTAAGTATTTACAAGGCTAATTAAAAGAAATGTGAATAATCCAACAATACCGCAGAAATTCAAATTACAAAACCGGTTCCAACTGATCCAACGAGTTAATTAGTACAACCATATCGAAATGATATTAATAAGACACGCGTACTCGAGTACTGAAAATGAACCAAGAAGACAATCAAAAGCAACGACAAACATCACTGAACCCCTTCGTCGTCACATCGGTACTGTGGCTGTTTCCCCGCTCCTCGGCTACCTGAACATCAAAACAAATGTCCACCCCCGAAGGGGTTAGCAAAACAATGCTAGTACAAGTATCATAATAAACAAATCGAATATGCATCAACAATACATAACAAGATACACCACACGGACTTCCGCTACCGGAATCCGACAATGCGAATCCTCAAGATTCCATTAACACAGCATGGGTATTCCAATGATCCAGCGCCCTCAGCATAGATCCCAAGATGATCCCGTCGGACCAACACGAGATGGAAAAACCCGTCCAATGATCCAGCGCCCTCAGCCTAGATCCCAAGATGATCCCGTCGGACCAACACGCGGTGGACATACGATCCAGCGCCCTCAACATAGATCGTACAACATACACAAACACAACTCATGCATACATATATGCAAAATCGCTATGTCCATCAACATGAACATACAAACACTGAATAACGAATGACAATTCAACGAAATAAGTCCCATGTTCAACAACATGAATAAACCACATGTATATTCAAAATATGAATATTAACAAATTACGATACTTGCCTCGAAGATGGCAAGAACTAAACACGCCAATGATCTCAACACACTCGAAGGCCGCCTCCTTCGATCAACGTAGCAAGCTCGAACCTTAACAAAAGAATAATATAAAGTTCATCTCAAGTCATACGAATGCCTATCAATCCGGTCTACGGCCAAAAGCTCTAAATATGTAATCTGCCCGAACTACTTAGCATACGCTACGTACTCTACGTAACGTGCGCTAAGTCTGCCTGTTAACGTACGCAACTGATCAAGTCTAGCATACGCTAACTATGTACTGACAGTTCTCTCTTGATCAGACGACTGACTCAGTTGATGACATAATCTACGTTACGTACCCAACGTAGCGTACGTTAACTCATTTTCGATAGCGCACGTTAATATGCCTATCTTAGCGTGCGCTAACCGTGCATGGCAGTCTACTACTGGGCAGTAGACTTAATCTAATGGTGATGAAACTCATGAAATCTTCAGTGTTAATACATGTCATCCCCGTGCATATCATGCTCATATAGTTTTTGAAAGATCTTTATGGATAAAACGACTATGAGAGACAAGGTTACGCATAATCATCACAACACCATAATTCATCTCGATTTTCAAGGAAATATCCTAAGTTCAATCCATTTCATGTCCCAAAATGTATGATTCCATTATGTAAAGACATAAGAACTTTGATAATCTCTATATACTGGTCACAATCGGTTTGAAGCTTCATGAATATGCTAGGAGTTCAAGCACTAAAAGGTTCAATGGTTTATACGATGAAGAAGTACCGAAACATCGAAAATATCCTTCTAACACATGATGTTCGACTACTTACGAATTTAACGGACTAGATAATCCCAAATCATGATCAAAACATCCTTCAGAATACTACTAATATTGGTGAAGAATCACCTACCTCAAAGTAGCGAAGAACACGAAGGAACTTGAAGAAATCCAACACCGAGGGCTTGAACACCAATCTCCAATGATCTACAATCTTCAAACTCGTGCTAGGAGGATGATATGAGAAGTTGAGGATGGAGGAAGTAACTCTCTAAGCTCAAAAATTCAGATTTGGGAAGTGAAAAGATCTGAAAAATGAAAAAGTATGCTGTCCTATATATAGGAAATGGTTATTAGCGCGCGCTAGTCCCTATTCATAGCGTGCGCTAACGGCCATACGAAGCTTACTGACTTCACTGTACTCAGCGTTTAGCGTGCGCTATCCTCATATCATTAGCGTGCGCTACCGCGTTGACTTGACTTTTCCCGAAAGCCGTCCAAGTTCATCCCGACATGATCCGACCGAAATCCTCAGTCGATCTCACCTACCACCCTGTCGTAATCATGCTGACTACATATAGCGTGCGCTAAGGTTCATGCACAATGTGCGCTACGGATCCAAATTAGCGTACGCTACACTTAGTTGATAGCGTGCATTACTTGCACAGAATCACAATTTAGATCACATTCATGAAATCATGCGTTCAACAACACCGGATCATGAAATACGGAGAATAATACTCAGATCAAAATACAACAAATACAATATCACAAGGTTCAAATACATATCAGAAATCTCGGGTATTACATCCTTCCTCCCTAAAAAGAAGTTTCGTCCCGAAACTTAAGATGAAAATAACTCTGGATATCTAGTCTTCATAATGTCCTCCGTTTCCCAAGTGGCCTCTTCAGCTCCATGTCATGACCATTGTACTTTAACCAAGTGTATTGGTTTATTCCTCAATTGTTTGATCCGACTCTCAAGTATCTTGATTGGTCTCTCTTCGAAAGTGCCATCATTAGCTATCTCGATCTCATCGAACTCAATGATATGACTGGGATCTGGTACATACTTCCGCAATTGGGATACGTGAAACACATTGTGAACGTGACTCAGCGATGGCGGTAAGGCCAACCTGTATGCTAAATCCCCAACTCTCTTGAGGATCTCAAATGGTCCGATATATCTCGGACTTAGCTTACCTTTCCTCCCAAAACGGAAAATTCCCCGTATAGGAGACACCTTCAGTAGTACGTGGTCCCCAATGTCGAACTCTAGAGGGCGACAACGCATATCTGCATAAGACTTCTGTCGACTCTGGGCAGTCAACAGTCTTTCCCGAATCAAAGCTATCTTCTCTTGAGTCTGAACTATCAATTCTGGTTCCGTCCCGATCAAGTCCGAAGAATCATCCCAGCACAAGGGTGATCGGCATCTTCTCCCGTACAAAGCTTCAAATGGTGCCATCTTAATAGAAGCATGCCAACTATTATTGTAGGTGAATTCAATCAACGGAAAATGAACTTCCCAATCAGTTGACTAATCCAAAGCACAAGCTCTAATCATGTCTTCTACTGTTTGTATAGTCCTTTCGGACCGACCGTCCGTTTGAGAATGATAAACCGTGCTAAAGTTTAGCTCGGTCTCCAAAGCCCTGTGAACTGCCTTCCAGAAGTGCGACACGAAGTGACCATCTCGATCTGAAATAATGGTCTTCGGCATCCCGTGCAATCTGACTATCTCTGCAACAAATATTCGTGCCAATTTCTCGGGTCCCCACGTGTCTTTAATTCCTAGGAAATGAGCCGACTTGGTTAGTCGATCAACTATAACCCAAATCATGTTCATTCCCGTCTTGGTCCTTGGCATATTGGTGATGAAATCCATCGAGATATCCTCCCACTTCCACTCAGGGATCGGAAGCGGCTTTAACATTCCGGTAGGTCGCTGATGCTCAATCTTAACCTGCTGACAAGTCAAACACCTCGAAACGTACTCTGCTACGTCCTTCTTCATATTTCCTCACCAGAAGTTTTGTTTTAGATCCTTATACATCTTACTGCTGCCCGGGTGAATAGAATAGGGCGCGCTGGGAGCTTCTTTCAGGATTGTCCGTCTCAAATCATCATCATCTGGAACGCAAAACCGACTCTGAAATCTCAGAACTCCATCATCTTGTATCACAAATCCTGGGGCCTTTCCTTTCTTTACTTCGTCACATAACCGAAGGATCAGAGAATCATTCAACTGCTTAGATTTGATTTCCTCGACTAGTGACGAAGTCAGTCCCATCACATATAGTTGCCCTTGGATTCCTGGTGACCATACTTCATTCCCTTCGCGGATCAGTTCTCGTTGAATGCTGGTTTGGGATGTAAGTGCTTCCAACACTCGAAGAGAAACAGGTTTACGTCTCAATGCATCAGCTACTACGTTTGCTTTACCTGGATGATAGAGAATTTCCAAGTCGTAATCCTTGATCAATTCCAGCCACCTTCCCTGCCTCATGTTTAATTCTTTCTGACTGAAGATGTACTTGAGGCTTTTATGATCTGTAAAGATCTGACAATGAGTACCGTATAAATAATGTCGCCAAATTTTCAAGGCAAAGACCACAGCTGCTAATTCCAGATCATGAGTCAGGTAATTAACTTCATACGATTTCAACTGTCGAGAAGCATAGGCGATCACCTTATCCCCTTGCATCAACACACATCCCAGACCTTGATTTGAAGCGTCGCTGTATACCATAAATCCATCACTTCCATCTGGTAATGCTAATATAGGTGCTGTCGTCAGTCTCTTCTTAAGTTCATCAAAACCAGCCTGGCATTTCTCATCCCACGTGAACTTTTGAGTTTTCTGTAACAACTGAGTGAGTGTACGAGCAATTTTGGAAAATCCCTCTACAAAACGGCGATAATATCCAGCAAGTCCTAAGAAGCTTCGGACTTCTTTCACGTTACTAGGAGCTTCCCATTCCAAGATTGCTTCGACTTTCTTCGGGTCCACCTGGACTCACACCGATATCACATGCCCAAGGAAAGTTACTTCCCTAAGCCAGAACTCACATTTAGAAAGCTTCGCATAGAGCTGTTCCTTCCTCAAGGTGCTCAAAACCACATGCAAATGCTCGGCATGCTCCTCTGTGTCTTTCGAATAGATCAAGATGTCATCAATGAAAACAACCACAAACTTATCTAGGTATTCTAAGAATACCCGATTCATCAGTTGCATAAATACCGCAGGAGCATTGGTAAGTCCGAATGGCATCACCACGAATTCATAGTGCCCGTACCGGGATCTGAAAGCATATTTCGGTATATCCAATTCCTTAATTCTCAACTGATGATATCCTGATCGCAAGTCAATCTTCGAGAATACTCTTGCTCCTTGCAGTTGGTCAAACAAGTCATCGATCCGAGGTAAAGGATACTTGTTCTTGATCGTTACCTTGTTAAGCTCCCTGTAATCAATACATAATCGGAGGGATCCATCTTTCTTCTGGACAAAGAGAACGGGTGATCTCCAAGGAGAAACACTAGGTTGAATGTAATTTTTCTGCAGTAATTCCTCCAGTTGCTTCTTTAGTTCATACATCTCAGTTGGCGCCATGCGGTATGGTGCTCTGGAAATAGGAGCGGCTCCAGGCTCTAATTCGATAGTGAACTCCACTTCTCTCTCTTTCTTCATGGCGTAGCACCAAAGTCCATGACATCCCTGCTTCAGTAATTTCACAGCTTTCATTGCTTTGATCAATTTTCCCGAGCTTCCCGGTCTCCACCCTCTGAATAAGTGTTCAGATCCGTCATCAGCAATGATAGAAATGACTCTCTTTCGGTAATTTAGAATAGCTCCATAATGGTTGAGCCAATCGTCTCCGAGAATTAAGTCGTCACCATGGATGTCAACTACAATAAGATTCGATGGCCAATCTCTCCCTCCTATAGACACTGGAAAATCTCTAGTTTCTAGGGTTCCCACAATTCTCTCTCCGCTCGGCAAACCCACAACATATGGTTCACAATCAAATAAACACGAGATTTTTAAACGATTAACACAGTTCAATGATATGAAAGAATGTGTAGCTCCGGAATCGAATAAGACACTAACTGGTTGCAAAAGGATCTGGATCGTACCTGATGCAACAACAGTGTTCTGATCGTTAGATTTCCTCATCTCGTACAGACGCGGAGGAACGGACCCAGCACTGGATGTCTCTCTCTTCCCAACATTCTACTGCTGAAATCCACTCTGCTGCGTCTGGTTCACACTTATTTCCTTCGGAACTGGCGCCGGAGTGCGAGTACCAAACGATCTAGTCGCCACTCCACAGAAAGCTGCACGGTGCCCTTCTTGCCCACAATCGAAACAAGTCACAGAAGATGCGGGGCAATCACGTCGTATATGCCCTGCCCGACCACAATTATAGCACTTCTTTGATGCGTCCGAAACTGCTGATGTTGTCCGGAACTTCTTTCCACCTCTGGAAGGATGTGGAGGTTTCCTGGATGAATAAAAGGAAGACTGGCCCTTGCGGGGCCCACCACTCTTGTTTTCCGAGAAGTTGCCTATCACTTTCTGCTTCTTTGCCTCCATCGATTTCTCCACCGCCGCCTCTTTCATGTCATAGGCCAGCGCTTTGTCTTGATAGTGTCGCAACATAGTACACTCGAATCCGGACATGTACTGCTGAATTTCCGGCTTCATTCGCATATCGAAATGAAAAATCTTTTCTGCCTCCGTTCTGACCAAGTGTCGCACACAAGTCAGCTGGTGATTAAAAGTTTTGATTAAATCTGTCACAGATGCTTCCGAACTCTGTGGTGAGAAAAACTCTCGGATTTTTGCCTCTCTAACTGGACGAGGACAATACTGTGCTTCCATCATTAGTTTGAATTCCGTCCAATCCGCATTATGATTCTCGGGTCGAATAGCTTCCCACCAGTCAAAGGCCTCCCCAGTCAGAAAATACTGGGAAATGGGAACCTTCCGGTCCTCGGGACAGTTAATACCCGCGAATATCTTCTCTAACTCCTTTAGCCAATGATCCCAAGTAAGTGCCTCAGCAGATCCGTCAAATTTTGGCGGGTGCAATTTGACCACCTCAGCAAGCCATCTGTCTCCCCGATTATCCTCGTGGTGCTGCTGTCCCATCGCCGTCTGCATGCGGTCAACTACCTGAGCGAACTGGTTTATCTAAGCCACCACCTGTTGAAGCACTCCCAGCATGTTAGGATTCGCGTCGTCATTCGCTGATCCCTGCTGCCCTCCAGAATGGGAATCGGTTCGACTAGCCGATAATTCTGGGGTAGTTGCGGAATCCTCTTGTCTCATGTTACCACGTCCGTGTCCACGACCGCATCCACGTCCACGCCCTCCTCTCAACATACTGTAAACACAATTTCTCAATATCCAGGACGAAATTTTCAAAATAAAGCCCGTCAAATACTCACAAAACAGAAATCAAGTAAAACGGTAGTATAAGAGATTAGGAGACTTACAACCACGGTCCACATGACGACTTTGGCTGAACAGTGATGTTACGAACGACCCGTAAATAAAATAACGTAAACAGACCCAACTAAAACCCGACTGCCAAGATATCCATGAATCTTAGCTCCGATACCATATTCTGTAACACCCCGAGATATTCGGAATAATTACAGCGCCGTAAACCCTTTAAGTAAGGATTTACAAGGCTAATTAAAAGAAATGTGAATAATCCAACAATACCGCAGAAATTCAAATTACAAAACCGGTTCCAACTGATCCAACGAGTTAATTAGTACAACCATATCGAAATGATATTAATAAGACACGCGTACTCGAGTACTGAAAATGAACCAAAAAGACAATCAAAAGCAACGACAAACATCACTGAACCCCTTCGTCGTCACATCGATCGTGGTCGCTTTCCCGCCTCCTCGGCTACCTGAACATCAAAACAAATGTCCACCCCCGAAGGGGTTTGCAAAATAATGCTAGTACAAGTATCATAATAAACAAATCGAATATGCATCAACAATACATAACAAGATACACCACACGGACTTCCGCTACCGGAACCCGACAATGCGAATCCTCAAGATTCCATTAACACAGCATGGGTATTCCAATGATCCAGCGCCCTCAGCATAGATCCCAAGATGATCCCGTCGGACCAACACGAGGTGGAAAAACCCGTCCAATGATCCAGCGCCCTCAGCCTAGATCCCAAGATGATCCCGTCGGACCAACACGAGGTGGACATCCGATCCAGCACCCTCAGCATAGATCGTACAACATACACAAACACAACTCATGCATACATATATGCAAAATCGCTATGTCCATCAACATGAACATACAAATACTGAATAACGAATGACAATTCAACGAAATAAGTCCCATGTTCAACAACATGAATAAACCACATGTATATTCAAAATATGAATATTAACAAATTACGATACTTGCCTCGAAGATGGCAAGAACTAAACACGCCAATGATCTCAACACACTCGAAGGCCGCCTCCTTCAATCAACGTAGCAAGCTCGAACCTTAACAAAAGAATAATATAAAGTTCATCTCAAGTCGTACGAATGCCTATCAATCCGGTCTATGGCCAAAAGCTCTAAATATGTAATCTGCCTAAACTACTTAGCGTACGCTACGTACTCTACGTAACGTGCGCTAAGTCTGCCTGTTAACGTACGCAACTGATCAAGTCTAGCGTACGCTAACTATGTACTGACAGTTCTCTCTTAATCAGCCGACTGACTCGGCTGATGACATAACGTACGTTACGTACCCAACGTAGCGTACGTTAACTCATTCCCAATAGCACACGTTAATATGCCTATCTTAGCGTGCGCTAACCGTGCATGGCAGTCTACTACTACTGGGCAGTAGACTTAATCTAATGGTGATGAAACTCATGAAATCTTCAGTGTTAATACATGTCATCCCCGTGCATATCATGCTCATACAGTTTGTGAAAGATCTTTACGGATAAAACGACTACGAGATACAAGGTTACGCATAATCATCACAACACCATAATTCATCTCGATTTTCAAGGAAATATCCTAAGTGCAATCCATTTCATGTCCCAAAACGTATGATTCCATTATGTAAAGACATAAGAACTTTGATAATCTCTATATACTGGTCACAATCGGTTTGAAGCTTCATGAATATGCTAGGAGTTCAAGCACTAAAAGGTTCAATGGTTTATACGATGAAGAAGTACCGAAACATTGAAAATATCCTTCTAACACATGATGTTCGACTACTTACGAATTTAACTGACTAGATAATCCCAAATCATGATCAAAACATCCTTCAGAATACTACTAATATTGGTGAAGTATCACCTACCTCAAAGTAGCGAAGAACACGAAGGGACTTGAAGAAATCCAACACCGAGGGCTTGAACACCAATCTCCAATGATCTACAATCTTCAAACTCATGCTAGGAGGATGATATGAGAAGTTGAGGATGGAGGAAGTAACTCTCTAAGCTCAAAAATTCGGATTTGGGAAGTGAAAAGATCTGAAAAATGAAAAAGTATGCCGTCCTATATATAGGAAATGGTTATTAGCGCGCGCTAGTCCCTATTCATAGCGTGCGCTAACGGCCGTACGAAGCTTACTGACTTCACTGTACTTAGCGTTTAGCGTGCGCTATCCTCATATCATTAGCGTGCGCTACCGCGTTAACTTGGCTTTTCCCGAAAGCCGTCCAGGTTCATCCCGACATGATCCGACCGAAATCCTCAGCCGATCTCACCTACCACCCTGTCATAATCATGCTGACTACGTATAGCGTGCGCTAAGGTTCATGCACAGCGTGCGCTACAGATCCAAATTAGCGTACGCTACACTTAGTCGATAGCGTGTGTTACTTTCACAGAATCACAATTTAGATCACATTCATGAAATCATGCGTTCAACAACACCGGATTATGAAATACGGAGAATAATACTCAGATCAAAATGCAACAAATACAATATCACAAGGTTCAAATACATATCAAAAATCTCGAGTATTACAAGTATTAGGTAATACACATCACGGGAATAATAATTCCCGGAACACTCCCCCTGTGTCGAGCACTAATACAACAATGTTGCAGAAGATGTTGCCTTCGTAAAAACCTACTCCAAGCCAAAACAAAACCCCATGGGAAAAATAAAGGATTGATGAGGAAAAGATTGCAACGCACCAATATAACATGTCATGTATACTTCCCCTGATATATACATAACGACTCCCCCTGATGAGTACCTCAAATCATAGGAGTCGGATGCCAAGTTGCCCTCACAACTATACCAAGGAAAAACCCAGTGGAAAAAATACCTCTTGGTCTAAGTTGAACAGAAGTACAACGCATCATTATATGGATGTTCTCATAGGTCGCCTCGTTAAAAACCTTACCAAGTGAAAACCCAATGGGAAAAAACAAACCTTGGTCTAAGGACAAAAAGAGCGCGACACATCCAAAGTGCAGAGTCGCTAAAGACTTATCAAGTTTTCTAAAGTCTTGACCTCCATGCACTAAATCAGTTATAACTTCTTCGATTCAATAGGCATCAACGAAACTGTAAGAACTTATGAAAGCTAGACACCCATAGCTTTTCATTCACATACAGTATGTAACCTAGATCGACCTGAGCAGATCACAAAGCTCTATCGAAGTTGACTCAGCAAATTATCGGACATTTCCTGTCCTACTTTGCAACAATAGTCATATGTCACTCATCATGATGGATGTGATCAAATGGTTGGTTTCCTTGGAAAGTAGACACAAATCTTTCCAATGGCACTAATTTCACCATTTTCCAGCAAGTGAACTGCCCTGTAGGTCATATGGGAGATAGACCAACACATTATGGGTAGATTCGGGTATCAGTTTTCAAGTGTCCTTTTTATCGAGATAGAGCGAGCTTCAAGCTTCTTGTCAATCACAGACATTGCGTGAGCACATCCTAGGCCATCATCACATTGGATTTACCGGATTATTACGAATGAGTACATCGAGTCAAACATGAGTACATAATACCGTACTTTTCTCTTAAGACTGCATCATCACTTAAGTGAGCCATGTCTTATGATGACTTCGACTAATCATTGGGAATCATATAGGCATTACTTTATCGTCTCTTAGGGAAACCGTCCCTTGGATTTCCTTAAACCAATTGATGAATACGCATAATCAAGTGTCCCCAAGATCCTTTCATTCTTAACTTTGGATTTAGCAGAATCTCTTAGTCTCACAAGAGTACATCACTATAAACCCTTAGTTTTACACGCAAAAGCTTCATATCTCTTGCAAATCAAGTATATACTTAGTATGCGTTCCCGATAATCACTTGTCGACGCGCTCCGTGGTCATGAGCCACTTGATTTGAGTCTGATCCACCACGAGATCCTTCCATCACTTAACTTAGTTCCCCACTAAGATAAGATTTAACCACAAGCTGCACGTCCGTTTTTGGGAAACTATCTAACTGAAAAGATAGTGGATGCTATAACATCCATTACGATAGCACAACTAAGTTTCGTGTCATCGTAGTCGATTCCAGTGCGTTCATGAGAAACCTCGCGCCAGGAGGTGAGTTTAACTCCTTCTCTCACTCGCTTTAACGAAGTATATGGATTGATCTTATCTTTGGAGTGTCGGTACCACTTCAAGACTACAACGTTGTAGATTTTCAACGAAGTATGGTTCGATTAAACTCACATTCCACGTCCTCATGTACCGACTTTATTCATAGAGTACTCTTTATGGATTGGCATTCATTGAGGCGTCCCCCAATGATGACTATAATCCAGAATCACATGAGACGGATGAGTTCATTTGATCATATGATCAAGTTTCATGTACCAAACTCGCATACATTCTTAGCGAGAGTATGTATCGAACCAAGTGGCATCCCAATACTCTATGAGATTCACGGCCTAGTAACACCATCTACCATAATTTGTGGTGTTACCATATCACCATTTATAGGTGACGAACATCCATGACCGGACACAATCCTTGCAGACATGTTTGCAACATGTATTTAATCTCGTCACTTTAGGGAACTTGGTGGGGCACAGTAGGGAAAAACTACAACAATTCCAAGTCATTTCACTCGAACATGATTGTTCGCATCTCCCCCTAACGACGGGAAGACTGGCTCATCAAAGTGACTTACGAGATCGTCTGCCAAGGTATATTTTAAGCAGACTATGAGTGAAAGCGCATGTCATATTTGTAATATCCGTAATTTTCCATTTTTAGCAGTTTCCATTTTTGGTGTATGTCTATTTTTATCGACTCGCTTGTAACCGTTTCGACATTTTGAATCTATTTTGTTCTTGGAGTTTTTCCATTTGGACGAGTTTTGATGATGTTTTCACGTAATTTCGTTTTATGACATGTTTTGCCGTATGAACGTTCGATTCTTGTAAAACTCATTCGTTTTCATTGTTTCTTGGTTTTTACTAGTTCGTATGGTTGAGTTGGTCATGTGGAGACTTTCGGTTTGTAAATCCGACGTCGTTTCGTGATTTTCGGGCACTTGAGCCGTACGAGGATGATGGGCAAGCATGAAACTGATCAGTAGTCATTTGTTGGTGTTCAGTTTAGTCTATTACTTTTGATGTCTTGTTTTGGGACTTTTGTATTATAAAATTGGTTTAAGTACTCGAGTACTTCTTGTTTCAAAATTGTTAATGTTGTGTTCCTGTTTTGGGAAATGGATTGATGTTGGATTTTATTGTCGGATTGTAATCTTTTTTAAATTGTCGTATTATTGATGATTGTTTGTCGTTGTCAAATGTCTTGTTGGTACGTTAGCCTGGTGGATTCCATAGTGTGGAGTCCATGGCGCTGTAATATGCCATGAACGTCTTGGGGGTGTTACAGAATATGGTATCAGAGCTTAGGTTTATGGATACCTAGGCTGTCGGTTATTTGGGTCTAGTTAAGTGTCGTTTTTGGGACAGTATCACTGCTATGCCATCATCTCAGTACGCCGGTGCTCGTAAGTTTTCCCAACTTGACTCGTTTCACCATTATGTTCTATTCCTGTCTTAGTATCTTGTTGCGTTTTGCGTTTGAATTGTACTTACCCGTTGCTTCTTCAGAATTCCTGCTGGTAGAGGACGCGGACGCGGTCGCGGACGCGGTAGGGGACGTGGCGCAGCCGGTGGGGCGGCCATGTCCGATCTCTCGGGAACTGATTCGGCGATGCCTTCTTTGTCGAACAGTGTTCCCCCTAGTTTCGAAGGTCAGCAGGACCAGTCTGCTAGCTCCGGTAATGCACATGAGAATGTTAGAGTGGCCAACATTTTGCAGCAAGTAGCGAACCAGATGACGCTACTGACTCAAGCCGTTCTAGTCGGCCAAGCTAATGCCAACCCGGTTCCTCCTATTGGATCCGGCAATGATAAGTTGCTTCAGGACGTGATTTGTATGTGTCCTCCACAGTTTGATGGTGCTTCCAACCCTTCCGGTTGGGAGAATTGGCTATTCGAGATGGAGAAAGTATTTGAGGCTGCTAATTGTTCCAAGGAGAGGAAAGTACCCATTGCCCAGTACTTCCTCACCAAGGAGGCAGCAACGTGGTGGCAAGCAGTGAAACCGTGTGACCGGGCAGCTACGTGGGCAGAGTTTCGGGATCTGATGGAAGACGAATTCTGTCCTTGGCCAGTGAAAGAGGGGAGGATCCGAGCCTTCTTTGAGGCTAAGCCCCAGGATGTTCCTATTTCTCAAGCTATCAAAGACTACAATCAACAACTGCATTATGTGAGGAACCAAGTCCGAGATGAGCTTGATAAGATCCGCCACTTTGACATGCGGATGAAACCGAGGGTGCACCACTACATGTCTGGTCTGGGGTGCACGACTTTGAAAGAATATCAGAATAAAGCGATGGCTTATGAGATGTCGTTTTCTGCGACAGAGACGGCAACCGAAGGAAAGAAGCAGAAGGCCATCGGTCAGTTTTCGGGAGGCAAGTCTGGAGGTTATCCGAAGGCTCAGTCTGGTTCGCGAGTCTTCGGGAGTCAGTCGCCATCAGTTGGGCGAGGAAACGGTTCTAGGTCTGCTCCTACTGGTTCCGTCTGGGGTCCTACGTGCTTCAACTGTAGTCGTCCGGGCCACATGATGGGTGAGTGTGATAGGCCTCCGATTCAGTGTCTTGTTTGTGGTCGGATGGGTCATCATGCTAAGTTTTGTATGGATGTAGCTCGGGCTCCAGTTACTCAGATATCATCCCCAGCTGCGGGAGAGCCGAGTGTGAATCAGGCACCGACAGTTCCTCAGCCGCAGCAGAGTTTTGGTAGAGGTCGAGGACATGGTCAGCCTTCTAGAGGGGGAGATTCTAGTGTGGGGTCTGTTCCACCCCGAGTGTACGAGATGAGACGAGCAGGATATCCTGACGCGACGGTGGCTACAGGTACTGTCCACATCCTTGATCATCCTGTTTCCATATTGTTCGATTCTGGTGCTACGCATTCTTTTATATCTATGGATTGTGTGCGTCGTCTGCATGTTGATTGCCTAGTTGCCTGTGAGCCTTTTGTTGTTAAACATCCTAGTGGGGATAGCATCGTGGGGGACCGTGAGATTAGAGATTTTTCTGTGAGTATCGCGGGGAGGGATTGGCCTTCTAATCTGATTGCGGTAGATATTAAGGATGAGGATTTGATTCTAGGTGAGGAATGGCTGGAACGTCATGGGGCGATCATGAATTATAGAACGAGAACCGTTTCGATGTTAGCCTCTGACGGTACCGAGGATTCTTTTGTGGGGCGTAAGCGGAGTAGCCAGAGATTACTGATCAGCGCCTTGAGGGCGGTGAGACTCCTTCGGGGAGGTTGCACGGGTTATTGGTGTTATGCCTTGAGATCGGAAGAAGGGGGAGTCGAGCTCTCGTCTATTCCGGTAGTGTGTGAGTATCCTGATATTTTTCCAAACGAGTTGCCGGGTTTGCCGCCGGACCGAGAAGTTGAGTTTACCGTCGATTTAGAGCCGAGTGCATCACCTATCTCTAAGACGCCATACCGTATGGTGCCCGTCGAGATGCTGGAGTTGAAGAAACAGTTGGGAGAGTTGCTAGACATGGGGTATATTCGACCGAGCGCCTCACCTTGGGGCGCACTGGTCCTGTTTGTGAAGAAGTAGGACGGGTCACTTCGTTTGTGTATCGACTACCGAGAGTTGAACAAAGTGACCATCAAAAACAAGTATCCGCTCCCGAGGATTGATGACTTGTTTGATCAGTTGCAAGGGGCAACCGTGTTTTCGAAGATTGATTTGAGATTGGGGTATTATCATCTCCGAGTGAAGGATACCGATATTCCGAAGACGGCCTTTCGGACGAGATACGGACACTACGAGTTTGTGGTTATGCCTTTTGGGCTAACCAACGCACCAGCCGTGTTCATGCAGCTTATGAACAAAGTCTTTATCGAGTACCTCGATAAGTGTGTAGTCGTTTTTATCGACGACATCCTGATTTACTCGAGGAGCGAGGAGGAGCACGCCCGTCATTTGCATATCGTATTAGATATTTTGAGAACTCAGCATCTTTTTGCAAAGTTCTCAAAGTGCGAGTTTTGGTTACGGGAGGTTATGTTTCTCGGTCATGTGATCTCGGCCGAGGGTGTTCGTGTGGACTCACATAAGGTAGAGGCAGTGTTGGATTGGGCGCCGCCCAAGAACGTGAAGGAGGTCCGCATTTTTCTGGGATTAGCCGGGTATTACCGCAGATTCGTCGAGGGGTTCTCTAAGCTCGCTTGACCGCTGACTCAGTTGTTACGGAAGTCAGAGAAGTTTGTGGGGACCGATGAGAGGTAGAATAGTTTTGAGGAGTTGAAGAAGCGGTTGACGACCGCCCCTGTTTTGGCTTTACCGAGTGGTAATGATGGTTTCTCAGTTTATAGTGATGCCTCGGGCCAAGGGCTCGGATGCGTACTTATGCAACATGGGAGGACGATTGCCTATGCTTCCCGTCAGTTGAAACCGTACGAGTTGAATTACCCTACGCACGATCTTGAGTTGGCCGCAGTCGTATTTGCGTTGAAGATCTGGCGTCATTACTTGTATGGCTCGTCGTGTCAGATTTTCACCGATCACAAGAGCCTGAAGTACATTTTCACCCAGAAAGAGATTAATATGAGACAGAGGAGGTGGTTGGAATTGATTAAGGATTACGATCTCTAGATTTTCTATCATCCGGGCAAGGCTAATGTGGTAGCAGATGCTTTGAGCCGGAGATCGGTATCGCTTCGGGCGCTTGAGTTGCTTACGGCCCAGTCGGGACTTCAGCGAGGGTTTACGAGGTTGAGCATTGAGGTTGTACTGCCAGAGAGTTCCGGGAGTTGCGTACTCTTGAGATTTCTTCATCTCTGGTCGATGACATAAAATCGGGACAGTTGGAGGACCCGATGTTTATTCAGCTTCGAGAGAGTGTAGGGAAGGGGAAAGCCCCGGAATTTGTTATTCATGAGGACGGAGTGTTGAGATTCCGAGGTCGGTTGTGTGTTCCGAACGACTCGGAATTGAGACAGAGTATTATGCGAGAGGCTCATGCGTCACCTTACTCAGTCCATCCGGGCTCGAGTAAAATGTATAAAGATCTGAGGAAAAATTTCTGGTGGAACGATATGAAGAAGGCGGTAGTTCAGTTTGTAGCTAAGTGTTTGACTTGTCAGCAAGTCAAGATTGAGCATCAGCGACCAGCCGGGTTATTGAAACCACTCCCCGTCCCGGAATGGAAGTGGGAGGATATCTCTATGGATTTTGTCACGGGTTTGCCGAGGACGAAGACTGGTATGAATATGGTGTGGGTGATTGTAGACCGACTAACTAAGTCGGCACATTTTCTGGGCATCAAGGATACTTGGGGTCCAGAAAAGTTGGATCGTATTTTTATCGCACAAATAGTGAGGCTTCATGGTACGCCGAGGACCATTATTCCATATAGAGATGGCCGGTTTGTATTGCACTTTTGGCAGGTGGTACATAAGGCATTGGGGACACAGTTGCATTTGAGTACATCTTCCCACCCGCAGACTGACGGATAGTCCGAACGTACCATTCAGACGTTCGAGGATTTGTTGCGCGCGTGCGCGTTAGATTGGAGTAGTGACTGGGAGGATCATTTGGCCTTAATTGAGTTTACTTATAATAATAGCTGGCACGCATCGATTAAGATGGCACTGTATGAGGCACTTTATGGCCGACGTTGCCGATCACCGATATGTTAGGATGAGCCGTCCGATTTGGTTGGCACCGAGCCGGACCTTGTGTTGGAGACGAGGGAGAAAGTTGAATTGATTAGGAAGAGAATGTTGGCTGCGCAGAGTCGACAAAAGTCTTATGCGGATGTTAGGCGTAGACCTTTGGAGTTTGAGGTGGGAGATCATGTTCTGTTGAGAGTGTCTCCGAAGAAAGGGGTTTTCCGTTTTGGGAAGAAGGGGAAACTCAGCCCGAGATATATTGGACCTTTCGAGGTATTGGAGAGAGTCGGTGAGTTGGCATACCGTTTGGATTTACCTCCGTCGCTGAGTCATGTGCATAGCGTATTTCACGTTTCCCAGTTGAGGAAGTATTGCCTGCACTGGCCCCACATTATTGACTTTGGGGACGTAGAGATCGAGAAGGATGTTACGTTTGAAGAGAGGCCCGTCAGAATATTGGAGCGTCGTGACAAGCAGTTAAGGCACAAAACCATTCCTTTGGTTAAGGTGCAATGGTCGAGGGACGGAGTAGAAGAAGCGACATGGGAGTTAGAGGAGGATATGCGTTCGAGGCATCCCGAACTTTTTGATTCTTAAGTTTCGGGATGAAACTTTATTTTAGAGGGGGAGAATGTAATATCCGTAATTTTCCATTTTTAGCAGTTTCCATTTTTGGTGTATGTCTATTTTTATCGACTCGCTTGTAACCATTTCGACATTTTGAATCTACTTTGTTCTTGGAGTTTTTCCATTTGGACGAGTTTTGATGATGTTTTCACGTAATTTCGTTTTATGACATGTTTTGCCGTATGAACGTTCGATTCTTGTAAAACTCATTCGTTTTCGTTGTTTCTTGGTCTGTACAAGTTCGTATGGTTGAGTTGGTCATGTGGAGACTTTCGGTTTGTAAATCCGACGTCGTTTCGTGATTTTCGGGCACTTGAGCCGTTTGAGGATGACAGGCAAGCATGAAACTGATCAGTAGTCATTTGTTGGTGTTTAGTTTAGTCTATTACTTTTGATGTCTTGTTTTGGGACTTTTGTATTATAAAATTGGTTTAAGTACTCGAGTACTTCTTGTTTCAAAATTGTTAATGTAGTGTTCCTGTTTTGGGAAATGGATTGATGTTGGATTTTATTGTTAGATTGTAATCTTATTTGAATTGTCGTATTATTGATGATTGTTTGTCGTTGTCAAATGTCTTGTTGGTACGTTAGCCTGGTGGATTCCATAGTGTGGAGTCGACGACGCTGTAATATGCCCTGAACGTCTTAGGGGTGTTACAATATTCATCATTTATAACCCGTCATAATGCGTTGTGGTGACGCACTTTGGCACATGAATATGTGGACGATAAAGGTTTTCATTGTTAACACAATCCAGTTAACAAAATGCATACTGTTACACTCATAACTAAGTATTTGAATGATGATAGGTATAGGTGAATATGACATGTTGACCTATGCTACATAACCGTAGATACTGTTCTTGAGAATCCAACAAAACCGCCACCATGCACCACCGGGATCGAACATGAAGAAACGATTGAACCGATGATAGGCCGTTGGTTTTATCGAACCTCTAGTGCTTTCTTGAAGAGTTCACTCCCTTCACCAGCCCCAAACACCTCAAAATTTCGTGAGCATGTATAAACGGGTGTTTAGGATTCCAAAATCATCAACCTTGTGGTCAAAAATCGGTCGAAATGACATCGAACTGGTCGTTCGGACGACTGGTGGTATGTGAAAACTTCATTTAAGTAGTTCACCTCCTTCCAAGTCTCCAAATGGCACCAAAATTTGTGAGAAGGTAGCCTTGGATGTTAGGAAGTATTTGTTAAAATTTCACTTTAAGACTTGGTCTAAAAAGTGGGTGAACCGACCTTTACAATGACTGGTCTGCAAGTTGGACAACCATAACTCAGGTTTCATCAACTTATCAATCATTGTCAAAGGAACCACATAAAATATAAATGTTATTACTTGAGTACGACCATTTGTGAACACCATCTTAGCATCATAAGCCACCCAGGCTAATACTTATGATCATGTATGTATAAGGACTCGGTGAAAAGGGAGGACTCAGCACCATGCTTATGCGAGTCGTTACATTATTCTCTTTAGCATAGGAGGGTGTCATCTCCTAATCGTGCCAAAGAATAGGCTTTAATCAATGAACATGGCTAAGAAGGATCATTGGGGGGGGGGGGGGGTCTTTGGCGTCACACATATTTGTGAAAACAAGACGCGGATGACATAAATATCATCATCGGTCATGAGCCCTGCTCATGACTCCACAACGTACTTTGGTGTCTTTGATCCAACTAGTTTCTTTGTTCAAAGAAAATGATGTCCATGACAATACCATGGTATATGGATCATCAAACTGTCCAAACTCCGGACTATTAAAGTCTAAATGTGTCAATCTCCCAATACATCTTCTGGTTACCAAAACTGATGCAAGCCGGACCATATTGACTCATGAATATTTTTCCTTTCACATATCCAATACAAGTGATGCATAAGATTTTATTTCTCACAAATCACAATGAGATGCTATGAGTGATACACTTTGGCATATATATCATCGAGTCATAACATGGTTCAATTATTATGGAAAATATGTGACTAGAAAATGCCATTCGGCATTCAACAACTTGAGCATCATACCACTCATTGATTGTGATGACCTACTCATCATAGTCACAATGAATTTATAATACGAAATCTAAAATATCGTGTTCCTTGAAAATAGCTTAATACGCACTCAATTTCGCTTGCAAAATTTTATAAATATGAGCATAGCGAACACTCTAACAACATAGAGATTTTATACCAGATACGATCAAAATGATCTATCATATTGAGTGCATAACATGGCAAGGTTATATGCTTAAGGGGCAAAATTACGACACAAGCATGGTGTAACACTAGCATGCATACGCTCGACCTTCTTATAAGGGTGCGTATTTTGGGCTTCCCCAAGGAAACTGTTTTTCAACATTTGAAAGATGATATTTTAGCGTACAATGCATACCAAAAATTGCATCATCTATGGAAAATTCGGCCAAAAAGAGGTTGAAAAATATGTGCCATAATACCACTTGCAAATTCAAGATGGGAACCAAGTTGGTTGGGACAAAAGTTAGCACAATCGCTGGAAATAAAATTTCGCGCAGCTTGACCTTTGTTCACTAAAACAGCGATAACTCCCTTGTTAGGAAGGCTATGGATGAACGGTCAGATGTTATGGAAACTAGACTTCCGCATCTTTCTATCCATATATTGTGCACCACACGGATCATTAAACACAGATCACAGTGCATGTTTTAATTGGCTGTTTAGTATTTCCCAAGTTTAGTGAGAAAACAAGGTTGAGACCATATCCAATGGCATAAGTGTTGATGCAAAAACATGGCAATGACAGCCATAGGTGCGTTTAAATGCAGTAGGATGTTCGATTTATTATCTCGACTGATGATCCTTTCGGTAACTCCAACTTGGTAGACTTGCAGAGAAAGTAGGAATGTTGGTACAGCTAGGGCTGTTTAAAAACCACTTATTCCGTTTGAACTTTCAAAGCATAAACAAATACCAAGGAGGATGCGCCTAGTCATGATCAAAGTGGAGACAAAATCCACCAAAGTGCATCAAATTAACCAAGAATTTTAATTCTCAATTTGCAAGTATACGTCATAATAGCCATGTTATATAGATACAACGCGGTGCATCATAATTAAGTATTTTGAACCATGAGACATAATGAATATACCATAACCAAGTCGTCTTGACCATCCAATAAGATCGACTAAATATAGTCAAATGTATAAGGCACATGCCTTTACAAATACTTGAAAAAGTATTCGGACCTATAGTCACACGAACTATAATTGAGGTCAACGAATTCATGTATTTACCGCAATATGCCATTGCTTTACATGTTGAAATTCATGAGAATTACTCTTACACTCTTTCATATACATATTGCAAGGAGACGGTGCATGACTACACCCACATGCGATATTTTATTTTAATAAGATGAAAGATGGAGTTTTTCAAGTATGGGATTGGGTCAAGACCAACGTGGTGGTCGCTCAATTCAACGTGACAAATCCGTCACAAATCGATTTTAACCACGACATATCCGTCGCAATCGATGTTTGTCCCATTTGTACGTCACAAATCCGTAACTAATCATGAACGAGTCATAACTTTACCGTTACCGACAATGTTCATTTTTTAATTGTTGGTTTAAAATTGACAAAACGGCGATGTCAAATCGCACCCAAAATGTGGTGTATGCAACAACCACAAATATCGACTTTCAACAATTATCCGTGACTCCCCCAGGACCATCACACAGTTTACTTCGACATACGAGAGTGATACCACCTCTCATAGTCTCATCCACCGCAAAGTAGCGTGGGAGATAAAGAACCCAAATACCCAATTCCCCAAAAAAAATTCCCAAAAGAGAGAAATTGAAAAACGAGAACTTTAATAAAATCTTACGGGTACTTGGTTCCGTATTTGTTTTGATCCTTGAACTGGATAATAAATATGGCTTCTCTCCATATGAGCAACATTTTTCCGTGGGTACTCCGTTCTATATTTACTTTGATCCTTGAACGGGAGAAATATGGCTTTTCTCCATATTTTGCACATCATCATGAGCAACATATTTTTCTATATGCACGTAAAACATAAACATGGTAAGATTCATAAGTGTACAAATTAATGAACAAATGAATCATTAAGTAGGAAAAGATGGAGAGTTGAGAAATGCCCGAAAAGGGCTACTAGACTCGATAATCGGCGGTGCAGCAGCTCGGTATTGGATGAGGTCGGATCTCCAAATTTCCTCGTGAAAATCTGCTTATGTTCGGCGACAGATTCAGTAATCAATATTACTCAGAATCCGATCTCCACCGTTGAATATATAGATATTTGTGTTATAAAGTTGCTGTCAAAATTTCACACCGATCCGACGATTAACGAATCGGAAAACATGATTTTGGTACGACTGCGCTGTCCAGAAAATTGACGCGCTGAAGTCGAGATTTTTTTTTTTTTTTTGGTTTTTGGCGATCTGAAAAAGAGTGGTAGCATTCTCTTCCAGCCGATGGTCAACCGTCAATAGGGCACGACCCCACCTTGTGTGTCCAATATGCACCGAGAATCTCCTGCCCAATGGAAAAATTTCGACGAGAGCCTATGATCAACATCAGGAAACTTCAAAATTTCGGCCACCAGCTTCGGTGTCACGCGGCGTAGCCGATTAAGCTCCAGCACCAACTGTGGGTTCCACTGCTTATGTTTTCTGAAAGCGTCCACTATGTATCTCGCGATGGGGGAAAGATTCTTCGCCAGGAAGAATTTTTTTCGGTTGGGTCTTTCCAATCCAGTGGTTTTTGGTTGACTTTATCGTCTGGGTCCCACTTTTGGAGGTCGAAGGACTCGTGCGCGTTGGCGGCGGTGGGGCGGCTGAACTTCTTCGGGTTCAGAATTTGGCGGTTGGAGAATAGGCCGCCGCGGACAGTGGGGCGGTTGTGGGTGGGTTTGCGATGCCCGTAGAAGAAGTAGGGTTTGTTCGGTTTGGTTAGGGCGGCCGATGGTGCTGGTGGTGATGTGTGAGGACGACCGACGTGGGCGATTTGGCGGTGTCGGGGTCGCGGACAGACCGCGGTCTAGTGGTTTGCGGGATAGCAGACGGGCGGCGATCGGGGAAGAAGGTGGATCGGCGATTTGGGGATGGCGACGGTCGATCGGCGGCTAGGGTTTTCAGCAGTTTTTTTTTTCGGGATTTTCAGAAAAAAACGGTAGAGGAAAAAAAAATCTTACTCAGTTGGGGACTACGTGCTGATAACGTGTTTCAGGAGAAAGTAAAAAAGACTGTAAATACGAGTCAATCAATTGCATTCATAACAATGATAGAGGGACCTTTATATAGGCATTACAATGAGAGTCCTTCCATACATATGATTCCTCGATAAGGTAAGACATCTAATAGGATCCTACTACCTCTAGAAGGATCTAAAACCTTCCATCTATGTATCTACAATCAGTATTAGGTAAGACACATCACGAGAATAATAATTCCCGGAACATGATGGTAAATATGTGGTGAATATTAAGCAAAAGTGATTGTGTTTATTTAATATGAATGTATGAGATTTATAAACGTACGGCATCAAAATTTGAGCATAGTACTTATTTTGACAAGAGAGCTCTTTTTATTAGCAATGTAACTTTTATTTTATGAAATAATTAATTGGTAACCCGTCGACGAAAATATAGGTGAATAATCTATTTTAAATATTATAACAGAGAAATATTGTTCACTGCATAAAAGAAATCACATATTGTTACTATAGTTATTGAAAAGAAGCAACATAAAGTAAACAATTTCACATATAAATATCGACAAACCAAGAGGTTTACTCGTAAGAAAGGATGCCATCAATAAATATATTAGTTTAATATATATTTTCATATAAATTATAACTATTTAAAGTTAAAACAAATTGTAAATTGACAAAAGGTTACTTGGCAAATACTTTTTGCAGACAATATAAATTGTCATATCGTGTGTCTCACCAGCCTTGTCAGAAATTAAATTTTTTAGACACTTGTTGCTAGCGACTCTGGATATCGCCACATATAACCAACCGTGATTGCCAATAAGTTAGAGAGTATATAGGGATACATGCGAAAGAGTATGTCTTTTTACTCGTGTTTATATAATAACTAGGGCTGACAATTTCTGATACGACACGATAACCCGACACGAACACGCACGAAATTAATAGGTTAGTGTTTGACCTTATCGTGTTCGTGTCCCTATCGTATTGACACGATAAAGACTAGTGTTGCCACCGGGCCGTGAACCGCCGGTTCCGAGCCCGAACCGGTGGTTCCGGCTACTGAAGAGGTGAACCCGAACCGCCGGTATTCGTAAAGGGCTTGTTCCCATGCCTCGGAACCGATAGCCTGGCCCGGAAAATCGGCGGTTCCCGAAATAACCGCCGCCTGCTTTTTTTTTTTTTGTAATTTATAATATTTGTAATATTATTTATATCTTATTTTTTCTAAATTAAATGATGAAATTTCTAAATTTTGTAATTTACAAGTGTTGAAACTTTGAAATTACTTAAGTTAATTTAATAAAAATATAATAAGTTATTAAATAATTTAGAAATTTAGAAATTCTTTATGTGGTTTATTTTTTTATATAATTTATAGTAACTTGTAATATTTTTTATGACTTTTTTTAAATTAAATTACTTGTGTTGAAAATTTGAAATATTGAAAACCTGAAATGCAATAAAGTAAAAATAGTTCTAAAACATTTATAATCAAAATAATGTTGGGAAAAAATTTGAATTTTGAATTTGAAAAAATTTGAAATTTGAAAATTTGAATTTTGTTTATAGATAAAATTGGGGGGAGTTGGGAAAATTTGAATTTTGAATTTGAAAAATTTGAAATTTGAAAATTTGAATTTTGTTTATAGATAAAATTGGGGGGAGTTGGGAAACATTTGAATTTTGAATTTGAAAAATTTCAAATTTGAAAATTTGAATTTTGAATTTGGGCGGAAAACCGCTGCTCGGCCGAATCACGGTTCGCCCACGGCTCACGGCTCGTAACCTTCGACCCAGAATCGCCCGTGGCAAAGACAAATGTTCTGCCCGACCCGACCGTCGAATCCGGGCCGGTCCGGGCCGGAACCGCCAGTTCCAGTTAAAATGTGGCACCACTAATAAAGACACGCTAATTTCGTATCGTGTTCGTGTCGGGTTCGTGTCATGTTCGTGTAACACGATAACTTTCATGTTCGTGTCGTGTCGTGTTCGTCTAACCTGATAATATTTATATATTTTTAGCATTTATTTTATTAACATTTAAAATATTTTTAGTTTATTTTCTAATTTTTTATTTGAATTTATCGATTCGTGTCGCGTGTCGTTATCATGTCGTGTCAACACGAAAAATATCGTGTCATGTCGTGTTCGTGTCGTGTCCGTGTTTCAACCTTTCGTGTTGTTTTTATGTCCGTGTCGGGCATATACTTAACACGTCGTGTTCGTGTTTGGTCTTATCGTATTGTGTCGACCCGATAATGACCCGACACGCACGAATAGCCAGCCCTAATAATAACGTGTCAACCGATCAATGAGAACTATCTTCTTTGAAACATGATGGGAAATTTTGTGAAATTCGATTGATTCATGATCAAACGCGAAATCAATACATTTTCGCCTCTCTCCTTAGCAGCGATCGATGATGCCTTGATAAAAAGCACTATAACCAAATAGTCAACCTTCAACTTGATCATGTAGTTCAGCAAACCAAAATATTTTATCTTGTTAAGAAATTAAGGAGAAAATATGTAACACCCTCGAGACTTTTGAGACATATTACAACGCCGTGAATCCTCTCACTAGAGTTCACCAGGTTATACACAGGCAACAACATAATTCCCCATCAACAAAGACATTGTAAATCTAATACAGCTATAAATACACAATTCACTCAACCAAATAAATACAACATTTTCAAATAAGAAACCCATTTTGTGGAACATTCGGACTTTTATAAACCAGGAAAATTTTCCAATACATTTAAACAAGCACTTAAAGGACGGCACAAACATCTTGAACTTTAGCATCGCTTGAGATTCCTTTCACCTCAATGTTACCCATGTGATTGCTCCTTTGTGTTGCTTGTACCTGAAACATATGGAATACGTTCACCCTCGAAAGGGTAAGCAACTGAAAATTGCTCGTACAAGTACTTTAATCACATGCATTATAAATTCTCTAGTTTGAAACATTTCAAAATATTTTCAACAATATTTTGGAATATTTATATCACTTCCATACAACATCATCATCAATTACAACACTCAAAAGTAACCCGCTGCCATGCTCCTTAGCATCGATCCCGAAGGTTCCGTCAAACTGTTCCATATGTGGGAACCATGTCTACAATCCAGCGCCATCAGTATAGATTCGCAAAGGCCCCATCGGACCCGTCCTCGGGTGGGCGAACCATGCACACAGACTTAATATATAGTTCATCACAACAATACAGGAAATTTGTAAAATCAAGTGATTAATAGTACTTGCATCGATTTGGCATGACCAAACCTTCGATTAACAACATTTCCCAAGCCTTTCGTTTTCAATTCTCGATAGTCTAATCCTAAACATTCATTAACATTAATTTAATATGTAATTCGAATCAACAACTGAAACTCAACCCCGAAAATTTTCCAACAATATCTAAGGTTATAGGTAACCGTATTATACCTTGATTCGATGAGAATGACAGATGGTTAATGGTAAGTTCTATAATTTCACCAACTTCCTGCATCCTTCTGTCTGAAAATAAAATCAGAGAATGTAGAAATCAGATGACCATCTCTACCATTCATACGTATGTTGGTAGGAAATCGGATATTTGTGCCGTTTTGTGCGGAAGCGTAAATAAATTGCGGAAAATAAATCACACAAGGATTTATAGAGGTTCGGATATTAACGAAGCCTACGTCCTCTCTCGATGTATCTTTTTCCTTAGGCTTAAGATCAAAACCTCTACGCCTCTCTTCTATCGGTCGAGGGATTACAGTTACAAGCTCGTCTTCTATCGGTCCGAGTAAAACCGTTTTTCCTTTTCTATTGGATAAGGAATCAACCACTCTAGCTTTCTATGGGTACTAGATAAACCTCACTTAGATATCGATTGCGATTATAATAATGCCGGATACTTGATCCTAATAATACCGAATCCAATCGTATCTTTTCTTTTACCTCTCGTGTATAATGTTGAATGTATAAACACTCAAACTAATAATATAAGCTCAATATTACAACAACAATGTAAGTATATGATTCTCAGATGTATGACTCGTTTGCTTGAAGTTGTTGTGCTCAAACAATACCATAGGAATGGTATTTATAGGCATTTTCCACAAACTAGCCGTTGCTGCCAGTTGACTATCTAGCGTGCGCTAGCTCTTCCTTCTTAGCGTGCGCTGTCGCACATTTTTGCTTTAGCGTGCGTAATATCTTTCATGTAGCGTGCGTTAGACTGTTCCCAGTTTCAGTCTAGTAGCTTTGTTTCTTCTTTAGCGTACGTTATACCTTCTGCCTTACGTACGTAACCATCTTGTATTAGCGTGCGTTAATAACACATTGTAGCGTGCGCTAATACAATATATCCGTTGCATGACTTGTCAAAGTATCCGTTTGATAAGCTGACTTTGACCTGCTTTTCCCAACGTTCTGATTGACTTGATTCAAACTGCTTAGCGTGCGTTATACCTTCTTTGTAGTGTGCGCTAATGTTGACTTCATTGCATACGACATTATGTGTTTGAATTTCTTCACAACGGTAACAAGACTTCGATAGCGTGCGTTAATGATAACATGTAGCGTGCGCTATCTCATCAGCTGACTTCACTTCAGCTTACTTCGAACTTGGCTGATATGCAAATTACTCTCCGTTAGCGTGCGCTAACATATATATCTTAGCGTGCGCTAGACATGTATTTTACTCAGCTTTTTGCGTCTTCGTCTGCTTCGTCGTTTTGCTTCGCCTTGATGTTGTTTTGTTGTTTAGCAACTTTAATCATCAAAACACTAATTAAATAATGTATGGAATAAATATTCCAATAACTTATACTAATATGTCGTGAACAACATATCCAAAAATCAACCAAATCAAACGGTTAAATTTTCCAGGATCATTCCAGTACCGAAATTGTCCAACACAGAAAGGGAAAGCATGTACCTCTTGGATCTTCAATTGGAATGTATGCACTGGAAGTCCAAATTTAATCTCGAGTTCATAATGAACACCAACATGTTGCGGACAACATATCAAATTTCATACACATCCAACGGTTCAATTTCCATAGATCGCATCTGCAAAATTTCTGCACGAATGAACTTATCACTCCTAAATTTCTCCTTTTCCCTCTTTATTTTTCTCTTTATTCTCTGTTTAAAAATGATGGGACATATTCTCAAGTTTCCATAGTGGTGTTCTTATTGGGAGTCGGCGATAAAAAATGAGTTACGCAGCAGAAATAAGACCGGTCTAACCAGATAAAACTAAACCCCAAAACGGATCGTACAAGCATCATATTAATGAATATAAAATTGACGAAGATAAAATTTAGAAGTCATACCCTCATAGACCTTTGATAATATCTTCTTAAAGAAAAATCCGAGCTAAGCTTTTTCCGGTCACCAACACGAACACGAATCCGATTCGTTCTTCCTTGATGAATGATCAAAACACCGAAAGTAGTGTCTCTACGTAATCACGCGACGAATATTGATAAAAAAAATAATATATCAATTCTTTCTCAAAGAACACGGCTAGGAATTGATACAATATTTTTCTTCTCTTCTCTTCTTCCCTTTCTTTCTCTCAAAGATGAATAAGAAAATGAAAATAAAATTTTCTCCTCCCTCTCCAAGAACTCACGGATGCAATGTGTGTGTTTTGTGTGTGTTTTTCAAGTCTCCTCTACATTAAATGAAAGACTTCACATTTTATATAACAAAAGAGATCAAAATGATGAGATATGGAATCACATCCTTTTGTCCTCATCGTGTTATATAAAACTAAACACACCCCACATAAAATGAAGCAACATTGAAGATGAGGAGAAAATATGGGGGCGGCTCACTTTATTTGGTGAGAAAAATGAACCGAGCCACTCGGTTCATGTACCGGACGTTCGCGCGTCTAATACACTTCATTTTATCTCTAATGTATTTATACTTAATTAATTAATTAATCTAATTAGTTAATTTTATCAAATAAAAATTTATAATAATATATTTTTAAGAAATTATTTATGACCCGGAAATTAATTTCAATTTACTAGACCGCATGATTTATCAAATAAGTCAAATTAGATATCAAATATCTAATATTAATAAAGAGATAGTAAATACATATTTTATCCATCAAATATCCTTATGCGCGACTCCATAGGTCCGTCTTAGTCGGCAATGGGGGGAATCAAGGAGTACGGGTAACACTTAGCCAGTCTAGTGCTCCGTACTGTAACCCAACTAAGAACGAATGATCGGATCATTCAAAACCATTATGTCGTGAATACCGTATACATATAAACCCTTCAATCATATGTTCCGGTCAAGTATTAGGGTCACGGTAAAGTCAAATCCTATTGTAACTTGACTCTATGCATTTGTTAATGCAAACCGAGATCACTTAGCTCTTATGTATCAAATACAACTAGCTCTAACTGCTTTGGCCAAAGACTTATGATCTCATTTGCCATTAACCGCATAGGACATTATCTGCTCACTTACAATAAAAAGAAGTCTATCTTGGTATTTAATAGAGACTGCTACTTGCCCACTAAGTTAAATTTCGAGGTTAACCCCACCAACTGACGATTGGATCGAACTACTCTAATGACTAACTTAATGTCACAAGCATATCTCCTACTGAAACCTCAAGTCAAAGGTCCATGTATACCTATCACAACCTTTCGATTCAGTCATTGATAATCCCAAAGTGATATCCATGTGACCGAATCGAGATGAGTCGTGTTCGAGTATTCTAATCCCATTATCATATCTATAACGTGTTCTCCAACTAACCCTTAGTGAAGACGGGCACTCCACATGTCAAAGTACACGTTATACAAGTCTGGTCTAAACTTACTTACTAGTTAAGTTTTATCGACTTGCGAACCAGTTAAGCATTCGAGCCCTAAACACTTTCAGTGCCTATCTCCTTATCTCTATAAGGAGTGGAATGTTTGCTCTCAAATGCAAGGACTATTATTTTATATACCAAATCACAATGCCTGTAATATACAATAATATAGAAATAATAAATGCTTTATAATATTCATAATAACAATACGATGATCTCGCTCTCTCATCCTCTGAGTGGTATTCGAGGGCATATTCCTAATAATCTCCCACTTACACTCAATGCCACAAACTATGGTATCTAATACCCATACTCTCTAGATGTCTCTCTAAGATTCTGAGATAGTGGCTTGGTAAGCGGATCAACAACGTTATTTGTTGTGTCTACTCTCTGCAGTATAACATTCCATACCTGAACCATTTCTCTAACAAAATGATATTTTCTCGCAATGTGTTTGGTGTTGTGGTGAGCCTTAGGCTCCTTAGCCTGTGCAATAGCTCCGTTGTTGTCACAAAACAACGTCACGAGCTTCTGCGTATTAGGAACCACTTGAAGTTCCTCAGTGAACTTCTTAATCCAAAAAGCTTCTTTAGCGGTCTCCTTAGGTACTTAAGAATGTTCTTCACAGGTATAATGTTCCTGCCTGTATTTGACTGAAACCGATACGCTCACAACATAGGCAATATCCGGTCTAGTGCAAATCATTGCATACATGAGGCTACCTACTGCCGAAGCATATGGTACTTTACTCATTTACTTTCCGTCTTCCTCACTTTGAGGACACATTTCTAAAGAAAGTTTCATGCCATGTCGCATAGATAGGAACCCTCTCTTAGAATATTCTATCCTAAATTGCTTCGGGATCTTTTCTATATAGAGGGCTTGGGAAAGACCTAACATTCTTTTCACTCTATCCTGGTAGAGGCGAATACCCGGAATATAGGTAGCTTCTCCCAAATCTTTAATTGAGAACTCTTTAAAAGCCAAGCTTTAATGGAAGTGAGCATTCATACGTCATTTTCTATAAGTAGAATGTTATCTACATATATTATTAAGAACACAATTGTAATGCCCAGCTTTGGATTCACTATTATCATTCAGTAATTGTCGCTCAGAATTTTTTTTTCACTTAGTAATAATCATTCATCAGTCACACTCATTCAACTGTGTTCACCTTTCGGCGTACTCTGGAATCGCATATCAGTTGTTATTCATCATTCATCGCTGGTTGAGATCGAGCCGAGATTATTGTCATCATCATTATTATATTTTGGTGTTCAGTTTGAGAGGTAGCGTACGCTACGTATTCTTGTTAGCGCGCGCTAATGGGATGAAGGCAGCACACGCTATGGTTCAGTATTTGTAATACCCGTAATTTCGATTTCCAGTAATTTCTTTTGTTTTTCGGAGAAAGTCCGTTTTAACGACTCTCTCATAACCGTTTCATCATTCCGAGAATGATTAATTCTGCACTTTTTGTCATCCGAGCTCGTTTCGGTGTCGTTTTGTTGAGTTCCGTGCTTTTTGGCGACTTTTCCGCACTTGAGTTCGATTCTTGCGAATCTCGTCCGAAACTATTGTTTCTGTAATATCCGGTATTTTTCTTTCCCTTGTATTTTCATTTTTGGTATATTTCTCGGTCACAGTGACCCTCATGTATCTTTCAGTATGTCCTTCCTGTCAATTATTGAATTGTATTCTCGTTATTGTTCGTTGTTTCAACTTTCCTCACATGAGTTCGACTTTGTTAGATCACCATTAATTTTTGGTGACTCCAAAAATTATAAATCTTTGCAATATTATAGAACATCGAGTTAGCTTTCCAATGGTTCAAACGGTGAGTCAATCGGAGTCCGGACGAGAGAGTTATGGTCGTTTGATTTTGGCCGAGCACTTCCAGAGCCTTTCGGCGATAGGGGGTCGATAGACTCTACCGGCATTCGTATGGGTATCGGTTGGCCTATCGGCCGATAGGCTGGCCGATATGTAAATTTCTTCACCTTCGAACTTCCAGAGCCTTTCGGCCGATAAGGGGGTCGATAGACTCTCTACGGCATTCCGTATGGGTATCGGTTGGCCTATCGGCCGATAGTCAAGCCGATAGGTTCTCTGTGTTACACTATAAATGTGTTGTTTTGAGCGTGAAGCTCATTTCCTTCCCCATTTTTACACAAATCGCGAGAGAGAAATATAGAGGGGGAGAGTTCTTCATCCGGGGGTCGATTTTCATCATTTCTTTTCGGTTGTGAGGCTCGGATAATCAATCTAACGCGTGTTCTACGGATCTTAATACTTGAATCACTCAAGGTAATATCTCTTAAAACCCTACCTTTTGGATAATTGGGGATTTTGGGGTTTTGTCCGATTCTTTCCGTTTCGTTGATGGATTCATGATGAATATGATTATTCTTGTTGGTATTCTTAGTTTCCCTACGTATTCATGGTATATTTCGTGATTTGTACGGAATCGAGAGGGTTCGTTTTTTGTCCGCCCTCGTTGTTGTTTGTATACGAATATACATGTATCGTAGGCGGTTTTCCGGGAGTATTCCATTTCCATAATCGTTTAGAAGTGGTTGTGATTGTGCTATTCAAATCGTTAGGTTCATTTCCGCCGGTTCCTTGCGGTCGTGTTCAACTCTTCCGTTCCGTTCGTGTCATCGTCTATTTAATCTAGGCAAGTATTCTTTTGGAAACCTTTATGCTTAACATGAAATGGTGATGTATATTACTTGTGTGTAACTCACCTCGTGTTGGCCCGACGGGGTCAAGGAGGGAAATCTATGCTGCCGCCCTGGATTTCACGAGTTTCGTACCGCTAGCCAACTCGTTAGGGTCCTTGCAAGGCCCCGAGTGAGAATGTATGCTGCCGCCCTGTTCTCACGGCATAGCGTGTGCGTGGTTTTGTTTTTCTGAAATTGTAGCCAACTCGGTAGGGTCCCTGCGAGGCCTCGAGCGAGAATGTATGCTGCCGCCCTGTTCTCGAGGCTAATTGTTGACTGTTTATTTTCCGGAAAAAGACATGTCTTGTTTTGGTTTTTGGAATGATATTGGTGCATGTACTATGGAATGTGTAAGCGATTGGTTTGCCTGGATTACTTGTACTAGCGTAATTGCTAACCCCTCTGGGGACCCGTTTTGGGGAAATTCTTGTTATGGATTTCAGGTTATGACTACCCGGACGAGCGAGCACCAGGACAGTACGAGGATGTTGGCCAGGGTCGTTGACATGTGCATTTGGGTCTACTTATTTCCTTTGTCCATTTCGATATGGTTGTTCCCACAGTTTTAAACTTATAGATTGTACTCGCGAGTACTTAGGCTTTTCGTTTCAAACTCCGTATTGTATTACTTTAAATTGTCAAGTTGTTGTTTGATGCTTATTCTGCCGGTTGTTCGGGTGTATATTTATATGTCATATTATTTAATTATGTATCCTCGCTAACCAAGATGGTTAGTCGAGCGGAGTTTTCCTATTGTAGCCTGGTAGGTCCCATGTAGGGGTCTACGGCGCTGTAACATATTTCCGAATATCTCGAGGTGTTACAGAAAATGGTATCAGAGCTCTAGGTTTATGGATACCTAGGCTTGTTGGTTATTTGGGTCTAGTCATGTTTTGTTTGCACATTGTCACACCGCTGCCAGCATCTCGGTACTTCCAGTGCTCGTAAGTTTTCCTACTCAGTCCTTTGTTTTCTTACATTGTATTTTTGCTTTTCGAGTTGAAGTTGCTTTTCCTCCCTTACTCATCATCAATGTACTTCTGTTATCTCTTAACACCAGTATGGACGCCGGAGGTAACCGTGGTCGTGGTCGTGGTCGTGGTCGTGGACGCGGCCGAGGACGTGGGGCAGCCGGTGGGGCGGCCACGTCACATTCTTCGGGAGCCGGCAGCACGGTGACCGTCACGATCATGCTTCTTCTCGGGAGCACGCTGATCTTTGTATTGCGGCTGTTATGATGCAAATGGTTAACCAGATGGCGGCTATAGCCTGTGGTCCAGAACCCCGATCGTGCCCATGCTAATCGGGCGGAGCGGATCGTTGGCTTCAGGATGTCATCAAGATGCATCCTCCCGTTCGGGAGCTTCGGACCCGATCGGCCGGGAAGGGTGGATCAAGGAGATATCCAAAGTATTCACTGCTACCAATGCCCCGAGGACCGTAAGGTCCCTATTGCTCAATATTTTCTCACGGGAGATGCTACGGATTGGTGGGAGGCCGTCGGTCCCAAAGATCATGTTGCTTCGTGGGCCGAGTTTCGTGGAGTTGATGGAGACCGAGTATTGTCCGTGGCCGGTCGATGTGCTCGAGTGCATGCTTTCTACGATGCTCAACCACGGGATATCCCCGTATCTCGTGCCATTGCCGACTTTAACAAGGAGTTGGGTTATGTGAAGACCCAAGTTGTCGCCGAGAGCGACAAAATTTTCCATTTTTCCGGAGGATGAAACTGCCCATTCGGGACTATATGTCCAGGCTCGTCTGTACTACCTTGAAGGATTATCGAGTCGAGCTCTTGCTTATGATATGTCGGTGACGGCTAGCGATTTGGCTCGTGAGAGCAAGAAGCGTAAGTCGGTCGGAAATTTTTCTGGTCCCAAGAGTGGAGGCCGAGAAATCTCAAGCTACAAATATTTCAACGGCGGTTCGGCTCGTTTCTCCGGGAGCTGGGTGCCGCCGAACCTCCGCTCATGAACCCACATGTTTTAACCGTGGTGTGCGGTGGCCATAGGAGCCGGCGGTGTTCTCGTCCGAAGCTTACCTGTCATACTTGTGGGCGGCTAGGCCACAAGGCCCCTTTTGTGAACAGATCAAAAGCTCCGCGGTGCCGTTCTTCTCACCCAAGACCTATGGAGCCGAGTGTGAACCAGGGCTCGCTTGCTCGCCGCCTCCACCGAGTGCCGGCCGAGGAAGGGGTCGGGGTCAGCCCGCTAGGGAGGAGCATCCAGGTCGGCTCTTCCCACCGCGTATCTACGAGATGAGGAGGACCGATGATCCTATAGCCATCGTGGCGATGTGCACTGCTCATATCCATTCTCATCCTGTCAGTGTGCTTTTGATTCGGTGCTACGCATTCATTCATTTCTCTAGAGTGTGTACGCCGTTTGAGTCTCGACCGCTTGTCACCTTGTGAGCCTTTCATCGTTAAACTTCCTAGCGGTGATAGAATTGTCGGTGATCGAGAAGTCCTGGACTGCTCGTGATTATTTGTGAGAGGGCTTGGCTCTCTAATCTTATTGTTGTGGGTATCGAGGGCGAGGATTTAATTCTCGGGAATGATTGGCTCGAGCGGCATGGTGCAATCATGAACTACCGCACGAGGATCATTACCATGTTAGCCGAGGACGGATCAACACTCTTCGCGGGCGAAAGAGAAACCAAGTTTGTTATTAACGCCTTGAAGGCGGTGAAACTCTGCGAAAGGGGTGTACTTGGTTATTGGTGCTACGCCTTGAAGGCGGAGAATGGTGGAGTCGAGTTTTCATCGATTCCCAAGTTAGTGAGTTCCCGATGTATTTCTGACGAGTTGCCGGATTGCCGCCGGATCGTGAGGTTGAGTTTACTATAGAGTTAGAGCGGGCGCGGCCCGATTTCAAGGCGCCGTATCGCATGGCACCTTCAGAGATGGCCGAGTTGAAGAAACAGTTGAGTGAACTTCTTGAGTCGGGGTATGTTCGACCGAGCGCCTCGCCTTGGGGCGCACCGGTCTTGTTTGTGCGTAAGAAGGATGGTTCACTACGTTTGTGTATCGACTATCGTGAACTGAACAAGGTGACCATCAAGAACAAGTATCCTTTGCCGAGAATTGACGACTTGTTCGACCGGTTGCGAGGAGTCATGTATTCTCAAGATTGATTTAAAATCGGGGTACTATCACTCCGGTGAGAGAGTCCGACGTGCCGAAACGGCTTTTCGGACGAGATACGGACATTATGAGTTTGTAGTTATGCCTTTCGGGTTAACTAACGCGCCGCGGTGTTCATGCAGTTGATGAACAAAGTCTTTATCGAGTATTTGGATAAGTGTGTCGTCGTCTTCATTGACGATATTCTTATTTATTCGAGGAACGAGGAAGAGCATGCCCATCATTTGCGGGTAGTGTTAGACATTTTGAGGACCGAGCAACTCTATGCGAAGTTCTCGAAATGTGAGTTCTGGCTGAAGGAGGTGATGTTTCTAGGTCACGTGATTTCAGACGAGGGGGTTCGGGTGGATCCACGAAGATAGAGGCAGTATTGGATTGGGCACCGCCCAAGAATGTGAAGGAGATCCGTAGTTTCTTGGGTTTGGCTGGCTACTACCGTAGGTTCGTCGAGGGTTTCTCAAAACTAGCCCGACCACTTACACAGTTGCTCCAGAAATCCGAGAAGTTCGTCTGGACCGATGAGAGGCAGTCGAGTTTTGAGGAGCTGAAGAAGCGTTTGACTTCAGCCCCGGTTTTGGCATTGCCATGTGGCAACGAGGGTTTCGCCGTTTTTAGCGATGCTTCGGTCGTGGTCTTGGGTGCGTATTGATGCAGCACGGCAAGACCATTGCCTATGCGTCGAGACAGTTGAGGCGGTATGAGCTTAACTACCCTACTCATGATTTGGAGTTAGCGGCGGTTGTCTTTGCACTCAAGATTTGGCGTCACTATCTTTTCGGCTCTGCATGTCGATTTTTACCGATCATAAAAGTCCAAATACATATTTACTCCGAGAGTTGAATATGAGGCAGAGGAGGTGGTTAGAGTTGATTAAGGATTATGACCTCGAAATCCTTTATCATCCGGTAAGGCGAATGTCGTGGCCGACGCCTTGAGTCGAAACCGATTGCGTTGCGAACGCTTGAGATCCTTACGTCTCGATCCGAGCTTCGGTGGGCTTTGATTGAGTTTGATATTGGGGTTTTGTTGCTGGAGTCGAGGCAACTTTGTGCTTTGGAAATTTCGCTGCCTTTGATCGATGAGATTAAGCTAAAGCAATTAGAGGATCCGATGATTACTCAAATCCGAGAGAACGCCCTTAAAGGAAAGTCTCACGGGTTTGTGATTCACGAGGATGGCGTTTTGAGATTCAGTCGGCTTTGTGTGCCGAACGATCCAGAGTTGCGGCAGAGTATTTTGCGTGAGGCCCATTCCACACCCTATTCCGTTCATCCTGGTTCGAGTAAGATGTACAAGGACACGAGGAGGAACTTCGTGGAATGATATGAAGGGTGAGGTCGCACGTTTGTAGCGAGATGTTTGACTTGTCAGCAGGTCAAAATCGAGCATCAGAGACCGGCTGGGTTATTGCAGTCACTTCCCGTTCCGGAATGGAAATGGGAAGATATATCGATGGATTTCGTTACGAGTTTGCCGAGATCGAGGTCGGGCATGAATATGGTATGGGTGATTGTTGATCGCCTGACGAAGTCGGCACATTTTCTGGGCATCAAGGACACTTGGGGCCCGGAGAAGTTAGCTCGTGTGTTTATTGCGCAGATCGTGAGACTTCACGGTACTCCGAAGTCTATTGTTTCGGATCGTGACGGCCGTTTTGTATCGCACTTCTGGCAGGCGGTGCATAAGGCGTTAGGTACCCGGTTGCGTTTGAGTACCTCTTTTCATCCCCAGTCAGATGGACAGTCGGAACGCACTATCCAGACATTCGAGGACATGTTGCGTGCTTGTGCCCTCGATTGGAGTAGTGACTGGGAGGAGCATTTGCCATTGATCGAATTCACGTACAACAATAGTTGGCACGCGTCGATTCGGATGGCACCGTATGAGGCACTTTATGGGCGACGATGTCGATCGCCGATTTGTTGGAATGAGGCGTCCGATTTAGTCGGGACCGAGCCGGATGTCGTTTTAGAGACGAGGCGGAAGATAGAGTTAATTCGAGAACGGATGTTGACTGCCCAGAGTCGACAGAAGTCATATGCCGACGTCCGTCGTCGACCTTTGGAATTCGAGGTGGGAGACCACGTTTTGCTAAAGGTGTCGCCGACGAAGGGAGTTTTTCGTTTTGGGAAGAAAGGAAAGCTGAGCCCGAGATTTATTGGACCCTTTGAGATTCTCGAGCGAGTCGGTGAATTAGCGTACCGTTTGGCGTTACCTCCAGCCTTGAGTCATGTTCATAGCATTTTTCATGTTTCCCAGTTGAGGAAATATGTTCCGGATCCTAGTCACGTCATCGATTATGGCGAGATTGATATTGCTGAAGATATTACTTTTGAGGAGCGTCCTTTGAAGATTTTGGAGCATCGTGAGAAACGACTGAGGCATAAGACCATCCCTTTGGTCAAAGTTCAGTGGTCGAGACACGGTGTCGAGGAAGCAACTTGGGAAACCGAGGATAGCATGCGTGCTAGGTACCCGGAGTTCTTTGTTTCTTAAGTTTCGGGACGAAACTTATTTTTAGAGGGGTAGAATGTAATATCCGGTATTTTTCTTTCCCTTGTATTTTCATTTTTGGTATATTTCTCGGTCACAGTGACCCTCATGTATCTTTCAGTATGTCCTTCCTGTCAATTATTGAATTGTATTCTCGTTATTGTTCGTTGTTTCAACTTTCCTCACATGAGTTCGACTTTGTTAGATCACCATTAATTTTTGGTGACTCCAAAAATTATAAATCTTTGCAATATTATAGAACATCGAGTTAGCTTTCCAATGGTTCAAACGGTGAGTCAATCGGAGTCCGGACGAGAGAGTTATGGTCGTTTCAGTTTTTGGCCGAGCACTTCCAGGAGCCTTTCGGCCGATAGGGGGGGTCGATAGACTCTACTGCCGGCATTCTGTATGGGTATCGGTTGGGCCTATCGGCCGATAGGCTGCCCGATATGTAAATTTCTTCACCTTCGAACTTCCAGGAGCCTTTCGGCCGATAAGGGGGGTCGATAGACTCTACTGCCGGCATTCCGTATGGGTATCGGTTGGGCCTATCGGCCGATAGGTTCTGCTGTGTTACACTATAAATGTGTTGTTTTGAGCGTGAAGCTCATTTCCTTCCCCATTTTTACACAGCGTCGCGAGAGAGAAATATAGAGGGGGAGAGTTCTTCATCCGGGGGTCGATTTTCATCATTTCTTTTCGGTTGTGAGGCTCGGATAATCAATCTAACGCGTGTTCTACGGATCTTAATACTTGAATCACTCAAGGTAATATCTCTTGAAACCCTACCTTTTTGGATAATTGGGGATTTTGGGGTTTTGTCCGATTCTTTCCGTTTCGTTGATGGATTCATGATGAATATGATTATTCTTGTTGGTATTCTTAGTTTCCCTACGGATTCATGGTATATTTCGTGATTTTTACGGAATCGATAGGGTTCGGTTGTGGTCCGCCCTCGTTGTTGTTTGTATACGAATATACATGAATCGTAGGCGGGTTTCCGGGAGTATTCCATTTCCATAATCGTTTAGAAGTGGTTGTGATTGTGCTATTCAAATCGTTAGGTTCATTTCCGCCTTCCTTTGCGGTCGTGTTCAACTCTTCCGCTCCGCTCGTGTCATCGTCTATTTAATCGAGGCAAGTATTCTTTTGGAAACCTTTATGCTTAACATGAAATGGTGATGTAGATTACTTGTGTGTAACTCACCTCGTGTTGGCCGACGGGGTCAAGGAGGGAAATCTATGCCGCCGCCCGGATTTCACGAGTTTCGTACCGCTAGCCAACTCGTTAGGGTCCTTGCAAGGCCCCGAGTGAGAATGTATCCGCCGCCCTGTTCTCACGGCATAGCGTGTGCGTGGTTTTGTTTTTCAAATTGTAGCCAACTCGGTAGGGTCCCTGCGAGGCCTCGAGCGAGAATGTATCTTGCCGCCCTGTTCTCGAGGCTAATTGTTGACTGTTTATTTTACGTAAAAAGAAATGTCTTTTTTTGGTTTTTGGAATGATATTGGTGCATGTACTATGGAATGTGTAAGCGATTGGTTTGCCTGGATTACTTGTACTAGCGTAATTGCTAACCCCTCTGGGGACCCGTTTTGGGGAAATTCTTGTTATGGATTTCAGGTTATGACTACCCGGACGAGCGAGCACCAGGACAGTACGAGGATGTTGGCCAGGGTCGTTGACATGTGCATTTGGGTCTACTTATTTCCTTTGTCCATTTCGATATGGTTGTTCCCACAGTTTTAAACTTATAGATTGTACTCGCGAGTACTTAGGCTTTTCGTTTCAAACTCCGTATTGTATTACTTTAAATTGTCAAGTTGTTGTTTGATGCTTATTCTGCCGGTTGTTCGGGTGTATATTTATATGTCATATTATTTAATTATGTATCCTCGCTAACCAAGATGGTTAGTCGAGCGGAGTTTTCCTATTGTAGCCTGGTAGGTCCCATGTAGGGGTCTACGGCGCTGTAACATATTTCCGAATATCTCGGGGTGTTACAGTTTCGAGTTTCTCGTAAGTTCATTTAATATTATTATTCATGTTGCGAGATTTGGCTTGGTGTTTCGATCACATATTCGTGATTTTGGGGCGTTTTGGGCCATTTTCGTAATTTCCCAAAGTTTGGGGTAATTACTTTTCGTTGTCGGATTTCGAGCCTTCGGGTGGTCAGAATCGTGTGTTCTCTTAGTGCTCAAATTCGTCTTTGCGAGTACTTCGTAACCGTATCTTCGATTCGTATTCAGGTTCGGGTTTCGGGGTTGTTCGGGCCGTCGGAGTTGGCCCCGGCCGAGTCATGGCCGGGCAGTCTCGATCCAGGCCGGCACTGGCCGAGTTACGGCCGTTAGTGCTCGGCAGTTACGTACGTAAGGCCGGTTATGTACGTAAGGCCCTGGCCGGTAACGTACGTAACGTTTCCGGCATTTCTAGGCAGCGAGTTCGGCCATGGCCGGTTACGTACGTAAGCCATGGCCGGTTACGTACGTAAGGCGGCCGGCAGTCAGCCTATTTAAGGCCAGCAGACGTTTTCTTCAGTCATTTCTCACTCGTTTTTCTTCTCTTCCGCGGCTGGGGGTGTGTTGATCATGGAGAGATGTTGTTGGACAACATATCCACGAAGTTCTTGAGTTTCTATCATCAATCAACAATCCTATAACATCCTCCGATCTACCGAATCAGGTCAGATTTCCTAGAAATCTAGTTTTGGGGAATTTGGGTGTTTTGGTTGTTTTCATCCGTTTAATCCGATTTAACTTAGGATTATGATGTATTGATGATTATTTAGATGTATTATATCATTTCCTTTATTATTCCATGGTTGGATCGTATCGATTCGTTGTTTTGGTCGAGTTCTTGATCGACGCCTTGAAGGTGTCCGGTAGAATGTCATAGAGGGGTTTTCGGACGTTCTACGATTATTCTTCCTCGTATGATCGTTGATTTATTAATTATATGTTATTAGGGTCGAGTTTCTTGCGAAGAAACCGAGTTGAACCCTTCCGTTCGTTGTCGTCTTCCTTTTCGATAGCATCGGGCATTTCGAAGCTTTCCGGTTGAGCCGTGTTCGTCGGAATACTTGCGTGCCGATTTCGAGGCAAGTACCTTATCCATACAATTCTTATTTTATGGATATGATAATTAGTGATCGTCTCCTTGTGTTTATTTGATCGTTTGAATTTCACTTTCAAAGATTCGGTTTAGCCTTGTTAAAGGCTTGCTTTCAAAATGCGTGTGTTTTGTGAATGGTGTGGTTTGAGAATGACTATGTGAACTCTATGGATATGTTTGGTGTTGATGTTGCACTTGGTATTCCATGTGGACGTATATTATTTCATTTCGGTGCGTTGTGGTTTGACGTGGTGTTTTGCTAAGTGTTGATGGCTCTGGGTGAATTGTTTGGATATCTTTGTTGTATTGTGCTATATATGTGATTGTGTGGATGTGGGCGGGGCCTACGGCGGCACATGGCATGTGATCATGTGGCCAGGATGCAACAAGCGATTGATCCAACCGTGAGAGCCTAAGAAAAACTACGGTGGCACATGGCATGTGATCATGTGGCCAGGATGCAACAAGTGATTGATCCAACCGTGAGCGCCAAAGTTAATCTACGGTGGCACATGGCATGCGATCATGTGGCCAGGATGCAACAAGTGATTGATCCAATCATGAGATGTTGTGATTTGTTTTGCTAGCCAGCTCGGGAGGGTCCTTTGAGGCCTCGGGTGGGATGTCTGTGGTGGCGTCCCGGTCCTAGGCGATGCGCGTGCGTGATTATGTTTTGTTGAATTGTATGTCCGTTGAGGACACGTGATGTTGGGCTCTGGCCCTGTGAATTGTTGTCGGTTTTCTATTTGCGAAAACAAAACCTTTGGGCTGTGACCCCTGTTGATTTTGGAAAGATAAGGATTTGATAATCCTAAATTGTTTTCTATTAAAACTCTCGATGGCATTTTAAACTGTTTCATAAATTGTTTCCCTTTAATTGTGGTCTTTCGGTTTTGGAATGTTTTACCCAAACTCTTGCCTCGGGAAGTACTTTTCGTTACTTTTGGATTTTCGAGGATTCCTGGTTATTGTTATTCGTGGAATGTGAATTGTATTGCTCGTATTTGCACTTTGTTCTTGCACTAGCAAAACAGTGGAGTTTTGCTAACCCCCGAGTATTCGGGGGGTGGATGTCTGTTTTTGCATTCAGGTTTGGGAGCATAACACAGGGTCGGCACGAAGGATGATGAAAGATGAACGATACTAATCACACGAGGATCCGTATGAGGTCATTGGTTTAGTTATAGTTTATTTTCCACTGCAGTATTCTTTCCCGTTGTACGGGAGTGTTTGTATTCGACCCCTGCGTGGGTATGTAATGAGTTTGAGTTGTATGTATTTATTGAAAGACCAAATCGGTCTACTGAGTTATTTCAGCCTTAAAGGCATTTTTGAGATATTCTATGTTGTTATCAGCCTGGTAGACCCTTGAGGAAAGGTTCTACGGCGTGTAATATCCCTGAGCGGATTGGGGGTGTTACATAAATGGTATAGGAGCTTAGGTTGTGGAAACCTAGGCTGTCGGGTTTACTGGTGTCTGTTGAGTTTTGTCTCGTCAGATTTTGTCTAACTGAGTCGTGTCACGACGCGTCGTCTGAGTTGGTTGGTCGTGATTAGTATCGTGGGGCGATCATCATCTTCGTGCGACCTGTGGATGTAAGTCTCCCTTCTTTGTGTTTGTGCCTCGTCCTAAGCGAGTTACATGTATTATGAGTTAATTGACGGAATCCTCTTATGGATTTTGATTTCTTGATATGTGGTTATTTGACCCTCATATTTCGTTCATATGAGGAGTAGTGTTGCTGGATTGTGCATGTTTGACTTTATTTCTTTTATCCGCTGCGTGAGTTCTTTTGTAATGGCTTTCGGTATTTTACCGACTGAGTTTTATTTCAAAAACCGATTCCCTTAACCGAGTTTTTGGCATTATGGCCTTGATCTTTTTGGCGAAATTCTTATGACAGTATTTAGTATTTTGTAAATGGCTTTTGTAAGTTTTTGAAACATTACCGTCATCGGCCTTTTTGACATTTTTTTTATAAATGGTTTTTAGTCTGGTGGGTTCTGGCGCGGGACCCATGGCGCCATTATGATCCGTGTAATTACCTGATATTATTGGGCATTCCCATTGAATTATTTTTGAAAACCTTGAGTATCTTAGAAAATAAATTTCGAGACGTACTTTTAAAATGAATTATTTTCTCGTGGTACATCCAAGGTGCCATAATATATTTCAAAATTCTTCTACCTCGAGGACCAAAAAGTTTTGAGATATTTTCAATGTTTTAAAAACATTTTTACTTAGACCCGAGGGTCGAATATTCTGAATGTTTTTCACTAAGAGAAAGTGTCCTCATTTTTTTCTAATGCGAAATGGTTCTCCAAAATCTCGATAACGATGTTTCATGTTTGTACTTTTTTGAAAGGTGATACTCAAGATCAACCGGTGTTTTTTTTGAAATTATTTTCAAAAGGTGGTTTTCGTTTTTAAAACCCATCATTTCCTGCTTGTGGTCGGAGAAGGTGTGTACGATGTTGGTATTGTTGTTAGGGTGTTAGCCCTCCGAATTGTGATTGAATTGGTGGTGTGAACGTTGAGTCGTTCGCCACGCATATGTTTCGTTAGCCCGTTGTGGGAGATGTGATGATGATCTTTAATGTTGTCATTTCGTGGTGGCTTGCGTGTTGTCGCACCTATGTGAGCTGTTAAAGCTTGGATTTTTGTGCGTTTATGCACATTGGTGATTGTTTCATGATGTTTATGATTGTGTGCTGGCTATCGTTCGGGCCGTTGTAATCGTCGAACGATGCCGTTGTTGTGATTTATGTAAACGTTGATATGTTATGCTGAGTTGGCATCTCCGGTATGTTGTTTTGCGGTGTTATGTTCCATTGTATCTAGCATCTGTATTTTCGATATGCCGAGCCGAGGCATTTCGAACGTATTGTGCCGGGGGCATGTACGTGCAAATTGTCCTTCTCTTCAGTAACGCTTTTCAAGTGTGGACCCGAGAGACACAGGATCCAGTTTTGCGAGTTGGGTTCCAAGTCTTTCGAGGCGCGAACTTCAGTACAGATATGAGGATCTGCTCTGAGAGGCCCAGTGGAGATTTTTCTGTCGGTTGCTTTTTGTGTGGTTACCTTGTTTCCGTTGTTGTGAGCTGCGGGGACGACATTTCTTTTATAAGAGGTCGAATGTAATACCCGTATTGTTTTTGGACTTCTGCATTTCCTCTTTCTCAAGTCTTTCGGCTCGCTCGTGTTCGTTGATACTTTCTGAACTTGTTCTGTATTCCGGTTTCATTGTTCGAACGAGCTGTGATCTTGTTTTGGGTCGATCTGGTTATCGCTGTGACTTTTCCGAGTTCGGTCCGATTTTTGTGAACCTTGCTCGGAAGTAACATCTTTTGATTCTACTAGTTCTTTTATTCGAGGTGGATCGGATTTTGAACTTCTGTATTTTCGACTCTGTCGACTCGTTTACGTTCGTTGACATTTTCTGAGCTTGTCCTGCCCCTTGCTTTTGTTGATCGAACGAGTGTGGTATTGTTTCGGAATAACTCGTTTGTCGTTGTGATTTTTCAATTGCTATTCCCTTTCCTGTGGATCTTATGTGAATGCACATCTTGTTGTTTTCACCGGATCATATATATTGTCTCGAATCGAGATGCGAACCTTGGAATTGTTTGAATTTTATTGTTCTTCGTGATACGAACATGAGTGTTCGATTTTTTCTGTCTCGATCGTTGTGGTTCGATCGTTTGATTGTTCGGTTTTTGTTGATCTCGTTTCATGATTGTTGAACGTTCAAGACTCCTTCCTAATTTCCTTATGTTCGGGAAATTAGTCTCGTTTTAGATCTTCCAACCCTTGGGAGGTGGAATTCCGTATTTGTTCAGCGATTGGCTCGCGTGTTGATTGATGTACCGTTGGGGTGGTCAATCATATTGATTTTCGTTCGTTGTGTTTTGTGATTGTTCGGATAATCGACTTGGTTCTATTATGTGTTTGATGACGCTTGTCACTTGTTGGTTTTATTATGTTTCTAACGGTGGCATTGTGTTGGTCGTCGTGGAGCGCGTTTTCACGCTGTATATTCCTTTGCGTTGCTTGTAACATTTCGCCGTCGGGCGCGAGTTTTCGGTTTTTGTGTATCTCGTCGAGTTTTCCTGGCGGAGATATTGCTTCTCCCTACTTATTTTAAGTTTCGGGACGAAACTTCTTTTAAGGAGGGTAGAATGTAATACCCGTAATTTCGATTTCTAGTAATTTCTTTTTTCGAAGAAAGTCAGTTTTGACGACTCGCTCATGACCGTTTCGTCATTCCGAGAATGATTAATTCTGCACTTTTTGTCATCCGAGCTCGTTTCGGTGTCGTTTTGTTGAGTTCCGTGCTTTTTGGCGACTTTTCCGCACTTGAGTTCGATTCTTGCGAATCTCGTCCGAAACTGTTGTTTCGAGTTTCTCGTAAGTTCATTTAATGTTATTATTCATGTTGCGAGATTTGGCTTGGTGTTTCGATCACGTATCGTGATTTTCGGGCGTTTTGGGCCATTTTCGTAATTTCCCAAAGTTTGGGGTAATTACTTTTCGTTGTTGGATTTCGAGCCTTCGGGTGGTCGGAATCGTGTGTTCTCTTAGTGCTCAAATTCGTCTTTGCGAGTACTTCGTAACCGTATCTTCGATTCGTATTCAGGTTCGGGTTTCGGGGTCGTTCGGGCCGTCGGAGTTGGCCCTGGCCGAGTCATGGCCGGGCAGTCTGGATCCAGGCCGGCACTGGCCGAGTTACGGCCTTTAGTGCTCGGCAGTTACGTACGTAAGGCCGGTTACGTACGTAAGGCCCTGGCCGGTAACGTACGTAACATTTCTGGCATTTCTAAGCAGCGAGTTCGGCCATGGCGATTCGTCGTAAGCCATGGCGATTACGTCGTAAGGCGGCCGTCGGCTATTTAAGGCCGATGACGTTTTCTTCAGTCATCTCTCACTCGTTTTTCTTCTCTTCCGCGGCTGGGGGTGTGTTGATCATGGAGAGATGTTGTTGGACAACATATCCACGAAGTTCTTGAGTTTCTATCATCAATCAACAATCCTATAACATCCTCCGATCTACCGAATCAGGTCAGATTTCCTAGAAATCTAGTTTTGGGGAATTTGGGTGTTTTGGTTGTTTTCATCCGTTTAATCCGATTTAACTTAGGATTATGATGTATTGATGATTATTTAGATATATTATATCATTTCCTTTATTATTCCATGGTTGGATCGTATCGATTCGTTGTTTTGGTCGAGTTCTTGATCGACGCCTTGAAGGTGTCCGGTAGAATGTCATAGAGGGGTTTTCGGACGTTCTACGATTATTCTTCCTCGTATGATCGTTGATTTATTAATTATATGTTATTAGGGTCGAGTTTCTTGCGAAGAAACCGAGTTGAACCCTTCCGTTCGTTGTCGTCTTCCTTTTCGATAGCATCGGGCGTTTCGAAGCTTTCCGGTTGAGCCGTGTTCGTCGGAATACTTGCGTGCCGATTTCGAGGCAAGTACATTGTCCATACAATTCTTATTTTATGGATATGATAATTAGTGATCGTCTCCTTGTGTTTATTTGATCGTTTGAATTTCACTTTCAAAGATTCGGTTTAGCCTTGTTAAAGGCTTGCTTTCAAAATGAGTGTGTTTTGTGAATGGTGTGGTTTGAGAATGACTATGTGAACTCTATGGATATGTTTGGTGTTGATGTTGCACTTGGTATTACATGTGGACGTATATTATTTCATTTCGGTGCGTTGTGGTTTGACGTGGTGTTTTGCTAAGTGTTGATGCCTCTGGGTGAATTGTTTGGATATCTTTGTTGTATTGTGCTATATATGTGATTGTGTGGATGTGGGCGGGGACTACGGTGGCATATGGCATGTGATCATGTGGCCAGGATGCAACAAGCGATTGATCCAACCGTGAGAGCCTAAGAAAAACTACGGTGGCACATGGCATGTGATCATGTGGCCAGGATGCAACAAGTGATTGATCCAACCGTGAGCGCCAAAGTTAATCTACGGTGGCACATGGCATGCGATCATGTGGCCAGGATGCAACAATTGATTGATCCAACCGTGAGATGTTGTGATTTGTTTCGCTAGCCAGCTCGGGAGGGTCCTTTGAGGCCTCGGGTGGGATGTCTGTGGTGGCGTCCTGGTCCTAGGCGATGCGCGTGCGTGATTATGTTTCATTGAATTGTATGTCCGTTGAGGACACGTGATGTTGGGCTCTAGCCCTGTGAATTGTTGTCGGTTTTCTATTTGCGAAAACAAAATCTTTGGGCTGTGACCCCTGTTGATTTTGGAAAGATAAGGATTTGATAATCCTAAATTGTTTTCTATTAAAACTCTCGATGACATTTTAAACTGTTTCATAAATTGTTTCCCTTTAATTGTGGTCTTTCGGTTTTGGAATGTTTTACCCAAACTCTTGCCTCGGGAAGTACTTTTCATTACTTTTGGATTTTTGAGGATTCCTGGTTATTGTTATTCGTGGAATGTGAATTGTATGGCTCGTATTTGCACTTTGTTCTTGCACTAGAAAAACAGTGGAGTTTTGCTAACCCCCGAGTATTCGGGGGGTGGATGTCTGTTTTTGCATTCAGGTTTGGGAGCATAACACAAGGTCGGCATGAAGGATGATGAAAGATGAACGATACTAATCACACGAGGATCCGTATGAGGTCATTGGTTTAGTTATAGTTTATTTTCCGCTGCAGTGTTCTTTCCCGTTGTACGAGAGTGTTTGTATTCGACCCCTGCGTGGGTATGTAATGAGTTTGAGTTGTATGTATTTATTGAAAGACCAAATCGGTCTACTGAGTCATTTTAGCCTTAAAGGCATTTTTGAGATGTTTTATGTTGTTATCAGCCTGGTAGATCCTTGAGGAAAGGTTCTACGACGTGTAATATCCCTGAGCGGATTGGGGGTGTTACAGTATTAGCGCACGCTAGCGCAAGTGAGGCAGACAGCCCAGAAGGTACTGGGCTGATTTGGGAAATTCGTAGCGCACGCTGTTGGGTTCCGGGGTCGGATATTTGCACCGTTTGCGGAAGCGTAAATAACAAGTGCGGAAAATAAAAGTACACGGGGATTTATAGAGGTTCGTCTATAAACGAGCCTACATCCTCTCTTTATCTTTTTCAATAGGTTAAAGATAGCAACCTCTACGCCTCTCTTCTATCGGTCGAGGTATAACCGCTTACAATCACATCTTCTATTGGTCCGTGATAAACCACTCGTACTTGTCTTTGCGTCGGTCCAAGTTAAACCATTTTCCTTTTAGTAGGACAATGAATCAACCTCTCTAGCTTTCTGTGGGTACTAGATAAACTTCACGAAGATAGCGATTGCGATTCTAACAATGCCGGATCCTTAATCCTAATAACACCGAATCCAATCGTATCTTTTCTTTTACCACTCGTGTATGATTTTGTGTATAACACTCAATCACTCAATGTAAGCTCAATATTACAACAATAATAATATCAATATGAAACTGAGATGATTATCTCGTATGCTTGAAGTTGTTGTACTGAATCAATACCATAGGCATGGTATTTATAGCCTTCTTGATCAAACTAGCCGTTAGCAATCTGGCACTTCATTACGGCCACTATCTCCTTCCCATTACGGCCGTTAGCCGTCTTACGTACGTTAACATAACATTGTTACGTACGTTAGCATCTCCCAGTAAAAGTCCAGTAGCTTTCGATTTTTTTCCTTACGTACGTTATTAAGACATCATTACATATGTTATAATAGGTCAATATGTCCGTTGCTTGCTGACTTATGCCATGACGTCATTTCCAATGTTCATCTTGTTTGAACTCAGAATCTTCTCATTACGTACGTTATAAACATGCTGTTACGTACGTTATGATTCCAATATTACGTACGCTATACAATACTCGTTGTGTACGTTATCTTAGTCCAGAACACCTTTTTGAGTCTTCATTTTCTTCGATTCCTTTTTTTTTTTCTACAATACGGATGGTGGATGGAGTCTGATTCCTTTTTTTTTTTTGTAAATTCCTATTTTCTTTAATTTCATGTTATCTTTTAATTTATTTTTCAGTTTTTTTTTTATAATTATTCTCTTTTTTTATTTGCTTTTTTCTCTACTTTTTCCCTCTTTTTTCCTTTTATGTTATTTATGTAACGATTATTGACAGTTTCAAAGTTTGATTCATGTCAGCCGACCCCAAATCATTTTGGGACTAAGGCTTAGATGTTGTTGTTGACTTGCTTCGCCTCTTCGTTGTTTTGTTTTGCTTATCAACTTTAATCATCAAAACATTATTAATATATGTATGGAACAAAATGTTCCAACAATCTCCCCCTTTTTGATGATTACAAAACAACACTTCGTCAATGGGATTTACCTGCAAAAATACAAATATATGTATATGTATACAGACCAAAGTTTTTGACTTTGTCCGTTTCGTTAATTTCTTCTCCTATTTCTTTTTCGACTCCTTCTTTTCTTTTCTCCTTTTCTTTCCTCATTTTCAAATTTTCATCGTCTTTTCGACGTCTCCTCATTTTTCGTTTTCTGTCATTTTCGACTTCTTCTTTTTATTTTCCTTTTCGACTTCTTCGTTTCTCCCCCTTTTTGTATGCTTTCTTTTTCTTCGATTTTCTCCCCCTTTCACGGTTAATCACATTTTCGACTTATTTCTCCATTCTCCTATCTCTCCCCCTTTTTGTATTAATCAAAAAATGCAATAAAATACCAAAAAAATTCAATAAATAATGAAATATGCAAAAATACAAGGGTATTGACTCCCCCTGAAAATATTATCCGTTTTAAAAAAATTACTCCCCCTGAGTAAAATACCAAAAATCAATATTTGGGGATCCAACCTATAGATGGTTTTCGTTTAGAAATGTAGACGATATTTGAAACGATTGTTCCTTTAGGAACCCAAATTTTCTTAATTTTTATCGTCTGTCTCGGGCTTTTGCAACTTGAACTATGATGCCCGATTTTTAAACACTTTTCGCTATGGGGTATCTTGAAATTAACGGATTCGTTTTTCAAACGAGTTTTGAATCCTAACCCCTCTTTATTCAAAGTAAATTTTTGAACACCAAGCATTTGTTCAAATTTCTCGTTTCCACACGAGAATTTCTTTGTCAAAGATTTAAGTTCATCTTGAACTTTTAAAAGATCATTCTTTAAAATATTCTCATTTTCAATGTATTTCGAATGATCGATTTCAACAAATTTTCCCTTCTCGATAATTTTGGAATTTTCAATTTCCAAGGATTTAATTTTAGACCTGTGGGATTTGATTTTCGATAAAGCATTTTGGAAATCCGTGTAACACCCCAAAATCCTATTGGGTTATTACAGTGCCGTGGACCCCACGCCAGGAGATCCACTAGGCGAACATGACTAAAATACAATAAATTACACAATAAGGGAAAATCATAGTCCCTACCATGACATCCGACACAATATTCCGATAAGAAATTTCAACGACAAAAGTGGCCTACATGGCCAAAAATGAAATACAGCAACATCCACGAACATCTGTTCGGGTAATACAACACGACAAGAACTGACAAGACTGGAGTACACTCCAACTGCCTGACCGACAATGAACAACTCGGACTAGTATCGCTCGAATGCCTCGTCGCCATCGCCATGCCCCTGTGTCTCAACTCCCTCCTCGCAATCACCTAAAACATGAAAACATGTTCCACCCCCACGGGGTTAGTCATCCAGATAATGAACATCAAATACATGTATAACATGATATGCATCCAAAGGCAGAATGAAATGGTACAATGATAATAATAATACGAGATGCTCACAAACCAAGGTAAGAACCGAGCATTCGTGAAATACTATGCCCACGGCATACTATTAATACCTGTTCGACAGGTTAGAACATAAGTGCCCAACGGAGAATCAAAATCACAGAATACCACAATGAATTACACGACATGAACCAAACCAGGACTGAATTAATTATGAATCACAATGCCCGAAGGCTCTAATGAAATTACCAGGACAATAATAAAGGCTTGAAAGCCACTCAGTCGAAGCTGTCAAATTATCACAATCACATGAAGCCAAAACAGCCCGCAGCTATTATTGATTAGGGCCGAAGCCACGGCATGAAGGCGTATCACCATTAGGGCCGAAGCCACGGCACGAAGCCGTATCACAATTAGGGCCGAAGCCACGGCACGAAGCCGTATCACCATTAGGGCCGAAGCCACGGCACGAAGCCGTATCACAATTAGGGCCGAAGCCACGGCACGAAGGCGTATCACCAATAGGGCCGAAGCCACGACATGAAGCCATATCACAATTAGGGCCGAAGCCACGACATGAAGCCGTATCACCATTAATGATAGTGTGCTGCCTTGAGTCGGCCAACACGATGACAGTAACACACGGATAGGCACCGTCCTCGACAGTCCCAATTCAACACCTCGATTGCCTTAGGATGGCCAACCGATAACAATGATGCAGCGGATGATTCCATGAATGATTGAGCGCTTCGATTGGCTTAGAATGGCCAATCGATACGAATGATACGATGAATGATTGAATACCTCGATTGCCTTAGAACGGTCAATAGATAACAATGATATGGTGAATGATTGAACATTTCGATTTGCCTGAGAACGGCCAATCGATGACAATGATACGAAGGATGCCTCGGCACCTTTTATCGGTAACCGACGACGAAGATGAGAAATGAATACGCCAATGCCTTTAATCGGCCAATACGGTTTTAATGACAACCCCAACAATAATAACGATGATCTGAACGATGTCTTAGATTGACATCAATATTAACAACAATCGATACATCGATACCGCGAACCGGCTATCGACAATGATATTAATAACGAGTATCACAATGCCTTGAAGCGGCCATTAACGGACAATAATAAACATTTGGCATAGTTGCCGAAAGGTATCGTATCAAACGATCCCTTAATATCAATGAATTAATGAAGAGACTAAGTCTCGGAATGATACAACACATTCATACACATATATGATGACATTAATCTCATTGACTAGTACAAGTATAAAACTTGCCTCAAACCGAATGCGAGAAGTTACTTCCACAATCAACGTCCTTAATGAAATTATCGGCCCCTCAAACAACCTTCAATAATACGATTACCAACAATCCGATCAATATACGAATCAAACATGAATATAACGAACTCAAAATGTCGATACGATTAAACCAAGTTCATTGGGGCATTATATCGAACACTTTGTGGCCAACTTCGATTGTTTATAACCAAACCTCAATAATACCAACATCAAATCCCCAAGAAGTGTTTCAAACCAACAAAACATCTTCAATACGATCAATAATCCATTATGAATATCCAAAATCGTGATTTCAACAACAATTAATCGAAAACCACCAAATCCAACACAATATTCAAAGTGTTCTTGAATAATCCTTCAATAATCCAATGAATAATCAAACATGTCCATAATCATGTGTATATCACTTCATACAACACGATCTTAACATCCAAAACATCATATCTCAAAATAAAATCGAAATCCAAGATGTTGGAGAAAATACCTTTGAAGATCCAAGTACTTTAATCCGATGAAATCGCGTAAGATCGACAATCCGAGCTCCACAACCGAATGAAAATGATGAAAAATGAATACTCAAGTGATAGATGAAGAAAATTCTCTCCCTCAAGCCTTCTCTCTCGAACAAGGTGGATGAAATGAAAAAAATGAGTGAATCTCGCTGAAAAAAACGCAATTATAGTGCTGACTGCACTGTGTGCCGCGGCCCGGCCGAAGTGTGCCGCGGCACAGGGCCAAAATTGCCCCCAGTGATCGGCAGTGTGCCGCGGCCCTGTCGGCATGAGCCGCGGCTCACAGTACAGACGGGTCGGCCAGAACAATTGCAACACGAGTGTGCCGCGGCAGTGACTCGGCAGTGTGCCGCGGCCCACGGTACAGGCTGCTCGGCCAAATCTGGAAAATGAGAGTGACTTAGCTATTTCGACCATAACTCCCTCGTCCGGACTCCGATTGACTCACCGTTTGAACCATTGGAAATCTAACTCGATGCTTTATAATATAGAAAAGATTAAGAATTTTTGGAGTTCCCAAAAATTAATGGTGATTTAACAAAGTCGGACTCATACGTGGAAAAGTCGCTAAAGAACACGGAATTTAACAGAACGACACCGAGACGAACTCGGATGACAAAAAGTGTAGAATTAATCATTCTCGGAATGACGAAAAGGTAACAATAGAGTCGCTAAGATGGACTTCCGCCAAAAAAATAAAATTACCGAATGAAATTACTGAATGATAATGACTGAATTACAACCGGGTATTACATACTCCCCCCCTTAAAAAGAGTTTCGTCCTCGAAACTAAGGGTAGACAACTCGGGATATGAACTATCCATGATGATCTGAAAACAATAATGCCCAAATAGTTCTCGGGACCAAATCAAACGCACGCCCAAGTCCCCAAGACCTGACGTCTCGGATCACAGTGAACGATTTCCCAAATTATCACGAAGTCTTGAGTACAAAGCCAAAGGGACGAATTCTCAACAAATTATCCAAATCTCAAGATTCCCAAATATGATCATAATAAAATAGATCAACAATAAATGATCCACCGTCACGATACATTAATACGGATAGATTTACACAGTCATCCAAAAACAAGGTTACATCTCAAATGTACCATATATCGATATCCTTCCATATCATCGATCTCCTCTATCTCAACGATTTAAGGTAGACCCAAATCTGAACTCACCGCACAATATGATCTCGGAAGGTCACAAGAACAAAATGATCATAATGAATGATAATGAATCGAAATCCCACAAGGATTAAGAATGACTCATCGAGGTGAATTAATAAATTAATGAGTGATAGCTCCATGAAGTGATTGGAACCGCCGTTCCTCATGAATTGAATGATTAATCGATAATTATGAGTCCCAACATGATTGATATATATAATGAATGAATTATATGAATGAATGAACGACAATGAAATGAATGATTATCCCATTAACGAACAAGAATTAACTTGTTCAAACCGGTGATGAATGTCCTTACCTCTGGCCCTCGAGGCCTGATAGGGTCCCTTGGATGATGCACGGGATAGAGTAACGAAGTCTCTCGAGGCCCTTGAGTTCTTTTGAGATTTACTGGCACTAATACTCCTGCAGTATTTATGCCGGTGTCCCTGCCTCCCACACAAAAAACAAACAATAGCTGGCACCGTACACCGGGTACTAACATGACTTGCTGAATCACAGTTAAAGCAAACAACAGTCGAACTCGTCGCCTGAGAGGAAGATGCTATCCCAGCACAAAGACGACTAGAAAACGACCCCTTGGACGTCGGAGCCCGATGTCCCTCTGAACGAGCCGGCATTCTAGTCATCTCACCCGAAGAAACTGAAGGATGCTTCTAAGTAAGCTCCTTGATCAAAAGCTCTGCTCCAAGAGCCTTCCCGATGAATTCGCTAAGTGAACTACAATTGTGATTGAACAACTGCATCCTCAACTGCGGATATAGCCTCTTGCTAAAATATTTGATTTTATCCGCCTCAGTACGGATAACTGACGAAGCAAACTGAAGTAGTCCCTGAAACTTCTCAGCAATGACAATAAAACCATCGTCCTCGACGGATTCGGGGTTCAAAACCTCTGACAACTTGGCTTCACGAAGTGGAGCCGGATAATACCTCTCTAACATGAGGGCCTTGAACTCACTCCAACCACAATCGCGATCGGTGGGTTTCACAGAACGCCACCACGAATAAGCACCCTTAATCAAGTAATAAGCCGCTACTGCCACTTTACTCTCTTCCAGACACTGAACCATGTCGAAGAGTTTATCAAAATGCTCAAGCCAATGAACAATATTAGCTGGTTCCGACGAACCCTCAAAAGTAGGCGGCCTCTGACGAGAGATATCGCCAACAATCTGATTCACTACTCCAGTCTGTCCATGAAACGGAACCTGGAATCCCTGTTGCAGTGGACCACGAACCATCGAGGTCTGCATGGTCTCCACTATCCACGTCATATGAGTCATCTGGGCCATCATGCCCTGCACAAATATGAATGGGTCAACCCGAACACCTTCCGAGTGAGCTGCTTCTCGGGTACGACTCCCTGACGGTGAATGATTATCTGACAGTGAATGAGTAGCATATCTATCCGATGAACACATGATAACCCTCGCATCCGCGCGGGCGTTCATACAAGATCCCGGGTTCTGGTCCATACCGCGGCCTCTTCCCCTGCGTCCTCGGACAGCTCTATCCATACTGGAGCAGGAAAGCCACGTGATAATTATAGATCCTGCATGAATATCGCATTATGATTACGAGACGGAATGATAACAATGAGCATACACGCTCTAACATAATGAATGCATTAATAATGCAATAAAACGATCGTCGACATGACGCCGGAATATGATAAGATCGCATGAAAGATCAAGTGAGGTGACAAGACTATCTGATGAAATTCCTGAAATGATTACCTTGAACAAGTTCACAAGGTTGGAAATTTGATTCACAAGATCAACAACTGAACCGTGAGATAGACTGGATGATTAATGAATTAATTGAACAATGAGATTGACTGAGTGATAATGAATTAACTGAGCGATGAGATTGACTGAGTGATGAATGAATCAACTGAGCGATGAGATTAACTGAATGATGAATGAATTAACTGAGCGATGACATTAACTGAGTGATGAATGAATTGACTGAACAATGAGATTGACTGAGTGATGAATGAATTAATTGAACAATGAGATTAACTGAGTGATGAAGGAATTGACTGAGTGATGAATGAATTAACTGAGCAATGATATTGACTGGGTGATGAATGAATTAACCGAGTGATGAATGAATTATCTGAGTAATGATATTGAATGAGTGATGAACGAATTAACTGAGTGATGAATGATATTGACTGAGTGATGAATGAATTAACTGAGTGATGAATGAATTAACTGAGTGATGAATGAATTATCTGAGTAATGATATTGACTGAGTGATGAGCTCAATATGATGATTGAGGATTATTAACTGATGAATGATTTGATCCTTAATGCTTACACAAGTCACACGTGCTCCAAAACAATTAGTCATGAATCAATCATAACACTAATATCACATATATGTTTCAACAAACATGAACAATTAATAACATGATGAATGTATGAACGTAAAGAGAATCGAGTCCTTACACAGGTCATACGAAGCTTCGAGGTCTCATGATACTAGTCCCAACTGACGACGACTCGATGAATGAATGACTCGTGAAGTCGTATTAATATTACGACTCACAAAACCCGACTGTCCAGATTGTCATAACCTGACAGTCCCACTACTACCATATCGGTAGAGCCACATAACTCACATATCAGGGTATCTCACAACCCAAACGCTCTGATACCATCTTCTGTAACACCCCAAAATCCTATTGGGTTATTACAGTGCCGTGGACCCTACGCCAGGAGATCCACCAGGCGAACATGACTAAAATACAATAAATTACATAATAAGGGAAAATCATAGTCCCTACCATGACATCCGACACAATATTTCGATAAGAATTTCAACGACAAAAGTGGCCTACATGGCCAAAAATGAAATACAACAACATCCACGAACATCTGTTCGGGTAATACAACACGACAACAGGTGACAAGACTGGAGTACACTCCAACTGACTGATCGACAATGAACAACTCGGACTAGTATCGCTCGAATGCCTCATCGCCATCGTCATGCCCCTGTGTCTCAACTCTCTCCTCGCAATCACCTAAAACATGAAAACATGTTCCGCTCCCACGTGGTCAGTCATCCAGACAATGAACATCAAATACATGTATAACACGATATGCATCCAAAGGCAGAATGAAACGGTATAATGATAATAATAATACGAGATGCTCACAAACCAAGGTAAGAACCGATCATTCATGAAATACTATGCCCACGGCATACTATTAACACCTGTTCGACAGGTTAGAACATAAGTGCCCAACGGCGAATCAAAATCACAGAATACCACAATGAATTACACGACATGAACCAAACTAGGACTGAATTAATTATGAATCACAATGCCCGAAGGCTCCAATGAAATTACCAGGACAATAATAAAAGATTGAAAGCCACTCAGCCGAAGCTGTCAAATTATCACAATCACATGAAGCCAAAATAGCCCACATCTGTTATTGATTAGGGCCGAAGCCACGGCACGAAGCCATATCACCATTAGGGCCGAAGCCACGGCACGAAGCCGTATCACAATTAGGGCCGAAGCCACGACACGAAGCCGTATCACCATTAGGGCCGAAGCCACGGCACGAAGCCGTATCACAATTAGGGCCGAAGCCACGGCACGAATCCGTATCACCATTAGGTTCGAAGCCACGACCTGAAGCCATATCACAATTAGGGCCGAAGCCACGAAACGGAGCCGTATCACCATTAATGATAGTGTGCTGCCTTGAGTCGGCCAACACGCTGACAGTAACACACGGATAGGCACCGTCCTCGACAGTCCCAATTAAACACCTCGATTGCCTTAGGATGGCCAACCGATAACAATGATGCAGCGGATGATTCCATGAATGATTGAGCGCTTCGATTGGCTTAGAATGGCCAATCGATACGAATGATACGATGAATGATTGAATACCTCGATTGCCTTAGAACGGTCAATCGATAACAATGATATGGTGAATGATTGAACATTTCGATTTGCCTGAGAACGGCCAATCGATGACAATGATACGAAGGATGCCTCGGCACCTTTAATCGGTGACGGCACGAAGATGAGAAATGAATACGCCAATGCCTTTAATCGGCCAATACGGTTTTAATGACAACCCCAACATGAATAACGATGATCTGAACGATGTCTTAGATTGACATCAATATTAACAACAATCGATACATCGATACCGCGAACTAGCTATCGACAATGATATTAATAACGAGTATCACAATGCCTTGAATCGGCCATTAACGGACAATAATAAACATTTGTCATAGTTGCCGAAAGGTATCGTATCAAACGATCTCTTAATATCAATGAATTCATGAAGAGACTAAGTCTCGGAATGATACAACACATTCATACACATATATGATGACATTAATCTCATTGACTAGTACAAGTATAAAACTTGCCTCAAACCGAAGGCGAGAAGGTACTTCCACGATCAACGTCCTTAATGAAATTATCGGCCGCTCGAACAACCTTGAATAATACGATTACCAACAATCCGATCAATATACGAATCAAACATGAATATAACGAACTCAAAACGTCGATACGATTAAACCAAGTTCACTGGGGCATTATATCGAACACTTTGTGTCCAACTTCGATTGTTTATAACCAAACCTCAATAATACCAACATCAAATCCCCAAGAAGTGTTTCAAACCAACAAAACATCTTCAATACGATCAATAATCCATTATGAATATCCAAAATCGTGATTTCAACAACAATTAATCGAAAAGCCCCAAATCCAACACAATATTCAAAGTGTTCTTGAATAATCCTTCAATAATCCAATGAATAATCAAACATGTCCATAATCATGTGTATATCACTTCATACAACATGATCTTAACATCCAAAACATCATATCTCAAAACGAAATCGAAATCCAAGATGTTGGAGAAAATACCTTTGAAGATCCAAGTACTTTAATCCGATGAAATCGCGTTAGATCGACAATCCGAGCTCCACAACTGAATGAAAATGATGAAAAATGAATAATCAAGTGAAAGATGAAGAAAATTCTCTCCCTCAAACCTTCTCTCTCGAACAAGGTGGATGAAATGAAAAAAAATGAGTGAATCTCGCTGAGAAAAACGCAATTATAGTGCTGACTGCACTGTGTGCCGTGGCCCGGCCGAAGTGTGCCACGGCACAGGGCCAAAATTGCCCCCAGTGATCGGCAGTGTGCCGCAGCCCGGCCGAATGTGCCGCGGCAGTGTGCCGCGGCCCTGTCGGCATGAGCCGCGGCTCACAGTACAGACGGGTCGGCCAGAACAATTGCAACACGAGTGTGCCGCGGCCCGGACGGGTGTGCCGCGGCAGTGACTCGGCAGTGTGCCGCGGCCCTGCCGGCATGTGCCGCGGCCCACGGTACAGGCTGCTCGGCCAAATCTGGAAAATGAGAGTGACTTAGCTATTTCGACCATAACTCCCTCGTTAGGACTCCGATTGACTCACCGTTTGAACCATTGGAAAGCTAACTCGATGCTTTATAATATTGCAAAGATTAAGAATTTTTGGAGTTTCCAAAAATTAATGGTGATTTAACAAAGTCGGACTCATATGTGGAAAAGTCGCTAAAGAACACGGAATTCAACAGAACAACACCGCGACAAACTCGGATGAGAAAAAGTGTAGAAATAATCATTCTCGGAATGACGAAAAGGTAACAATAGAGTCTCTAAGATGGACTTGCGCCAAAAAAATAAAATTACCGAATGAAATTACTGAATGATAATGACTGAATTACAACCGGGTATTACAATCCATATGTAATAACTCAAATGCATCAAAAAGTTCATCACGAGAGGATGTACTTACTTGTCTTTCGACATCGCTATCGTCGAACGAACTCCGGGCCATGAGAGCGAGATTATTTTGATTGATAAATTCGTCGTCTTCGTCTTCATCGCTCCAAGTAGCCATGAGAACCTCCTTCTTGGGTTTAGCTCGGCAATGCTTAGCGAAGTGGCCTGGTTTTCCACATAGTCGACAAGAATTGTCGAACTTCTTAGATTCGCTCGAGATATCCTTCTTCCTCCGGTTTAGTAAGGTTTGGAATTTATTAATATTTTTGGCATAGTATGCCATTTCTTCGTCGCTTTCCTCCACAGGAATTTCTTCTTTCTTCCTCGATATCTTAGCCTTCATGGCTAACGATCGTTCCTTCAGCTTAGGTTTGACACTTCATGATTTTAACACGATCTCATAATTAATTAGTGAACCAACGAGGGCGCTAAAATCAACAGTGTTGAGATCTTTGGATTCCATAATAGCGGTCACGGTGCCGTCCCATTCGCTAGGTAGTGATCTTAAAATTTTTTTAACTTTTTCACTACTAGATAATGGTTTACCAAACGAAGCAAGTCCATTTGTGATAACCAAGAATCGGTCGAGCATATTGGTGATGGACTCGTCACCTTTCATCATAAATAACTCGTAGTCATGGAGAAGCATATTGATTTTAGTCTCCTTGACTTGAGTCGTCCCTTCGTGTGTGATTTCTAGAATTTTTCATATTTCTTTCGCACTCTCACACGATGAGATTCGATTGACCTCTTCCGGATTTAAGGCACAAAATAAGAGTTGAGTAGCCTTACAATTTAGATGGTCATTTTTCCAATCGGTATCGTCGTATTCTTCGAAAGATTTGAGCGTACCGTCGGATTTGATAGGAACTTTTCGGCCGAGACAAATAATCTTCCAAATATCTATATCGTAGGCACGAATAAAGATCGACATCTTTTTCTTCCATGTTAAATAATTTGAGCCATCAAAGAATGGTGGTCGGTTGAGAGCAAGGCCTTCGACTGGAGAGAATTGAAACGCCAATGGATCTTTTTCTCCTCGGATGTTAAGCCATGTATTGGAGTACCGCTCCGATACCAATTATTGGGTTTCGGGGTCGGATATTTGTGCCGTTTGCGGAAGCGTAAATAACAAGTGCGGAAAATAAAAGTACACGAGGATTTATAGAGGTTCGGCTATAAACGAACCTATGTCCTCTCTGTATCTTTTTCAATAGGTTAAAGATAGCAACCTCTAGACCTTTCTTCTATCGGTCGAGGTATAACCACTTACAATCACGTCTTCTATTGGTCCGTGCTAAACCACTCGTACTTGTCTTTGCGTCGGTCCAAGTTAAACCGTTTTCCTGTAGGACAAGAAATCAACCTCTCTAGCTTTCTGTGGGTACTAGATAAACCTCACGAAGATAGCGATTGCGATTCTAACAATGCCGGATCCTTGATCCTAATAACACCTAATCCAATCATATCTTTTCTTTTACCACTCGTGTATGATTTTGTGTATAACACTCAATCACTCAATGTAAGCTCAATATTACAACAACAATAATATCAATATGAAACTCAGATGATTATCTCGTATGCTTGAAGTTGTTGTACTGAATCAATACCATAGGCATGGTATTTATAGCCTTCTTGATCAAACTAGCCGTTAGCAATCTGACACTTCATTACGGCCGCTATCTCTTTCCCATTACGGCCGTTAGCCGTCTTACATACGTTAACATAACATTGTTACGTACATTAGCATCTCCCAGTAAGAGTCCAGTAGCTTTCGTTTCGTTTCCTTACGTACGTTATTAAGACATCATTACGTACGTTATAATAGGTCAATATGTCAGTTGCTTGCTGACTTATGCCATGACGTCATTTCCAATGTTTATCTTGTTTGAACTCAGAATCTTCTCATTACGTACGTTATAAACATGCTGTTACGTATGTTATGATTCCAATATTACGTACGCTATACAATACTCATTGCGTACGTTAGCTTAGTCCAGAACACCTTTTTGAGTCTTCATTTTCTTCGATTCTTGCTTCGCCTCTTGGTTGTTTTGTTTTGCTTATCAACTTTAATCATCAAAACATTATTAATATATGTATGGAACAAAATGTTCCAACACATGCTACGAGTGATAAGTAGCGTACACTAATTGTGTTGCTAACGCACGCTAAGTCATATTAGTAACGCAGGCTAACGCGAGCAAGGCAGAGGACAGTAGGTCCTGGACTTCAATTTCTGAGTATCAGACATCAGTTAGCGCACGCTAACATTTGGGATTAATGCACGCCATCGGTAAGGTATTAGCGCACGCTACCAAGTTCGTAGCGCACGCTAACGAGGCAGTCAGAACTCACTGGACTGCCCAGTAAACTGCTAGTGCACGCTAAACATCAGGACATAGCGTGCGCTAAGTTGGATTACTATAAATGGGACAGTTCGATCCAGAATCATCATTTTTCATTTTCTCCTCCTCCTTCCATCGGTTTTGGGCGATTTTGAATGTTCTGGAGAGATCTTTTCGAGCTGCATTCACCTATCATCATCTTCAAGCTCCTAAGTTGGATTAATCATCATTTAATCAGTTTTATCACTCTAAATCAAGGTAATTTTTCATTGAAGCTTGAATTTCGGGATTTGAAGGTTCTATTCCCGATCTCTTTGAGTTAGCTTGCTTTTATGTTGGAATATGTTAGATATGGATTATCTATCTTGGATACTTGTATTTTTACGGATTCATTGATGTAATTTTCGGAATTTGTGAATCATTGAAGAATTTTTCAAGAACACCTTGGTGTTGACTTTGGAATTTTTTGGGGGGTTTCCGACTAGATGTTGAAATCCCGATTTAAGTATTCCTATTGGATTATTGATAGTATTCATGAGGTTTTGTTGGATTGAATCATCCATTGGAGGTTGGTTTTGATATAATTGAGTTTTGGTTGTAAACAATTGGAGATTGTTTACAACGTGTTTGTTTCAATGCCCCAATGAGTTTCGGGTAGTGTTGTTTCGACTTTTGAGTTAGTTGTGATCATGCTTGATTCGTATATTGAGCAAATTGTTGGTATTTGTATTGTTCAAGGTTGTCCGAGCAGCCGATATTCTTTAAGGACGTTGATCGTGGAAGGACTTTCTCGCCTTCGGTTGAGGCAAGTTTTATACTTGAACTAGTCAATGAGATTAATGTTATCATGTGTATGAATGTGTTGTATCATTCCGAGACTTAGTCTCTTCATAAGTTCATCAATATTAGGGGATCGTTCGATACAATACTCTTAGGTAATTATGCCAAATTTTTATTATCAATCATTAATGGCCGGTTCAAGGCATTGGGATACTCGTTGTTAATGTTATTGTCGATTGTCGGTTCGCGGTATCGATGTATCTATTGTTGGTGTTGATATTAATGTCCATTTAAGACGTCGTTGTAATCATTACTATCAATGTTGGAGTTTTGTCCTTGATTTTGTTTTGGACGATTGAAGGCATTGACGTATTCATTTATCATCTTTGTCGTCGATAACCGATTAAAGGTGACGAGGCACTCATTGTATCATTGTCATCGATTGGCCGTTCTAAGACAATCGAGGTATTCAATCACTCATTGTATCATTGTTATCGATTAGCCATTCCAAGGCAATCGAGGTATTCAATCACTCATTATATCATTGTTATCGATTGGCCGTTCTAAGACAATCAAGGTACTCAATCACTCATTGTATCATTGTTATCGATTGGCCGTTCTAAGGTAATCGAGGTACTCAATCACTCATTATATCATTGTTATCGATTGGCCATTCTAAGGCAATCGACGTACTCAATCACTAATTGTATCATTGTTATCGATTGGCCATTCTAAGGCAATCGAGGTACTCAATCATTCATTGTATCATTTTTATCGATTGACCGTTCTAAGGCAATCGAGGTCTTGAATCATCCGCTGCATCATTGTTATCGGTTGGCCATTTTAAGGCGATCGAGGAATTAAATTGGGGCTGTCGAGGATAGTTCCCATCCGTTGTGTCGTTGTAATCGATTGACCATTTTAAGGTAATCGAGGTATTGAATTGGGACTGCCGAGGACGGTGCCCATCCGTGAGTCATCGTTATCGTGTTGGCCGACTCAAGACAGCACACTATGGTCATGTGTATATGCGGGACTCCAGACACATTTAGACTGTGCACACGGTAAAGTACCTCCGTGAGACTAATTAGGCCAAGTTGCGAGTGTATATGTGGGGATCCGGACACTCGGCTACTTGTGCAGTCACACATTTCATTCAGGCATACTATGATACTCTACTATGGCCATGTGTATATGCGGGACTCCAGACACATTTAGACTGTGCACACGGTAAAATACCTCTGTGAGACTAATTAGGCCAAGTTGCGAGTGTATATGCGGGGCTCCGGACACTCGGCTACTTGTGTACTCACACATTTCATTCGGGCAAACTGTGATACACATCATTCAACTCTAATACTTAATTCATTCATTGTGATTCATGTTCATGTAATTCATTGTGATTCATACTTAATTCATTTATTATGATTCATCTTCATGTAATTAATTGTGACTCATATCTAATTCAGTTCTGGTTTAGTTCATGTCGTGTAATTCATTATGGTACTCTATGATTATGATTCGCCGTTGGGCACTCATGTTTCTAACCTGTTGAACAGGTATTAATAGTATGTTGTGGAATTCGAGGGCATACTCCTTACAATCTCCCACTTGCACTCAATGCCACACATTATGGTATCTAATACCCATGTTCTCCAGACGACGCTCCAAGCTAATCTGAGAAAGTGGCTTAGTCAGTGGATTAGCGATGTTGTCGGCTGACTCTACTCTATCCAGCACAATGTATCCCTTTGCGAACAAATTCTCTAATGAGATGATACTCTCTCTCAATATTTTTTGTATTGTTATGAAACCTCGGCTCCCAGGCCTGTGCTACCGCTCTATGTTATCGTATAAAAACAAAAACAGGCAGCGTAGCACATGGCGTCACGTGAAGTTTACCCAGTAACTTCTTAACCCTTCCTTTTGAGGCCTCCGAGGCCGCTTTATACTCAGCCTAACAGGTGGAACCAGTAGTCGCCTTATATTTGGCACTGTGCCAAGATACTGCTCCTCCATTAAAAGTAAATAGCCAGAAGTGGACATCGAATCGTCTTTCTATCCTTGGAAGTCCGAATCAGTGAATACCATCACATTCAGTTCTCCACCGCCATATATAAGAACCATATCTCTAGTCCTTCTCAAGTACATGAGAACGTTCTTTACGGCAGTCCAATGTTCCCTGCCTGGGTATGCCTGAAACCTATTTACCACGCTCACAGCATGCGCGACGTCAAGTCTCGTACATAATATATCATACATAAGGCTACCCACATCCGATGCATATGGTATATTACTCATGTCCTTTCGTTGTTCCTCACTTTGAGGACACATATTCGAGGAGAGTTTTATTCCATGTCACATCGGAGGGAACCCTCTTTTAGAATCATCCATCTTAAATCGCTTTATGACTTTATCTACATAGAGGGCTTGGGAAAGACCTACCATTCTCTTCGCTCTATCCTAGTAGAGTCGAATCCCAAGAATATAGGTTTCTTCTACCAAGTCTTTCATGGAGAACTTACTCGAAAAGCCAATGTTTCATAGAAGTGAGCATTCCCACATCATTTCCTAATAGTAGAATGTCATCTACATATAGTACTAAGAATGCGATTTTGCTCCCACTAACCCTCTTGTATACACAAGGTTCCTCTTCATTTTGCATGAAGTCAAACTTTTTGACTGCCTCGTCAAAGCGAAGATCCCAACTACATGAATACTACTACAGTCTATTTCATAGAGTCTACATCCACCATCGCTTGGTCATAGGTCATTGGGTCGATCTCTTGACTATCACTTGAAACCTCGTGGAGACCCAGCTCCTCCAAGTGTACAAGGCCATACCTCTCAGGTAAATGAGACACCCTACTAGACCTAAGAGGTGGTTGTACTTGTGTTTCAGAAGGTTCGGTTCCATTTTCTTGCACATGTGTCTCCTGAGGAGTTTCATTGTATTCTTCCAAAGAAATATTTCTACTTGCTCCGCCTTCCTGAATGAACTCATCTTCACGGAAGTGTGCATGCAAAGCAACAATGATCTTTCGATCTTTGGGCATGTAGAATAGATAACCCATCGTCCCATATGGGAATCTAATAAAAACGTTCCTTCACGGACCTCGCTTCCAACTTGTCCACCTTAGTCTTCTTGACATAGGCGGGACACCCCAAATCCTAATGTGATTAAGACTTGGTTTCCTGCCCTCCCACATCTCATGTGGAGTTTTAGGAACGGATTTGGAAGGACATATATTCAATATATAAGCGACAGTCAGGAGTGCATACCCCCACAGGTAAATGGGTAAGTCAGTATAGCCCAGCATGGAACAGACCATGTTCAACAAGGTCCGGTTCTTTCTTTCTGACACACCATTTAACCGAGGAGTACCTGGAGGTGTTAGTTGTGATACTATTACATGTTCCTTTAGGAAATCGTCAAACTCCATACTCATATACTCGCCACCTCGGTCCGACCGATGTTCTTTGATATGATTTCCAGTTTGTTTCTCGACTAGGGCCTTGAATTCCTGGAATTTCTCAAAGGCCTCGGATTTATGTTTCATTAAGTATACATAACCATACCTAATATGATCATCTGTAAACTTAATGAAGTACTGATATCCGTCACGTGCTGCTTCCAAAGCACCACATGCATCGATATGGATTAATCATAGTTTATCAGTGGCTCTTTCAAAAGTCCCTGTGAAGGGGGACTTAGTCATTTTGCCTTTAAGGCAACATTCACAAGTAGGAAATGGATCCGATCTCAATGGACCCATGAGTCCATCTTTTTCCACTCTGTAAACCTTGGTCTGACCAACATGACCAAGTCTAAGATGCCATTTCAAAACTTGATTAGTTTCATCCCTACCACGCTTCCTTGTTTTAGTATTCACAATGACTTTGTTACTAAGGTTTAGATGATACAATCCATTTATCAATGTAGTAGTGCCTATGAGTTTTTTTCTGAAATAAATTTTGTAGGAAGCATCACCAATTAAAAAAGGAAAGCCTTTCCGATCCATGACCAAAATGGATACAATGTTTTTATGCCCTTGGGCAAAACAAGAACATCTTCTAAAGTTAAAATAAAGCCGGATTCTAAACCCAAAAGTAGTGATCCTATGTTGGTTGCTTCGACACAATGCCCGCTTCCGATAGTGATCATCACTTCCCTAGCTCCAATCTTCCTACTTTGTTCCAGATCATAATTCACGGTACAAATATTAGAACAAGCACCTGAATCTAGTATCCAAGAAGTAAAAAATACAGTAGCAGAACAATTTATTTCCAAAACTAAAAGTTCTGTACCTGAAGTGCCATGAAGAATGTGACAGTCTCTAGCCCAGTGGCCCAGCTCACCGCATTTGAGACAAGTGTCCTTCTCCTTGCTCTTCGGAACCATCGGGGCCTTTCCCTTACCCTTGAGGTCCTTGACTTGTGGTCCCGTCCGCTTCTTGTTCTTTTTCTTCTTATTCTTGGACCTCCGAGATCGAGAAGAAATCACAAGGGCAGACTCTTTGATTCGTGGAGTCTTTATCTGAGACTGAGTGGTCACGAGTTTGTTCATTAGCCCTGCCAAGTTATATGCAATCTCATTGCAGTTGAAGTTCATAACAAACTGTGAGAAGGAATCAGGGAAAGGCTGTAGGATAAGGTCGGTTTGAAGAGAAGCATCCATCTTAAAATCAAGAGCCTCCAATCTCTCAATCATAGATATCATTTTGAGAACGTGGTCCCCAACCTTCTCACCTTCTTCATCCTTGCACCAAACAGTTGCTTGGATATCTCATATCTAGCAGTTCGACTGTGCTCACCGTAAAGCTCGGTTAAGTGAGATAGAATCTGCCTAGCAAAAGTCATTTTCTCATGAGCTCTCTGAAGCTCATTAGACATAGAAGCCATCATGTAAGCACAGACTTTTACATCATCCTTAACCCACTTTTATGGTTTTCAATCTATTCCTCATTGTCTCTTGTCCGCACCGGAGGCATCGGAATGGCCGTCTCCAAGACGTATCCCAGTGCCTCTATACTGAGGACTATCATCAGATTGCAGAGCCAATCCACAATGTTAGGTCCAATCAAGGTGTTCTTTTCGAGTAGAATTGCGAGTTGGTTCATTGTCATATAGAGAGTCTGCATTAAGTATGACAGATTTAATTAGTGACTCATTTAATTATAATCTGAGTATAGAATTAAGGTCTTTTCTATTCTTGTTACCCATCTCCCACTATTTTTATCGGAATAACACACTCCCATGTGAAATTCGGAAGTATCATTCGCTCTACTTCATAGTGTTGATCGAGTTCTTTATAAATCTTAATAGAGGGCAACCGAACAGGTTTTTAGTCTATTAATTTTCATAAAGTGGTGTCCAACACCAACTCGTCTAATGGATGATTCGATCTTCTTTTCCCCTTGTTCACTCTCCTCAACCTATACGGTTTCTATGGTTCGTGAACAAGTTAAGTTCACACCATCGACGCAAATCAGTTTCATAATTGAATCTTATCCGGCAACCTATCAGGTTTCTAGGGATAAAATTTGCTCCAACCGAAGGCATCCAATGCGCTCCTGGTAATTTATCCATCCTCCCCGAACGACTACCCTAATAACTCGGAAGCATAGCACATCCGGTTTGGATTTCAATTTCCCGAAAGCTCGATGGAGGGAATGAAAACCTTTAAACCATATAAACTTAATAATTTGTTGTGGGAGAATTTTCGCGATTAATGTTACACTTTGCACATTAATTCATTTAAGCGTGTTTGTATCATTTATATAATATGAATAAGCATTCACAATCTAGTTGCTACCAAGATGTAGTTCATGGACCATTTCTGGAAACAGAAACTCCATAATCTAATTACAAGTCTTCGTCTTCTCGAGACGGATATTCCTCCGGTCTTCGTCATTAGATACAAATTTTACATTGAAAAATTGCATCCTAGATACAACTATTTCTTGTAAAATAAATAGGCTCAAAACGGCCTTTACATCCCAATGAATAAAACCAAATGATTCAAAACTAAGTCCATGAACCACATCACCATTCAAAAGCATTCATCCAATAAATACTATATAAACGGATTGCGTAGAGATATGTTACGTATTTTCTGTGAACGTAAGTGCACGTTGTCGTAAGCAAGTAATAAAGTGATGAGAAAAGTATCATTCGCTCGAGGACTGATTTGCTAACTACCAATTTATTCGTATTTCTAATTTTATTTGAACGACCGAAATTTTGAGGTTGAATAATTATTAATAACTAAATATTGCGATAAACTAAAATAAATAAGAAAATTAATAATCCAATAAAAGGAGATCAAATGGGAGAATACTCTAGGATTAAGAATTCATCTCGATTAATACGAATTAATCTTGATTTATATAATTTATGTAATTTCCCAATTAATTGAAAGTGAAGATTATCTAATTTAATCTAATGCCCCTTCCGAGGTCTGTAGAATTTTCCAATGCGAACAATTCACTCTATTCCTAGGTGAGTTAATTCGACATTAGTCAAAAAGTTCTATAATCTTCAAAACATTGACGAATAGCATCCTTCGACGATCACAAGCACTCGAACAACCTTGAATGAAATATAATTCATTCAGTAACATAATATCGATCGAAAACAACACAAAAGACAACCCCGATTCGATCACAAATCGCTCAACCACACAAACGAATATCATAGTCCTCAACTATAAATTCGATCAATTAACATGATCATAATGTTCTTAACATTTGTGAAAAACAATTCATCAAGGATTAACAATAACAACATCTAATTAATCAACCCATTATGATGATACCAACATACATCGTCATAATCACCTCAAGAACATCATCAACAAAACTAACATGATGTCTCTGTTAGGAGTATGCCCTCGAATACCACTCAGAGGATGTTGAGTGAGGGCATTGTACTTGTTATTATGTAATTCATTATCATAAGTCAAATGGATGTTTCTTTATTTACTGGTAGTTATTGTCATTCCTAACTCGTAAATATATATATAGAAACTAGTCCGTGTATTTGAGAGCAAAACATTCCACACCTTACTGGATAAGGGGTCGGCACTGGAAAGGTTTATAGCTCAAATACTTAATCGTTCGCAAGTCGATGAAACTTGACTGGGCGTTAAGTTTATGTGAAAACTTGTATGATATGTTCTTTGACATGAGGAGTGCCTGTCAAACACTAATGGTTAGTGGGAGCACATGTTATAGGTATGCTAATTGGATTAGTATACTCGAACCGACTCACCCTCAATTCATCACACAGATTTCACTCTGGGACAGTCAATGACGGAATCGAAAGGTTTTGATAGGTATTCGTGAACCTTAGACTTGAGGATTTAGTAGGGATGTGCTTGTGACGTCAAGATTTTCATCAGAGTAGTTCGACCCTGTAAACCGGAAGGCGGGGGTCAACCTCGACGTGCATCTTGACAGGCAAGTAGCAAGTCCTTCTGAATACCAAGATAGAATTCTTTCACTTGTTAGTGAACGAGTTTTATGTCCTATACGATTATTGGCAGATGAGATCATAAGTCTTTGGACAAACCATTGGAGCTAGTTGTATTGGACACACGAGAGCTCGATGATCTCAATTTGCATTAACTCATGCAAAGCGTCAAGTACAGATAGGGTATGACTGACCGTGACCCTATAATTTGATCGGGACATTTAAAATAAGGGTTTATACGTATACTGGTATTCACGACAGAATTGTTCTTGAATGATCCCAATCATTCGTTCTTAGTTGGGGTACAGTGTAGGCCGCCAGGCTGGCTAGGTGGTGCAACTACTCTTTGGTTCCTCCCATTGCTGACTGAGATGGACCTACCGAGTCGCGCAATAGGATTGACGACGGAATGAATCGAGCTTATTCTCTCACTATGAATATTAGATATTGGATATCTAATTTTGGGGACATTGGATGTCTAAATTGATTTATTGGATAAATTAATTTACGGCCAAATGAATTAAATAATTACTGGGTGATTAATTTAATTCATGATAATTATTTCTTGGAGAAATTAATTATGTTATTATGTGTTTGATATTATTAATTAGTTAGATTAATTATTTGATATAAATACATCGGAACGAAATTGGATTTTATCTGTTTGGACTCAAGGGAGTCCTAAACGAACCGAACTCGTCCGATTTCTTCATGATAGCCGCCACCCCACTTACATCCATGTGAGTTTTGACTTGTCCCCATCATGATGTTTGGAATATCATGTGTTGAGGGGACAAGTATCATGGTCTTTATTTGTTGGGGATTTTTATATTGTGAGATGGAGAATAAAAGGAAGACTACACATCTCACTCCTTCACACTTGTGAATTCACGGTTGAGAGCAAGAGAGAGAGAGAAAAACATTTCTCGAAGTCTTCTACTTATTTTTCATTTCTTCTTGTTTTTCTTGGAGAAAATTCAAGAACATAGAATTGAGAGATATAGATTGAGCACTTAGAGTGTTATAATCTTTATAAGCAAGCTCCTATAATCTTGTTCTAGCCGTATCATTGGAGGATAACGAGGTTTGGTCGTTCCTGTCATTTCTACGGCGCGTGGCAAGTAGAGACGCGGTGTTTTCGACGTTGGATCATCCAAGAGCTTGGAGCGGATTGGATCGTAGGGAACTCAACTAAAGCTTTGGGAATCGCTCAAGAGAAGAACACCATTTAATCAATGAACTACAAGGGTATGTTTCTCGTATCTTCTTGTGCTTCGTTTTATATTCATATATACGTAGCTCGATCGATCCTCATAGGGATTCAGATCAAATTAATTTTCATTTTATCACTTCCGTTGGGCATTCATTTTAGGCACCGAATCCCAACAGTGGCATCGGAGCTTAGGTCTTGCGATCGTATATACGATATTGGTATTTGGAATGCTTGATTAGATGGTGAATGATTTGGAATCATTTATAGTCATAATCGTGGAGTATGTTTTTCGTTTGTTGTAGTTTTTTTTCGTAAGTTTATGTCTAAATTTAGATCTTTAATTTCTGGGAAATGTGATTTATATTGTAGATATGGAAGTCGAAAAATATTGATATTGTATATCCGGTCGAAAATCTAGACCCGAATCGTCATTGGACGACTTTTCGGACGAGGGGTAAGGGTGACCCGACCGTGTCGATTGACGTGGGCCGTGCCAGGCAGGCCAGTCTCGGAGACTGTCGGGGTAACCCGACCGTGCCATTCGGCATGGGCCGTGCTAGACAGGCCAGTCTCGGAGACTATCGGGGTAACCTGACCATGCCATTCGGCACGGGCCGTTCCAGGTAGGCAGACTTCCAGGACAACCCGACCGTGCCAATCGGCACTGGCCGTGTCCGGCAGGCAGTTTCATCCCGGCTCGATTTTTTCGTGTATTCCAAATAATTAATCTCCCGCGTATTAAATTGGATTTAATATGACTAATGATTTATGGTATTTCATTTTATAAGGGAGTATTGATTGATTAGAATACTTGTTGACGACTGAATTATTTTGAACGTTTTCATATTACCGGTTGTATGAATTTATTGGATCGATTCTATTTGTTGTTTATATGTTGATTGGATCAATGTATCTCTACGTTGTCCGTTTATATAGTATTTATTGTATGAATGCTTTTGAATGGGGATGTGGTTCATGGACTTAGTTTTGAATCGTTCGGTTTTATTCGATTGGGTTGTAATGGTCGTTTTGAGCTTATTTATTTTATTAGAAATATTTATATCTAGGATGCAATTTTTCAATATAAAATTTATATGTAATGACGAAGACCGGAGGAAGATCCGTTTGAGAAGACGAAGATTCAAGATCGAAGACTTGTAATTAGATTACGGAGTTTTTGATTGTACGAACGGTCCATGAACTACATGTTGGTAGTAACTAGGTTGTGAATGTTTATTCATATTGTATGATTTCTACAAACACGCTTAAATGAATTAATGGGCAAAGTGTTATATTAATCGAGAAAATTCTACCACGACAAATTATTAAGTTTATAAGGTTTCAGGGTTTTCCTTCCCTCCATCGAGCTTTTGGAAAATTGAAATCCAAACCGGATGTGCTATGCTTCCGAGTTATCGGGGTAGTCGTTCGGGGAGGATGGATAAATTACCGGGAGCGCATTGGATGCCTTCGGTTGGATCAAATTTTATCCCTAGAAACCTGTTCGGTTGCCGGATAAGATTCAATTGTGAAACTGATTTGCATCGATGGTATAAACTTAACTTGTTCACGAACCATAGAAATCGTATAGGTTGAGGGGAGTGAACAAGGGGAAAAAGAAGATCGAATCATCTATTATATAGTTTGGTGTCAGACAACACTTTATGAAAATTAATAGACTAGAAACCTGTTCGGTTGCCCTCTATTAAGATTTATAAAGAACTTGATCACCACTATGAAGTAGAGCGAACGATACTTCCGGATTTCACATGAGAGTGTGTTATTCCAATAAAAATAGTGGGAGCTGGGTAACAAGAATAGAAAAGACCTTAATTCTATACTCGGATCATAATTGAACGAGTCACTAATTAATTTGTCGTACTTAATGCAGACACATATCAACTCTTATTATGACAATGAACCCACTCGCAATTCTACTCGAAAACAACACCTTGATCGGACCGAACTTTGTGGATTGGCTCCGTAATCTGATGATAATTCTCAGTATCGAGGCACTGGGATACGTCTTGGAGATGGACATTCCGGCACCTCCAGTGCGGACAAGATCCAATCAGAAAGAGATTAAAAACCACAAAAAATGGGTTAAGGATGACGTAAAAGTATGTGCTTACCTGATGGCTTCTATGTCTAATGAGCTTCAAAGCTCATGAGAAAATGACTTCGCTGGCATTCTATCTCACTTAACCTAGCTTTATGGTGAGCACAATCGAATCGCTAGATATGAGATATCCAAGCAACTGTTCGGTGCAAGGATGAAGGAAGGTGTGAAGGTTGGGGACCACGTCCTCAAAATGATATCTATGATTGAGAGATTGTAGGCTCTTGATTTTAAGATGGATGCTTCTCTTCAGACCGACCTTATCCTGCAGTCTCTCCGTGATTCCTTCTCACAGTTTGTTATGAACTTCAATTGCAATGATATTGCGTGCAACTTAGCTGGGCTTATGAACAAACTGGTGACCGATCAGTCTTCGATGAAGACTCCGCGGATGTAGGAGTATGCCCTTGTAATTTCTTCTGGATCTCGGAGGTCCAATAATAAGAAGAAAAAGAAGAAGAAGCACACGGGACCACAAGTTAAGGACCTTAAGAGTAAGGGCAAGGCCCCGATGGTTCCAAAGAGCAAGAAGAAGGACGCTTATCTCAAATGCGTGAGCTGGGCCACTGGGCAAGAGACTGTCCGATTCTTCATGGCGCTTCAGGTACAGAACTCTTAGTTTTGGAAACAAATTGTTATGCTACTATATTTTCTACTTCTTGGATACTGGATTCTGGTGCTAGTTCTCATATTTGTACCGTGAATCAGGATCTGGATTCTTGGAGCTGGGGAACACTACTACAAAACAGCATTTAACAGCGCCATTTTAACAACGGTTGTTCAAAAACTGCTGTAAAAATGACGCGGTGGCATACCTGTAAATATTGTGTAATAAATTAACAGCGGTTATTAAATAACAGCTGTTAAACACACACACACACACACACACACACACACACACACACACACACACACACACTTAACAGCGGTTGTTAGAAACAACCGCTGTTGAACTGCACATTTAACAGCGGTTTTTTATAACCGCTGTTAAAAAACACACACACACACACACTTAACAACGGTTATTTTGTAGAACCGCTGTTAAGTGTGTATTTTCTTTTTTTAACAACAGTTTTTTTAGAACCGTTGGTTAAGTATATTAACATTTTTTAACAACAGTTTTTTTATTAATATTCATTATGACGAGATTCTTTGTTTAATTTTCAAAGATGATTAAATTCATTATATAATTACATGTATACATTTGATGTAGTGGACGAGATTGTTATTTGATATTTAGAGTGGGGGCATTTTTGAAATATTTAAAAAATATTTGTTTGTGATTTTTGGGATGAACTCATCCTTTTCTTATTGGAATCGGCTCACTGAGCAAGAGTCACCGATTCAGTGAGGTACGTCTTTTTTTGGCCAAAAAATGATGTTTAGGGTATATATATATCCTCTGAGTGGCATTCGAGGACATACTCCTTATAATCTCCCACTTGCACTCAATGCCACACATTATGGTATCTAATACCCATGTTCTCCAGATGACGCTCCAAGCTAATCTGAGAAAGTGGCTTGGTCAGTGGATCAGCGACGTTGTCGGCTGACTCTACTCTATGCAGCACAATGTATCCCTTTGCGAACAAATTCTCTCACGAGATGATACTCTCTCTCAATATTTTTTGTATTGTTATGAAACCTCGGCTCCCAGGCCTGTGCTACCGCTCTATGTTGTCGTATAAAAACAAAAACAGGCAGCGTAAAACATGGTGTCACGTGAAGTTTACCCAGTAACTTCTTAACCCTTCCTTTGGAGGCCTCCGAGGCCGCTTTATACTCAGCCTAACAGGTCGAACCAGCAGTTGCCTTATACCTGGCACTGTGCCAAGATACTGCTCCTCCATTAAGAGTAAATAGCCAGAAGTGGACATCGAATCGCCTTTCTATCCTTGGAAGTCCGAATCAGTGAATCCCATCACATTCAGTTCTCCACCGCCATACATAAGAACCATATCTCTAGTCCTTCTCAAGTACTTGAGAACGTTCTTTACGACAGTCCAATGTTCCCTACCTGGGTATGCCTTAAACCTATTTACCTCGCTCACACCATGCGCAACGTCAGGTTTCGTACACAATATAGCATACAAAAGGCTACCCACATCCGATGCATATGGTATATTACTCATGTCCTTTCGTTGTTCCTCACTTTGAGGACACATCTTCGAGGAGAATTTTATTCCATGTCGCATCGGAAGGAACCCTCTTTTAGAATCATCCATCTTAAATCGCTTTAAGACTTTATCTATATAGAGGGCTTGGGAAAGACCTACCATTCTCTTAGCTCTATCCCAGTAAAGTCGAATCCCAAAAATACAGGTTTCTTCTCCCAAGTCTTTCATGAAGAACTTACTCGAAAAGCCAATGTTTCACAGAACTGAGCATTCCCACATCGTTTCCTAATAGTAGAATGTCATCTACATATAGTACTAAGAATGCGATTTTTCTCCCACTAACCCTCTTGTATACACAAGGTTCCTCTTAATTTTGCACGAAGTCAAACTTTTTGACTGCCTCGTCAAAACGAAGATCCCAACTATATGAAGACTGCTACAGTCTATTTCATAGAGTCTACATCCACCATCGCTTGGTCATAGGTCGTTGGGTCGATCTCTTGGCTATTACTTGAAACCTCATGGACACCCAGCTCCTCCAAGTGTACAAGGCCATACCTCTCAGGTAAATGAGACACCCTACTAGACTTACGAGGTGGTTGTACTTGTGTTTCAGAAGGTTCGGTTCCATTTTCTTGCACAGGTGTCTCTTGAGGAGTTTCATTGTATTCTTCCAAAGAAATATTTCTACTTGCTCCGCCTTCCTGAATGAACTTATCTGCAAGGAAGTGTGCATGCAAAGCAACAACGATCTTTTGATCTTTGGGCATGTAGAATAGATAACCCATCGTCCCAGATGGGAATCCAATAAAAACGTTCCTTCACGGACCTCGCTTCCAACTTGTCCACCTTAGTCTTCTTGACATAGGCGGGACACCCAAAATCCTAATGTGATTAAGACTTGGTTTCCTGCCCTCCCACATCTCATGTGGAGTTTTAGGAACGGATTTGGAAGGACATCTATTCAAGATATAAGCGGCAGTCAGGAGTGCATACTCCCACAGGTAAATCGGTAAGTCAGTACAGCCCAGCATGGAATGGACCATGTTCAACAAGGTCCGGTTCCTTCTTTCTGACACACCATTTAACTGAGGAGTACCTGGAGGTGTTAGTTGTGATACTATTACATGTGCCTTTAGGAACTCGTAGAACTCCATACTCATATACTCGCCACCTCTGTCCGACCAATGTGCTTTGATATGATTTCCAGTTTGTGCCTTGAATTCCTGGAATTTCTCAAAGGCCTCGGATTTATGTTTCATTAAGTATACATAACCATACCTAGTATGATCATCTGTAAACTTAATGAAGTACTGATATCCGTCACGTGCTGCTTCCAAAGCACCACATGCGTCGATATGGATTAATCATAATTTAGCAGTGGCTCTTTCAAAAGTCCCTGTGAAGGGGGACTTAGTCATTTTGCCTTTAAGGCAAGATTCACAAGTAGGAAATGGATCCGATCCCAATGGACCCATGAGTCCATCTTTTTCCACTCTGTAAACCTTGGTCTCACCAACATGACCAAGTCTAAGATGCCATTTCAAAGCTTGATTAGTTTCATCCCTACCACGCTTCCTTGTTTTAGTATTCACAATGACTTTGTTACTAAGGTTTAGATGATACAATCCATTTATCAATGTAGTAGTGCCTACGAGTTTATTTCTGAAATAAATTTTGCAGGAACCATCACCAATTAAAAAAGGAAAGCCTTTCCGATCCATGACCGAAATGGATACAATGTTTTTATGCCCCTTGGGCAAAACAAGTACATCTTCTAAAGTTAAAACAAAGCCGGATTCTAAACCCAAAAGTAGTGATCCTATGTCGGTTGCTTCGACAAAATGCCCGCTTCCGATAGTGATCATCACTTCCCCAGCTCCAAGATTCCTACTTTGTTCCAGATCCTAATTCATGGTACAAATATTAGAACTAGCACCTGAATCTAGTATTCAAGAAGTAGAAATACAATAGCAGAACAATTTATTTCCATAACTAAAAGTTCTGTACCTGAAGTGCCATGAAGAATGGGACAGCCTCTAGCCCAGTGGCCCAGCTCACCGCATTTTAGACAAGTTTCCTTCTCCTTGCTCTTCAGAACCATCGGGGCCTTGCCCTTACCCTTGAGGTCCTTGACTTGTGGTCCCGTCCGCTTCTTGTTCTTTTTCTTCTTATTCTTGGACCTCCGAGATCTAGAAGAAATCACAATGGCAGACTCCTTCATCCGCGGAGTCTTTATCTGAGATTGAGTGGTCATGAGTATGTTCATTAGCCCTGCTAAGTTACATGCAATCTCATTGCAGTTGAAGTTCATAACAAACTGTGAGAAGGAATCAGGGAAAAACTGTAGGATAAGGTCGGTTTGAAGAGAAGCATCCATCTTAAAATCAAGAGCCTCCAATCTCTCGATCATAGATATTATTTTGAGGACGTGGTCCCCAACCTTCTCACCTTCTTCATCCTTGCACCGAATAGTTGCTTGGATATCTAATATCTAGCAATTCGACTGTGCTCAACATAAAGCTCGGTTAAGTGAGATAGAATCTGCCTAGCAGAAGTCATTTTCTCATGAGCTCTCTGAAGCTCATTAGACATAGAAGCCATCATGTAAGCACGAACTTTTACGTCATCCTTAACCCACTTTTTGTGGTTTTCAATCTATTCCTGATTAGCTCTTGTCCGCACCGGAGGCGTCGGAATGTCCGTCTCCAAGACGTATCCCAGTGCCTCTATACTGAGGACTATCATCAGATTGCGGAGCCAATCCACAAAGTTAAGTCCGATCAAGGTGTTCTTTTCGAGTAGAATTGCGAGTTGGTTCATTGTCATATAGAGAGTCTGCATTAAGTATGACATATTTAATTAGTGACTCATTTAATTATGATCTGATTATAGAATTAAGGTCTTTTCTATTCTTGTTACCCAGCTCCCACTATTTTTATCGGAATAACACACTCCCATGTGAAATCCGTAAGTATCATTTGCTCTACTTCATAGTGGTGATCGAGTTCTTTATAAATCTTAATAGAGGGCAACCGAACAGGTTTCTAGTCTATTAATTTTCATAAAGTGGTGTCCAACACCAACCCATCTAATGGATGATTCGATCTTCTTTTCCCCTTGTTCACTCTCCTCAACCTATATGGTTTCTATGGTTCGTGAACAAGTTAAGTTCACACCATCGACGCAAATCAGTTTCATAATTGAATCTTATCCGGAAACCTATCAGGTGTCTAGGGATAAAATTTGCTCCAACCGAAGGCATCCAATGTGCTCCCGGTAATTTATCCATCCTCCCCGAACGACTACCCTGATAACTCGGAAGCATAGCACATCCGGTTTGGATTTCAATTTCCCGAAAGCTCGATGGAGGGAATGAAAACCTTTAAACCTTATAAACTTAATAATTTGTTGAGGGAGAATTTTCGCGATTAATGTTACACTTTGCACATTAATTCATTTACGCGTGTTTGTATCATTTATACAATATGAATAAGCATTCACAACCTAGTTGCTACCAAGATGTAGTTCATGGACCGTTCCTAGAAACAAAAACTCCGTAATCTAATTACAAGTCTTCGTCTTGAATCTTCGGCTTCTCGAGACAGATATTCCTCCGGTCTTCGTCATTAGATATAAATTTTACATTGAAAAATTGCATCCTAGATACAAATATTTCTAGTAAAATAAATAGGCTCAAAACGGCCTTTACAACCCAATGAATAAAACCAAATGATTCAAAACTAAGTCCATGAACCACATCACCATTCAAAAGCATTCATCCAATAAATACTATATAAACGGATTGCGTAGAGATATGTTACGTATTTTCTGTGAACGTAAGTGCACGTTGTCGTAAGCAAGTAATAAAGTGATGAGAAAAGTATCGTTCTCTCGAGGACTGATTTGCTAACTACCAATTTATTCGTATTTCTAATTTTATTTGAACGACCGAAATTTTGAGGTTGAATAATTATTAATAACTAAATATTGCGATAAACTAAAATAAATAAGAAAATTAATAATCCAATAAAAGGAGATCAAATGGGAGAATACTCTAGGATTAAGAATTCATCTCGATTAATCCGAATTAATCTTGATTTATATAATTTATGTAATTTCCCAATTAATTGAAAGCGAAGATTATCTAATTTAATCTAATGCCCCTTCCGAGGTCTGTAGAATTTTCCAATGCGAACAATTCACTCTATTCCTAGGTGAGTTAATTCGACATTAGTCAAAAAGTTCTATAATCTTCAAAACATTGACGAATAGCATCCTTCGACGATCACAAGCACTCGAACAACCTTGAATGAAATATAATTCATTCAGTAACATAATATCGATCGAAAACAACACAAAAGACAACCCCGATTCGATCACAAATCGCTCAACCACACAAACGAATATCATAGTCCTCAACTATAAATTCGATCAATTAACATGATCATAATGTTCTTAACATTTGTGAAAAACAATTCATCAAGGATTAACAATAACAACATCAAATTAATCAACCCATTATGATGATACCAACATACATCGTCATAATCACCTCAAGAACATCATCAACAAAACTAACATGATGTCTCTGTTAGGAGTATGCCCTCGAATACCACTCAGAGGATATTGAGTGAGGGCATTGTACTTGTTATTATGTAATTCATTATCATAAGTCAAATGGATGTTTCTTTATTTACTGGTAGTTATTGTCATTCCTAACTCGTAAATATATATATACAAACTAGTCCGTGTATTTGAGAGCAAAACATTCCACACCTTACTGGATAAGGGGTCGGCACTGGAAAGGTTTATAGCTCAAATACTTAATCGTTCGCAAGTCGATGAAACTTGACTGGGTGTTAAGTTTATGTGAAAACTTGTATGACATGTTCTTTGACATGAGGAGTGCCTGTCAAACACTAATGGTTAGTGGGAGCACATGTTATAGGTATGCTAATTGGATTAGTATACTCGAACCGACTCACCCTCAATTCATCACACAGATTTCACTCTGGGACAGTCAATGACGGAATCGAAAGGTTTTGATAGGTATTCGTGAACCTTAGACTTGAGGATTTAGTAGGGATGTGCTTGTGACGTCAAGATTTTCATCAGAGTAGTTCGACCCTGTAAACCGGAAGGCGGGGGTCAACCTCGACGTGCATCTTGACACGCAAGTAGCAAGTCCTTCTGAATACCAAGATAGAATTCTTTCACTTGTTAGTGAACGAGTTATATGTCCTATACGATTATTGGCAGATGAGATCATAAGTCTTTGGACAAACCATTGGAGCTAGTTGTATTGGATACACGAGAGCTCGATGATCTCAATTTGCATTAACTCATGCAAAGCGTCAAGTACAGATAGGGTATGACTGACCGTGACCCTATAATTTGATCGGGACATTTAAAATAAGGGTTTATATGTATACTGGTATTCACGACAGAATTGTTCTTGAATGATCCCAATCATTCGTTCTTAGTTGGGGTACAGTGTAGGCCGCCAGGCTGGCTAGGTGGTGCAACTACTCTTTGGTTCCTCCCATTGCTGACTGAGATGGACCTACCGAGTCGCGCAATAGGATTGACGACGGAATGAATCGAGCTTATTCTCTCACTATGAATATTAGATATTGGATATCTAATTTTGGGGACATTGGATGTCTAAATTGATCTATTGGATAAATTAATTTACGGCCAAATGAATTAAATAATTACTGGGTGATTAATTTAATTCATGATAATTATTTCTTGGAGAAATTAATTATGTTATTATGTGTTTGATATTATTAATTAGTTAGATTAATTATTTGATATAAATACATCGGAACGAAATTGGATTTTATCTGTTTGGACTCACGGGAGTCCTAAACGAACCAAACTCGTCCGATTTCTTCATGATAGCCCCCACCCCACTTACATCCATGTGAGTTTTGACTTGTCCCCATCATGATGTTTGGAATATCATGTGTTGAGGGGACAAGTATCATGGTCTTTATTTGTTGGGGATTTTTATATTGTGAGATGGAGAATAAAAGGAAGACTACACATCTCACTCCTTCACACTTGTGAATTCACGGTTGAGAGCAAGAGAGAGAGAGAGAAAAACATTTCTCGAAGTCTTCTACTTATTTTTCATTTCTTCTTGTTTTTCTTGGAGAAAATTCAAGAACATAGAATTGAGAGATATAGATTGAGCACTTAGAGTGTTATAATCTTTATAAGCAAGCTCCTATAATCTTGTTCTAGCCGTATCATTGGAGGATAACGAGGTTTGGTCGTTCCGGTCATTTCTACGGCGCGTGGCAAGTAGAGACGCGGTGTTTTCGACGTTGGATCATCCAAGAGCTTGGAGCGGATTGGATCGTAGGGAACTCAACTAAAGCTTTGGGAATCGCTCAAGAGAAGAACACCATTTAATCAATGAACTACAAGGGTATGTTTCTCGTATCTTCTTGTGCTTCGTTTTATATTCATATATACGTAGCTCGATCGATCCTCATAGGGATTCAGATCAAATTAATTTTCATTTTATCACTTCCGTTGGGCATTCATTTTAGGCACCGAATCCCAACAGTGGCATCGGAGCTTAGGTCTTGCGATCGTATATACGATATTGGTATTTGGAATGCTTGATTAGATGGTGAATGATTTGGAATCATTTATAGTCATAATCGTGGAGTATGTTTTTCGCTTGTTGTACTTTTTTTTCGTAAGTTTATGTCTAAATTTAGATCTTTAATTTCTGGGAAATGTGATTTATATTGTAGATATGGAAGTCGAAAAATATTGATATTGTATATCCGGTCGAAAATCTAGACCCGAATCGTCATTGGACGACTTTTCGGACGAGGGGTAAGGGTGACCCGACCGTGTCGATTGACACGGGCCGTGCAGCGCGATCTCGGAGATCGTCGGTAACCCGACTGCGTTATTCGGGCACGGCCGTGCTAAACGAGCCGCCTCGGAGACTATCGGGGTAACCTGACCATGCCATTCGGCACGGGCCGTTCCAGGTAGGCAGACTGCCAGGACAACCCGACCGTGCCAATCGGCACTGGCCGTGTCCGGCAGGCAGTTTCATCCCGGCTCGATTTTTTCGTGTATTCCAAATAATTAATCTCCCGCGTATTAAATTGGATTTAATATGACTAATGATTTATGGTATTTCATTTTATAAGGGAGTATTGATTGATTAGAATACTTGTTGACGACTGAATTATTTTGAACGTTTTCATATTACCGGTTGTATGAATTTATTGGATCGATTCTATTTGTTCTTTATATGTTGATTGGATCAATGTATCTCTACGTTGTCCGTTTATATAGTATTTATTGTATGAATGCTTTTGAATGGGGATGTGGTTCATGGACTTAGTTTTGAATCGTTCGGTTTTATTCGATTGGGTTGTAATGGTCATTTTGAGCTTATTTATTTTATTAGAAATATTTATATCTAGGATGCAATTTTTCAATATAAAATTTATATGTAATGACGAAGACCGGAGGAAGATCCGTTTGAGAAGACGAAGATTCAAGATCGAAGACTTGAAATTAGATTACGGAGTTTTTGATTGTACGAACGGTCCATGAACTACATGTTGGTAGTAACTAGGTTGTGAATGTTTATTCATATTATATGAATTCTACAAACACGCTTAAATGAATTAATTGGCAAAGTGTAATATTAATCGCGAAAATTCTACCACGACAAATTATTAAGTTTATAAGGTTTCAGGGTTTTCCTTCCCTCCATCGAGCTTTTGGAAAATTAAAATCCAAACCGGATGTGCTATGCTTCCGAGTTATCGGGGTAGTCGTTCGGGGAGGATGGATAAATTACCGGGAGCGCATTGGATGCCTTCGGTTGGAGCAAATTTTATCCCTAGAAACCTGTTCGGTTGCCGGATAAGATTCAATTGTGAAACAGATTTGCATCGATGGTATAAACTTAACTTATTCACGAACCATAGAAATCGTATAGGTTGAGGGGAGTGAACAAGGGGGAAAAGAAGATCGAATCATCCATTAGATAGTTTGGTGTCAGACAACACTTTATGAAAATTAATAGACTAGAAACCTGTTCGGTTGCCCTCTATTAAGATTTATAAAGAACTTGATCACCACTATGAAGTAGAGCGAACGATACTTCCGGATTTCACATGAGAGTGTGTTATTCCAATAAAAATAGTGGGAGCTGGGTAACAAGAATAGAAAAGACCTTAATTCTATACTCGAATCATAATTGAACGAGTCACTAATTAATTTGTCGTACTTAATGCAGACACATATCAACTCTTATTATGACAATGAACCCACTCGCAATTCTACTCGAAAACAACACCTTGATCGGACCGAACTTTGTGGATTGGCTCCGTAATCTGATGATAATTCTCAGTATCGAGGCACTGGGATACGTCTTGGAGATGGACATTCCGGCACCTCCAGTGCGGACAAGATCCAATCAGAAAGAGATTAAAAACCACAAAAAATGGGTTAAGGATGACGTAAAAGTCTGTGCTTACCTGATGGCTTCTATGTCTAATGAGCTTCAGAAAGCTCATGAGAAAATGACTTCTGCTAGGCAGATTCTATCTCACTTAACCTAGCTTTATGGTGAGCACAATCGAACTGCTAGATATGAGATATCCAAGCAACTGTTCGGTGCAAGGATGAAGGAAGGTGAGAAGGTTGGGGACCACGTCCTCAAAATGATATCTATGATTGAGAGATTGTAGGCTCTTGATTTTAAGATGGATGCTTCTCTTCAGACCGACCTTATCCTGCAGTCTCTCCGTGATTCCTTCTCACAGTTTGTTATGAACTTCAATTGCAATGATATTGCGTGCAACTTAGCTGGGCTTATGAACAAACTGGTGACCGATCAGTCTTCGATGAAGACTCCGCGGATGTAGGAGTATGCCCTTGTAATTTCTTCTGGATCTCGGAGGTCCAATAATAAGAAGAAAAAGAAGAAGAAGCAGACGGGACCACAAGTTAAGGACCTTAAGAGTAAGGGCAAGGCCCCGATGGTTCCAAAGAGCAAGAAGAAGGACGCTTATCTCAAATGCGTGAGCTGGGCCACTGGGCAAGAGACTGTCCGATTCTTCATGGCGCTTCAGGTACAGAACTCTTAGTTTTGGAAACAAATTGTTATGCTACTATATTTTCTACTTCTTGGATACTGGATTCTGGTGCTAGTTCTCATATTTGTACCGTGAATCAGGATCTGGATTCTTGGAGCTGGGGAACACTACTACAAAACAGCATTTAACAGCGCCATTTTAACAACGGTTGTTCAAAAACTGCTGTTAAAATGACGCGGTGGCATACCTGTAAATATTGTGTAATAAATTAACAGCGGTTATTAAATAACAGCTGTTAAACACACACACACACACACACACACACACACACACACACACTTAACAGCGGTTGTTACAAACAACCGCTGTTGAACTGCACATTTAACAGCGGTTTTTTATAACCGCTGTTAAAAAAAACACACACACACTTAACAACGGTTATTTTGTAGAACCGCTGTTAAGTGTGTATTTTCTTTTTTTAACAACAGTTTTTTTAGAACCGTTGGTTAAGTATATTAACATTTTTTAACAACAGTTTTTTTATTAATATTCATTGTACGAGATTGCTGTTTAATTTTCAGCATGATTAAATTCATTATATAATTATATGTATACATTTGATGTAGTGGACGAGATTGTTATTTGATATTTAGAGTGGGGGCATTTTTAAAATATTTAAAAAATATTTGTTTGTGATTTTTGGGATGAACTCATCCTTTTCTTATTGGAATCGGCTCACTGAGCAAGAGTCACCGATTCAGTGAGGTACGTCTTTTTTTGGCCAAAAAATGATGTTTAGGGTATATATATCCTCTGAGTGGCATTCGAGGGCATACTCCTTATAATCTCCCACTTGCACTCAATGCCACACATTATGGTATCTAATACCCATGTTCTCCAGATGACGCTCCAAGCTAATCTGAGAAAGTGGCTTGGTCAGTGGATCAGCGACGTTGTCGGCTGACTCTACTCTATGCAGCACAATGTATCCCTTTGCGAACAAATTCTCTCACGAGATGATACTCTCTCTCAATATTTTTTGTATTGTTATGAAACCTCGGCTCCCAGGCCTGTGCTACCGCTCTATGTTATCGTATAAAAACAAAAACAGGCAGCGTAGCACATGGTGTCACGTGAAGTTTACCCAGTAACTTCTTAACCCTTCCTTTGGAGGCCTCCGAGGCCGCTTTATACTCAACCTAACAGGTCGAACCAGCAGTTGCCTTATACTTGGCACTGTGCCAAGATACTGCTCCTCCATTAAGAGTAAATAGCCAGAAGTGGACATCGAATCGTCTTTCTATCCTTGGAAGTCCGAATCAGTGAATCCCATCACATTCAGTTCTCCACCGCCATACATAAGAACCATATCTCTAGTCCTTCTCAAGTACTTGAGAACGTTCTTTACGACAGTCCAATGTTCCCTACCTGGGTATGCCTTAAACCTATTTACCTCTCTCACAGCATGCGCAACGTCAGGTTTCGTACACAATATAGCATACAAAAGGCTACCCACATCCGATGCATATGGTATATTACTCATGTCCTTTCGTTGTTCCTCACTTTGAGGACACATCTTCGAGGAGAATTTTATTCCATGTCGCATCGGAAGGAACCCTCTTTTAGAATCATCCATCTTAAATCGCTTTAAGACTTTATCTACATAGAGGGCTTGGGAAAGACCTACCATTCTCTTAGCTCTATCCCAGTAAAGTCGAATCCCAAAAATACAGGTTTCTTCTCCCAAGTCTTTCATGAAGAACTTACTCGAAAGCCAATGTTTCACAGAACTGAGCATTCCCACATCGTTTCCTAATAGTAGAATGTCATCTACATATAGTACTAAGAATGCGATTTTTCTCCCACTAACCCTCTTGTATACACAAGGTTCCTCTTAATTTTGCACGAAGTCAAACTTTTTGACTGCCTCGTCAAAACGAAGATCCCCACTACATGAAGACTGCTACAGTCTATTTCATAGAGTCTACATCCACCATCGCTTGGTCATAGGTCGTTGGGTCGATCTCTTGGCTATTACTTGAAACCTCATGGACACCCAGCTCCTCCAAGTGTACAAGGCCATACCTCTCAGGTAAATGAGACACCCTACTAGACTTACGAGGTGGTTGTACTTGTGTTTCAGAAGGTTCGGTTCCATTTTCTTGCACAGGTGTCTCTTGAGGAGTTTCATTGTATTCTTCCAAAGAAATATTTCTACTTGCTCCGCCTTCCTGAATGAACTTATCTGCAAGGAAGTGTGCATGCAAAGCAACAACGATCTTTTGATCTTTGGGCATGTAGAATAGATAACCCATCGTCCCAGATGGGAATCCAATAAAAACGTTCCTTCACGGACCTCGCTTCCAACTTGTCCACCTTAGTCTTCTTGACATAGGCGGGACACCCAAAATCCTAATGTGATTACGACTTGGTTTCCTGCCCTCCCACATCTCATGTGGAGTTTTATGAACGGATTTGGAAGGACATCTATTCAAGATATAAGCGGCAGTCAGGAGTGCATACTCCCACAGGTAAATCGGTAAGTCAGTACAGCCCAGCATGGAATGGACCATGTTCAACAAGGTCCGGTTCCTTCTTTCTGACACACCATTTAACTGAGGAGTACCTGGAGGTGTTAGTTGTGATACTATTACATGTGCCTTTAGGAACTCGTAGAACTCCATACTCATATACTCGCCACCTCTGTCCGACCGATGTGCTTTGATATGATTTCCAGTTTGTGCCTTGAATTCCTGGAATTTCTCAAAGGCCTCGGATTTATGTTTCATTAAGTATACATAACCATACCTAGTATGATCATCTGTAAACTTAATGAAGTACTGATATCCGTCACATGCTGCTTCCAAAGCACCACATGCGTCGATATGGATTAATCATAATTTAGCAGTGGCTCTTTCAAAAGTCCCTGTGAAGGGGGACTTAGTCATTTTGCCTTTAAGGCAAGATTCACAAGTAGGAAATGGATCCGATCCCAATGGACCCATGAGTCCATGTTTTTCCACTCTGTAAACCTTGGTCTCACCAACATGACCAAGTCTAAGATGCCATTTCAAAGCTTGATTAGTTTCATCCCTACCACGCTTCCTTGTTTTAGTATTCACAATGACTTTGTTACTAAGGTTTAGATGATACAATCCATTTATCAATGTAGTAGTGCCTACGAGTTTATTTCTGAAATAAATTTTGCAGGAACCATCACCAATTAAAAAAGGAAAGCCTTTCCGATCCATGACCGAAATGGATACAATGTTTTTATGCCCCTTGGGCAAAACAAGTACATCTTCTAAAGTTAAAACAAAGCCGGATTCTAAACCCAAAAGTAGTGATCCTATGTCGGTTGCTTCGACAAAATGCCCGCTTCCGATAGTGATCATCACTTCCCCAGCTCCAAGATTCCTACTTTGTTCCAGATCCTGATTCAAGGTACAAATATTAGAACTAGCACCTGAATCTAGTATTCAAGAAGTAGAAATACAATAGCAGAACAATTTATTTCCAAAACTAAAAGTTCTGTACCTGAAGTGCCATGAAGAATGGGACAGCCTCTAGCCCAGTGGCCCAGCTCACCGCATTTGAGACAAGTTTCCTTCTCCTTGCTCTTCAGAACCATCGGGGCCTTGCCCTTACCCTTGAGGTCCTTGACTTGTGGTCCCGTCCGCTTCTTGTTCTTTTTCTTCTTATTCTTGGACCTCCGAGATCTAGAAGAAATCACAATGGCAGACTCCTTCATCCGCGGAGTCTTTATCTGAGATTGAGTGGTCATGAGTTTGTTCATTAGCCCTGCTAAGTTACATGCAATCTCATTGCAGTTGAAGTTCATAACAAATTGTGAGAAGGAATCAGGGAAAAACTGTAGGATAAGGTCGGTTTGAAGAGAAGCATCCATCTTAAAATCAAGAGCCTCCAATCTCTCGATCATAGATATTATTTTGAGGACGTGGTCCCCAACCTTCTCACCTTCTTCATCCTTGCACCGAATAGTTGCTTGGATATCTAATATCTAGCAGTTCGACTGTGCTCACCATAAAGCTTGGTTAAGTGAGATAGAATCTGCCTAGCAGAAGTCATTTTCTCATGAGCTCTCTGAAGCTCATTAGACATAGAAGCCATCATATAAGCACGGACTTTTACGTCATCCTTAACCCACTTTTTGTGGTTTTCAATATATTCCTGATTAGCTCTTGTCCGCACCGGAGGCGTCGGAATGTCCGTCTCCAAGACGTATCCCAGTGCCTCTATACTGAGGACTATCATCAGATTGCGGAGCCAATCCACAAAGTTAGGTCCGATCAAGGTGTTCTTTTCGAATAGAATTGCGAGTTGGTTCATTGTCATATAGAGAGTCTGCATTAAGTATGACAGATTTAATTAGTGACTCATTTAATTATGATCTGATTATAGAATTAAGGTCTTTTCTATTCTTGTTACCCAGCTCCCACTATTTTTATCGGAATAACACACTCCCATGTGAAATCCGTAAGTATCATTTGCTCTACTTCATAGTGGTGATCGAGTTCTTTATAAATCTTAATAGAGGGCAACCGAACAGGTTTCTAGTCTATTAATTTTCATAAAGTGGTGTCCAACACCAACCCATCTAATGGATGATTCGATCTTCTTTTCCCCTTGTTCACTCTCCTCAACCTATACGGTTTCTATGGTTCGTGAACAAGTTAAGTTCACACCATCGACGCAAATCAGTTTCATAATTGAATCTTATCCGGAAACCTATCAGGTGTCTAGGGATAAAATTTGCTCCAACCGAAGGCATCCAATGTGCTCCCGGTAATTTATCCATCCTCCCCGAACGACTACCCCGATAACTCGGAAGCATAGCACATCCGGTTTGGATTTCAATTTCCCGAAAGCTCGATGGAGGGAATGAAAACCTTTAAACCTTATAAACTTAATAATTTGTTGAGGGAGAATTTTCGCGATTAATGTTACACTTTGCACATTAATTCATTTACGCGTGTTTGTATCATTTATACAATATGAATAAGCATTCACAACCTAGTTGCTACCAAGATGTAGTTCATGGACCGTTCCTAGAAACAAAAACTCCGTAATCTAATTACAAGTCTTCGTCTTGAATCTTCGGCTTCTCGAGACGGATATTCCTCCGGTCTTCGTCATTAGATATAAATTTTACATTGAAAAATTGCATCCTAGATACAAATATTTCTAGTAAAATAAATAGGCTCAAAACGGCCTTTACAACCCAATGAATGAAACCAAACGATTCAAAACTAAGTCCATGAACCATCCTCATTCAAAAGCATTCATCCAATAAATACTATATAAACGGATTGCATAGAGATATGTTACGTATTTTCTGTGAACGCAAGTGCACGTTGTCGTAAGCAAGTAATAAAGTGATGAGAAAAGTATCATTCTCTCGAGGACTGATGTGCTAACTACCAATTTATTAGTATTTCTAATTTTATTTGAACGACCGAAATTTTGAGGTTGAATAATTATTAATTACTAAATATTGCGATAAACTAAAATAAATAAGAAAATCAATAATCCAAAAAAAGGAGATCAAATGGGAGAATACTCTAGGATTAAGAATTCACCTCGATTAATCCGCATTAATCTTGATTTATATAATTTATGTAATTTCCCAATTAATTGAAAGTGAAGATTATCTAATTTAATCTAATGCCCCTTCCGAGTTCTGTAGAAATTTCCAATGCGAACAATTCACTATATTCCTAGGTGAGTTAATTCGTCATTAGTCAAAAAGTTCTATAATCTTCAAAACATCGAGCTTCATAATTCTTATGAGTATATTCCTATCTCACAAGACAAAATGGTTTTCTCCCAATTATCACAACTCACCATTCTCTTCCGATTCAAGTTAAGCAGCTAGAACAGTTCAATTATCGGCCACACAATTGAAAGCATTAAGAACAATCGGGGAAAACTCAATAGAAAAGGGAAAAAGATCAATAATGTAAAATCAAGAATTAATTCATCATAATCTCAGTTCATCTCAATCCTGAATAAAGGGTTCTAGCCCGACATGCTAGAAAACAATACACAAATACTTGAATTAAACATAAGGATGAAGAAATTCAAACACGATTCAAGAACTTGTCTTCTTCCGTTCTTTAGCCTTGGTTCTCTGCTGCTAGGTATTCTCCTCTTCTTTCTTCGATGATTTCTTTTCTGACCTTCTCTAGGCTTTTATAACCATCTACCGTCTCCAAAACGCGTCCGAGGATTAGGTCTAGTCCGCCTCCAAAACAGCCAAAATCGCGGGGTAAAATCAGGATTCCCACCGCCGCGGGCCGCGACCCGGAATAAGTGTGCCGCGGCCCTAGCCATGCTGCCGCCCAGGTCTGGGCGAAATTTCAGTACGAGACACGGCCTAGAACAAGTGTGCCGTGGCCCCCAGTACAGTTTGTACCGATTGCTCCGTGTTATGCCTTGTAACGCGGCCCAACTTCGGTGCGACGCGGCCCTCTACCGAAAAATGTCGTTTTTGGCCTCTTTTTCTTCGTTCAAGCTTCAAGACTCCAATTTCATTCAAAACATGTAAACATAATTCATTAAGAGCTCATTTATGCAGATTTAAACCCAAAATGGAGATAAAATAATGACAATAAAGCGTACAAAATAACATGTAACAAATACCCCCAAACTTAAGCCTTTGCTTGTCCTCAAGCAAAAATAAATTTCAAATAGACTACAAGTACCGTGGACAATCGTAAAAATCCATAGTGCTCAATAATTAATACTACCCTGAAATCTCAAAGAATAATACGAATATCATACTAGTGAGTCACATTACGGACAATGATTCCTCAAGGTAACCATTTTTAGTGCTAATCTTAGCTCATGAAGAAAGTCAAGGCTCAAAGATCAACAAACGTGAATTGAGCCGACCGCCAATGTGAATGTTGAGGTTATAACAAGCTAACTTGCCCAGTCCCATAGCCTCATGACACAAACATAAGAATTGCAGCATAAATGACATTCCCCGGACAACATTCCCTCTTATATAATAATTATTATGATTACAGGAACAACGAGCTAACCACTAGGTTTCGACTCCTGGAATGTTTCATCGGAAGAATCCTAGTTACTAAGTCTCCCTCTACAACGGAGAAAAAAAGCTCGAGTTCCTCTGATTGATACGTCCGAATTAAGGTTGCTGTTTTACGCGAGTATAAACGACGGGTCACGTGAATACATCCGGTTACTTGGCTTCCTATCATTGGAAATGCAATTTCTGAACAATTAATCTACTCATAAACATGTCTATTCAAGGTTGTCGTTTTACGCGAGTGTAACCAATGGGTCACGTGAATACACTCGGTTACTAGACTTCCCATCTTAGAACATACAAGGTTGCTTTAATATTTGGGAATTAAAACTGGCCGACCCAATGCCTAATCGTAGGTACTTAATTGAATGCTTACAAGGATAATGTTACTGGATGACTACCTAAGTGAATAGCACCACCAAACATATAGACGATGGCTCATGTGATACGGACACTACAAACACGTATGTCGCATTTCTTAAATGCCAAGGCTACCACAATGATGCAAAAATCAGACCAAAATGAATACTCGAGGAAAAGAAATATAGCATAATGTGAACTCGACTAAAATCATCCGTTTCTTCAAATAGAAATCAGTATCATATATTCGGTCTTACACAACGCTTCACGACATACTCACGAATGTAAACAATATCCAGAATACCATAGAAGACAAGCAAGACAAACTAAATAAATAACAACCAAAAATTAACCCCCCAAACTTGAGAAGTACATTGACCCCAATGAAATACAAATAAGTATAAGTAAAGGACAGGTCAAGTACTCCCCTGAATGAAAGTAAGCTCAGGCACTGGCATCAGCCTCGTCAGGTGAAATCGGTGGTGTAGGTGGCCTGGTCGGAGGGATGAATGGTCCGTCTGGGTGGAGGATATGGTCTGTCCACACTGCTAAGTAATCCCGATGGTAAGCATCCCTCGCGGATAAGTGCCTCTCGGCACGCCGATTGGCCCAGCAGACCTACTCGTACATCTCATGTCGCACGACTTCGATCACACTATCTCGCTCTGCTCGCATCTCCTCCCTCAGGCCATCAAACATCGCCTGTAAAATGTGATCTGTCGCTGGTATTGGAATATTTATTCCACATATTCATAAATAATGTATTGATGATTAAGTTTCTAAACAAAACAAAACAGGCGAAGCAAAACGACGAAGGAATCAAAGACGCAAAAAGCTGGACAAAATACAAAGCTAGCACATGCTAGAAATATAAGTTAGCGCATGCTAATGGGTCCCAGCTGCAGATCAAACGAGTTCGAGGTAACCTGAAGTGAAGTCACCTGATGAGGATAGCGCACTCTACACGTGAAGATTAACGCATGCTATGGAGCCAATATTACCGTTGTGAAGAGATTCAAACACAGAATGACGTATGCACTGAAGTAAGCTTAACGCATGCAAGAGATGATATTTAGCGCATGCTAAATATCAGTTTGAATCAAGTCAATCAATCCGTTGGGGAGAATCTGCAACAAGTCAAAAAGTATTAACGGATATATGACGCACGCAATGATGCAAGATTAGCGCACGCTACAAAGGAAGTGTTAGCGCACGCTAACAGTCAGAGCCAGAAGCCACTGGACTAAAACTGGAAGACGTTAACGTACGTAACATGCAGATCATAATGTACGCTAAGGCAAAAACATGCGATAGTGCATGCTAAGGAAGTCAGCCTAGCGCACGCTAATAACAACTGGCAGTAACGGCTAGTTTGTGGAAGAAGGCTATAAATACCAAATGAGTTGGTATCATTCCACACAACAACATTGAGCAATTCATTACACTTGAGATATCATTGTAAACATTATAGTTGTTGTTCTTGAGCTTAAATTAGAGTGATTGAGTGTTATACACAAAGTCATACACGAGTGAGAAAAAGAAAAGATACGATTGGATTTGGTGTTATCAGGATCAAGGATCCGGCATTATTAGAATCACAATTGCTATCTTAGTGAGGTTTATCTAGTATCAATAGAAAGCTAGAGTGGTTGATTCCTTATCCAATAGAAAAGGAAAAACAGTTTTACTCGGACCGATAGAAGACGAGCTTGTAACGGTAATCCCTCGACCGATAGAAGAGAGGTGCAGAGGTTTTCATCTTGAACCTATATAAAAAGATACATCGAGAGAGGACGTAGGCACGTTTGGCCGAACCTCTATAAATCCTTGTGTGATTTATTTTCCGCACCTTATATTTACGCTTCCGCACAAACGGAGCAAATACCGATATTACTCCAACAATTGGTATCAGAGCAGTACTTCTATAAGTGGCTTTACATCCAAGGAGAAAAGATCCAATGGCTCTCCAATTTGGTCCAGTCGAAGGTCTTGCGCTAAACCGACCTCCATTCTTTGATGGATCGAACTTCATGACTTGGAAGAAAAAGATGTCGATATTCATTCGAGCATATGACATCGAGCTTTCGAAGGTGATTTGTCTTGGTCCGAAAATTTCAACGAATTCCAATGGTACGCTTAAAACTTTCGAAGAATATGACGATTCCGATTGGAAAAATGACCACTACAATTGTAAGGCAACTCAACTTCTTTATTGTGCCTTAAATCCGGAAGAACACAAGTGGATATCATCGTGTGATAGTGCCAAAGAAATTTGGAAAATGCTTGAGGTAACACACGAAGGTACGTCTCAACTCAAGGAGACAAAGATAAACATGCTCTTTCACGAGTATGAATTATTTCAAATGAAGGACGACGAATCCATCACTATAATGCTCGACCAATTTTCGGTCATCACAAATAAATTAGCATGTTTCAGGAAACCACTTTCGAGTAGTGAGAAACTAAAGAAAATTCTCCGATTACTACCTCGAGAATGGGACGGTACGGTTACGGCCATAATGGAATCAAAGGATTTAAATACTCTTGATTTTAGTGCTCTCGTTGGTTCTCTTATCAACTACGAGATTGTTCTAAAATCTCGGAATGCCAAACCGAAACCGAAGGAGAGGTCGATAGCCATGAAGGCTAAAATGTCGAGAAAGAAAGAAAAAATCCCGGTGGACGAAAGCGACGAAGAATCAGCATATTATGCCAAGAATATTAATAAATTCCAACACTTATTAAACCAGAGGAAGAAGGACATTCAAGCGGGCGAATCTAAGAAATTCGACAACACTTGTCGATTATGTGGTAAACCAGGCCACTTTGCTAAGATTTATCGGGTTAAACCCAAGGAGGTCTTAGGTGCAACATGGAGTGACCAAGATCCTCATGATGATTTCATCGATCAAAATAATCTCGCGCTCATGGCCTGGAGTTCATTCGACGACAGCGACGTCGAAAGCCAAGTATGTAATTCTTACGACGAACTTTTTGAAGCATTCGAGTTATTACATACCGATTATCAAAATGCTTTAAAAGAAATCAAATCCCTTCAAACTAAATATAAATCTTTGAAAATTGAAAATTCCAAAATTCTTGAAAAGGGAAAATTTGTCGAGATCGATCATTGAAAATGCCTTGAAAACGAAAATACTTTAAAGAATGATCTTGTTAAAGTTCAAACCGAGCTAAAAAATTTAACGAAGAAATTTTCTCTCGAAAACGAGAAATTTGAAAATATGCTCTCGGTTCAAAAATACACATTAAATAAAGAGGGGTTAGGATTCAAACCACGTTCTAAAAATGAATCCGTAAATTTCAAAACACTCCATTGTGAAAAATGTTTAAAAATTGGGCATCACTTTTCGAATTGCAAAAGCCCAAGACGGACGATTAAGGTCAAGAAAATTTGGGTTCCTAAAGGAACAATTGTTTCGAACATCGTCCACGTCTCGATAGAAAAACCGACTTTCGGTTGGATACCCAAAAATTATTTTTTAATATTTTCAGGGGGAGATAATATTTTCAAGGGGAGATATACTATATTATTGCATAATTTATATATTCATGCATATTTTCTTTCAAATTGGTATCCTCTATATTTTATACTTTTTGCTGAATACAAAAAGGGGGAGAAGAAGTTGAATCGGATAAAGCGTCATGAAAGATATGACGAGAAAAATAAAAAGTAAAAAGGAGGAGAAGAAAGCATACAAAAAGGGGGAGAAACGAAGGAGTTGAAAAATGTATGATGTTTGCTTTGTCGTTATGATGTTAACTTCCGAATATGATCGAATTGGTGGCATGAACGTTGAGGCGTTGCCACGTATTTGTAGTACTAGCCCTCTGTGAGAAGTGTGAACGGGTATTTACTATTTGTCGCCTCGTGGTGATTTGCGTGTTGTCGCACGAGTGTGAGCTGTTGAAGCTTGGGTTTGTACGTTGGTGTACATGTGTGATTGTTTCATGATGTTTGCAATTATGTGTTGGTTATCGTTCGGGCCGTTGAGGTCGCCGAGCGATACCGTCGTTGCTGTAGTGTTTGTGTGTGTATTACTTTACGATGGTAATCTTTGTATATGATATCTGTTATGATTCTTTGTTGTGCTGAGTTGGCATCTCCGCTATGTTGTTTTGCGACGTTATTCCCCATTGTATCTAGCATTTGTATTTTCGGTATGCCGAGCCGAGGTGTTTCAACCGTGATGTGCCGGGGCATGCACGTGTAAATTGTCCTTCTCGTCAGTAACGCGTTTTAAGTGCGGACTCGAGGGGCACCAAATTCAGTTTTGCAAATTGGCTACCGAGACTTTCAGAGTTCGCGCTTCAGCACAGATATCAGGATCGGCTCTGAGAGGCCCATTGGAGATTTTTCTGTCGGTTGCTTTTTGTGTTGTTACCTTGTTTCCGTTGTTGTGAGTTGCGGGGACGACATTTCGTTTATAAGAGGTCGGATGTAATACCTGTACTATTTTTGACTTCTACAGTTTCTCCTTCTAAATTCTATCGACTTGCACGTGTTCGTCGATACTTTTTGAAGTTGTTTGATGTCTCGATTGTCATCGTTCGAACTGGTTGTGACCTTGTTTCAGAATTGATCTGTTTATCATTGTGACTTTTCCGTGTTCGGTTCGATTCGTGTGAACCTTGTTCGGAAGTAACATCTTTCACTTTCTACCAGTTCTTTTAATGTCTGGAGTTGAAGTGGGGACTTCGGAGTCATTGTTCGACTATTGTCATTCGGTCATTGTTGTTCGGTCGTTGTTGTTCGATCGTTTTTATTCGATCGGGGTTGTCTGTTGTTTCCTGATCTCGTACCACGAAGAGTTGTCATTCACCGTTAGTCAGCTGTTTCAAGTGTGGCCGGGTGGGTCACCGAGCCGTGCATTGCGAGACGATAGCTGAGAGATTTGGGGATTGAGGTTGCGTCTCTGCTCCGAAAGGACACAGAAATGCCTAGTGTAGTTTTTGAGGATTCCGGCGTAGTCCGAATTGTTTGTGGTTGTCCTTGTGGATCGTTTGTCTGTTTATTTCTGTTTTCTTGATTGTGCGTGTTTCCTTGTAATGGGTGCATTGTGTTTTGTGATTGTTCGGATAATTGACTTGATTATATTATCTGTTTGATGACGCTTGTCACTTGTTGGTTTTATTATATCTCTATCGGTGGCGTTGTGTTGGTCGTCTTGGAGCGTGTGTGCACACCATATATTCCTTTGCGTTGTTTGTAACGTTTCGCCGTTGGGCGTTAGTTACGCATTCTTGTGTATCTCATTGAAATATTCCTGGCGGTATATTGCTTCTCCCTACTTGTTTTAAGCTTTGGGACGAAACTTCTTTTAAGGAGGGTAGAATGTAATACCCGCAATTTCGGATTTCGGTGATTTTTTTTCGGCGGGAGCCCGGTTTGATGACTCGCTCGTGATCGTTTCGTCATTTCAAGAGTATTTAATTCTGCACTTTTTATCATCTGAGTTCGTTTCGGTATCGTTTTGTTGAGTTCTGTGTTCTTAAGCGGTTTTTCCGCACTTGAGTTCGATTCTTGCGAATCTCGTCCGAAACTATTGTTTCGAGTTTCTCGTAAGTTCATTTAATGTTATTATTCATGTTGTGAGCTTCGGATTGGTGTTTCGATCGTGTATCGTGTATTTCAGACGTTTTGGGCCATTTTTGTAATTTTCCAAAGTTTGGGGTAATTACTTTTCGTTGTCGAATTTTGAGCCTTCGGGTGGTCGGAATCGTGTGTTCTCTTAGTGCTCGAATTCGGATTTGCGAGTACTTAGTAACCGTATCTTAGTTTCGTACTCAGGTTCGGGTTTTGGGGTCGTCCGGGCCGTCGGAGTTGGCCCCGGCCGAGTCATGGCCGGGCATGTTCGGGCCAGGCCAGCCCTGGCCGAGTTACGGCCGGAAGGGCCCAGAAGTTACGTACGTAAGGCTGGTTACGTGTGTAAGCCGTGGCCGGTTACGTACGTAATGCTGCCGGCATTTCTCGGCAGTGACTTCGGCCATGGCCGGATACGTACGTAAGCTCTTGGCCGGTTACGTACGTAACGCTGCCGGCAGGCAGCCTATTTAAGGCCCTGCAAACGGGTTTCTCACCATTTTTCTCATTCTTTTCCTTCTCTTCCGCTGCTGGAGGTGTGGTTATCATGGAGAGATGTTGTTGGACAATCAATCCATGAAGTCTTGGAGTTCATATCATCAATTATCCATGGTTGGATCGTGTCAATTCGTTGTTTTGGTCGAGTTCTTGATCGACACCTCGAAAGTGTCCGGTAGAATGTCATAGAGGGGTTTTCGGACGTTCTACAATTATTCTTCCTCGTATGATCATTGATTTATGAATTATATGATGTTAGGGTCGAGTTTCTTGCGAAGAAACCGTGTTTAACCCTTCCGTTCGTTGTCGTCTTCCTTTTCGATAGCATCGGGCATTTCGAAGCTTCCTGGTTGAGCCGTGCCCATTCGTGGTTCCGTTGCTCGTGGTTTCGAGGCAAGTACCTTGTCCATACAATTCTTGTTTTGTGGATATGATAATTAGTGATCTTCTAAATGTGGTTGTTTGGTCGTTTGAATTGAACTTTCAAAAATATTCGGTTTAGCCTTGTTAAAGGCTTGCTATCAAAACGTGTGTGTTTTGTGAATGGTGTGGTTTGTGAATGACTATGTGAATTCTATGGATATGTTTGGTGTTGATGTTGCACTTGGTATAGCGTGTGGACGTATATTATTTCATTTCGGTGTGTTGTGGTTTGACGTGGTGTTTTGCTAAGTGTTTGATGCCTCTGGGTGAATTGGTTGAATATATGTGTTGTATTGTGCTGTGTGTGAATATATGGATGTGGGCGGGGCCTACGGTGGCACATGGCATGCGATCATGTGGCCAGGATGCAACAAGCGATTGATCCAACCGTGAGAGCCCAATAAAACAACGGTGACACATGGCATGCGATCATGTGGTCAGGATGCAACAAGTGATTGATCCAACCGTGAGCGCCAAAGATAATCTACGGTGGCACATGGCATGCGATCATGTGGCCAAGATGCAACAAGTGATTGATCCAACCGTGAGATGTTGTGACTTATGTTTCGCTAGCCAGCTCGGGAGGGTCCTTAGAGGCCTCGAGTGGGATTTGTGGCTTCGTCCCGCTCCTAGGTGATGCCTGTGTGTGATTTGTTTCGCTAGCCAGCTCGGGAGGGTCCTTAGAGGCCTCGAGTGGGATTCGTGGCTTCGTCCCGGTCCTAGGCGACGTGTGTGCGTGATTCGTTTTATGATTGTGGCCAGCTCGGGAGGGTCCTTAGAGGCCTCGAGTGGGATTTGTGGCTTCGTCCCGGTCCTAGGCGATGCTTGTGCGTGATTATGTTGTGTTGATTTTATGTCCGTCGAGGACACGTGATGTGGGTTCTAACCCTGTGAATTGTTAGTGGTTTTCTATTTGCGAAAACAAAAACCTTTGGGCTGTGACCCTGTTGATTTTGGAAAGAGAAGGATTTGATAATCCTAAATTGTTTTCTATTAAGACTCCCGAGGGTATTTTAAACCATTTTGAAAACCGTTCTCGTTATTTGTGATCTTTCGGATTTGGAAAGTTTTACTCAAACTCTTGCCTCGGGAAGTACTTTTCGTTTCGTTTGGATCTTTGAGGATTCCTGGTTACTGTTATTCGTGGAATGTGAATTGTTTGACTCGTATTTTGCACTTTGTTCTTGCACTAGCAAAACAGTGGAGTTTTGCTAACCCCCGAGTATTTGGGGGGTGGATGTCTGTTTTTGCATTCAGGTTTTGGGAGCATAACACAGGGTCGGCACGAAGGATAATGAAAGATGATCGATACTAATCACATGAGGAACCGTACATTGTTGTATTGGTTCAGTTGTACTTTATTTTCCGCTGCAGTAATTTTTCCCCGTTGTACGGGAGTTGTTGTATTTTGACCCCTGCATGGGCATGAATTGTAATTGAGTTGAATTTTTTTATTGAAAGGCCAAGTCGGTCTACTGAGTTATTGTAGCCTTAAAGGCATCGTCGAGTTGTTAGTTTGTTGTTACCAGCCTGGTAGATCCTTGATGAAAGGTTCTACGACGTGTAATATTCCTGAGCAGATTGGGGGTGTTACACTGACACCGACTATTTTTTTTTTTAAACTGCAGGATCAGTGGTCGACCATTTTATTTGAGCCTGTCGATATGCTTTCCAGCGGGGCCACCATTGGCAGACATCCAACGGTCCGTTGAGACTTTCATTTTTTTTGGCCTGCAGGCCTGCTTTCAGGCGAGCCATCGGTTGCCGCCCATAGATTTCTGAAAACCAATATTTTTTTCGAGAAAAATAATATGGTAATTTAACTATTTTTATCCAATTATGGTAAAGGCTCTGTTTCATTATGAAACGAGTTATCTCTAGTATAATAATAATTGATGCATTTTATTTTTGAGTAAATGTTATAAAATTATTCTCATGACAGTTCATGCAAAACTTCATTGAGAAGAGGTCATAGTCAATTAGAAGGACATCTCATAAATCTTGGGCATGAGTGAAAGTTAATTGGTATATTGATTTAACAGAGGTTTATTCACATTATTATTATTTAATATCAATATTTTATGTAATTTTTGAGATTTATGGATATTAATAATACCATATTTAATTCATCCCAAACATCTCACTTTGACACAAACTAGATGATTCATCAAGAATTTCCTTGCCATGCGCTCTTGATCCCTCGAGTGAGAGGAGAATTTTTATATTCACAAACTCCATCAGCTTTACCTTTAAACCCTAAAATCTAATCCTAAAAATAGATGTACTACTTTAGCACACAATTTACTTTTTATCTCCTCTTCTCTTCTTTTTACACGGCCGATCGCCCTAAATTCCTCAGTTGACCGCCGACTTCCCCGAGCACACTCGGCCGCCGCGACTCGCCGAATTTGCCGCCGCCTGTTGTGTTTCAGTCCCGATTGAATTAACATAAATTCAGATCTTTTAGATCCGTGCAACATATTTAGATCTTCAACGAATCTTTCATATTTTCAAAGATAAATAGACGTCTTTCTATTAAATCTTAATATTCATCTAAAATATCAAATTTATTTATATATATAACAAGAATAGATGCTTAAAATAGTAGGCAAAATTTTCCACCAAATAACTATTACTATCTGCCTGTTGAGTTGTTCATTAACACTTATTCTGGACAATGATGAAATTCCTGCAATCGTTGCGTTTAAAGCAAAAATCAGGTACTCACTATCTTGCATTTAGAAACATGCATACCTTCAAAATATTTAAACACTAATCACAGTTATGAAATTCAGTGATGTCGATGAGACCGAACCGAGTTTACCTATTGTGGCTTCTGAACCACAACATGGAACCATTGAAGAGTTCTTAGCCTTGGGCCACGACAAAAAAAAGATGTATTGTCCTTTTTCCCCCGAGTGCCTCCCTTTATTGTAATAAGTAATGACATATTACCCCCCGTGTTTTCCGATAATTGTTGCTTTGTAGGCTGAAACATTCATATTTGAAGCTGAAATCATCAACGTGCGGACAAAAAATAGCTGGTACTACCCTGCCTGTTCCGGCGGAAAGTGTAAAAAGGGTGTGACTCGGAAGGATGGAAAACTTTGGTGCGACGCATGCGACCAACCTGTGAAGTGCCCAAAAACCAAGATCATGATATGTATTACAGATTACCAACACAAATTTATCTTTAAAAACAGCTAACATACTATTTTCTCACATGGCCAGGTTTAGGCTTGAGGTTGATGTAAAGGATGGCTCTGCCGATACTGTCATTGTGATGTGGGATGAGACGGCTACAGAGTTAACAAAGTCAAGCGCCTTGGATGGGCTCGATGAGGCACATGTATTAATTCGGTTTTGGTCATTCATTCGCTATTTTGACATGTGTCCATGTATAGGCTGCAGGTGAGGCGCCGGTGTTGCCTCATGCTTTGACAAAACTGTTTAATACTAAACATGTGTTTGAAGTAAAGTCTCATACTATAATTATGGAGAATTTGAAAGATTCACATGCAGTAACATTTTCCCAACCCCCGCTTCTGCAATTTCAGAGCTTCATGAGGGTGGCGAAGCTTCTAACGTGTGTGGCCTGGACGATAGTGATGAGATTCATAAGTCCCCAATGAAAAGGCTGGTGAGGGCCCCAAAAATGTGTACCCCATCAAAGGCATCTGAGCCAAAAAAAGGAAAAGGTTAAACTTCAAACACAAATAAGTTTTCACACTGAATGATAAGTCTTATAAACGATAACATTTTTTTCCACACTAACTGAAGGTACATTGAAGAAGATTCATACATAGAGGAAGTTACTGCTAAAAAAGTCCCGGTTGATAAAGATCCTTAAGAACATGCTGAATAAGGAACTTCAATCAAAATAAGTACTGATAAGGAAATAAAGAATTACGCCAATGATGTGGGTCAGACTTTTTGGAACTTACATATGAGGATCATGGTCTAGCCAACACTTTGTGTTAGAATTTTGTTAACTTTGATATGAGTATCATGGTCTATCCAGTGTTTTGTGCTCAATCTCTTAGTTCAATAAATATGATTACAATTTTCCTATAGCTCTTGCGCTCGGAACACATCTAATTAGACTTTATGTTATGAAATTGAAGAATGAAATATAAAGAATAAAATCAGTGCTATTTCGAATAATAAACATGAAACCAGTCCTGGCCTGAAATAAGCAAAATTCATTGCTAGCTTTTGGGTCTATCCTATAGTCCTATGGTTTTTTTCTCATCACCTTATTATCATTTGGTAATAAATTCAGTGCTAATGTGTAAATATCGGAATATATTATTAGAACTATAAAAAAAATTTAGAAGCAAAAACATTGATTCAGATGGAAATTAAAACATTAGCCTTTGAGCAGATAATTATCATGTTTGTGTCTGTAAAAAATCTATACACATCCTAAAATATCTGAACGGCATAAGCTTGAAGAGGGATGTTTTTTTACCTCATTTTCAGGCAAGACAAATCCAGAAAACCGCACAATGTTACTCTTGAACTGGAAAGCCTGTAATTTCTAGCATAGTTATCGTTAGAAAACTATGACATCATACCTGTTTGAACAAATTCATTATGCATAACACAGTATCTTTACAACACAATTTTCACCAGTACGCATAAACTCTAATTCTATATTTAAAAAAATAAAATGTTCTAACATATAACTCCTGATATTGTTCTATAAATGTTAATATGAGACAATACGGAACCTCTAACTTAAGAAACTGCAAGTTGCATAAAAAGTAGGTATCAAACATTTAGAGTTGTTCAGTAGGAAAAAAACAATAAAAACATGGAAGAATTTGGTACAAGTAGACAGATAAGATATGACATGAAATAGAGCTATACATCTCAAGTTGGCTGGCAATATCCGCCTTATCAGTAAAAAGGGTAAAGTACAAACTATGCAACCACCACAGACCTTTTTGTCTTACCAGCTCTGTAATATCCGGGGGTAAATGTTTTTTCATTTTACTGTTGTGTTGTACGTATTCATTTGGAATTGTACAAGTGTTGTTGTATTTGAATGATACAGTGTACATTGTATTGGGATATTTCGGAATCAAAATATTTATACTAGTCGGTATTGTATTCACTGTTTGGATGATTGCTTGGTGAGTTTTGATTTTGGCTAACTATGCTAGCCATAGCGTACGCTGTATGTATAGTATTACGTACGCTATGTGTTGAGACTTACGTACGTTAAACTTAAAGGGTTACGTACGTAATGATGTGTTATCAGGTCTCATCTGGCTTTCGGCATGTGGGGCTGGGCGAGGTTGGATTCCCGTGGCTTGATCGAGACAGCTAGGTCAACGCCCATTACGTATGCTATGTATGGATGCTAACATACGTAATGTTGTGGTTGTTATGTACGTTTTTTGGCTAACGTACATAAGGAGGTCCCATTTTGAGGTAGTAAGTTCTGGCAGTACGTAGCGTATGCTATGCAGGGCTGATAACGTACGTAAGGAGGATTAACGTACGTTATGCATTTGGGATAGCAGCCGTAATGCATTGTGCAGATTATAAAGACATGTTCTGTCTTTCATTTTCTCACAATCCATTTTCTATTTCTCTCTCTAGAAATCATCCCTCCGCATCTCTTAGTGATTTCTAGCCCCTTCCAACTTGTTTTGGAGCTTCCTAATGTGGATTGGAGCTTGATAGCTTGAAGATTGGAGTGCTTCTTGAAGGGTTTGAGGTTGTTCTTCACTTTCAAGAGGTATGTTGATTAATCTTATATTTATCTCGAGATTATGACTCTGTTGTTGTTGATTACCTCGTGTAGTTGGTGATTGTTGGAGGAGAGTATGATTCTTCATGGTTTTTATGAACTTATGATGAAGAATATGTTGTTGATGACTTGATGTTGATTGTGTTCTTTCTGTTTAACAATACTTGGTGTTGTGCGGCGATTTATACGCCTCGACGGGGATCGGCATAAGGGCCGAGCGACCAAGTTCACGACCGAATGAGCTACGGCGAACTTGTCAGAACAAGGGTAATAGTCCACCTTCGAGTATCTAGCGATCGACTCTCAAGGCGATCACCTTTTGGCACCTAGCGATCAACTCTGGTGCCCGACTAAGGACGACCGTCCTACGCCACGAACAAGACCTTCGTCCGTCAAAGTCTACGAAGACTGGATCTGTGCAGATCCGCAAAAGGCGCCGCAGAACATGGATCGTTGACTCCAGCCCACATGCAGCTGTCAGTGACAGGGACGGCCTCACCTACCGACAAACCCGCCGAAAGGTCCTAAGTAGGGCCTACCTTGACAGCGACTCAGACGCGTGTTGCTCTATCATTGGCTCACACTTCTGCGGACTTTAAGGAGACTAACCCATATGCTATAGACGATCGCCCGCTTATTATAATATAGCAGAGGCGATCGCCCAGCAACTCCTAGTGCTATAAATAGAGAACCTCCAGTAACTGGAGAAAGGCCCCCGAAAAAACATTCAGGCATTAACAATACATACACACTTTCAGACTCTCGACTTCCTCTCTTGAATATATCTCAAGATTTCTCTCTCAGCACCTCTCAACCAGAAGACGGTCGGCAGAGGCAAGAACTTTCTACAGTACTGATTCGAAGAGACTCGCAAGCCCAGGAGCTCAAACATACAGCTAATACACACTGTGAGAGACCATCAATCTCTCACAGTCGTCACAGCACCCCAACAATTGTTACAAGAACTCACAGAGCATCATATCTGGTTCTTTCGGTAATCTTCACGCTCGATAGCTAAGATAACTCGGGTCTTTACACTTATTGTAATTGTACTCAAACATTAATATTTGTACTCCATGTATTTGTATTAATAATATCTCGCAAGAGCATTCAAGCCCGGGACTAACAACCCCGACAAATCTTGTGTTATTTCCTTTCCCACGGAAGTGCTCTCTCACTTTGTTTGCTACTCATCCATTCCAGCAATATCTATCTCCAGATAATATTTTGGATAGCAACAATTGGCGCTAGAAGAAGGGGATCTTAACCTTCATTTTTTATTCCTGCCGTCCCGAAGAACACTTACTGTTCTCAGGGCATATACGTGAAGAAACACTCACTGTTCTTCAGAGAAAAACCTTCACATCCATGATGTCCCCCACCACATCGAAGAGAGCCGCTCTCCAAACCGCCGGACATCATATTCTGACTCGATCCGAGCCCCAGCTGATGGCAGAGGGTAGCCTCGGCAACGCGAGACTCTCGGTCCCGCACTTGAGGGACGACCCCAGCCTTTCGCTCGACCAGTTCCAAACTGCGGAACAGATCGAGGAGGCTATGGCCCTCCTAAAGGAGCGACGAAGAGCATGCGCGGCGCCCGCTATAACTCCCTCGGCCATCCGCCGCGTGGGCAAACGGAAGTTCAAGGGGTTACTGGGCGAGTGATCATCAGAAAGCCCCGATTCGCGAGGAAAGGCTCTCGCGAGGCCGGATGGTTCCGTATTCAGTCGCTTGGGAAGCGATCCATCATGGTGACTGGGGCATTCTGGACCCAACCGCGAGATGACGGAATCTGATTCCGTCACCAGGAGTTCGGCCTACCCAACTCCGGACCAATTACGGGTCAACCGTCTGGCCCCCATCCGCCAAAGGATCGAGACACGCGACAAGGAAATCATCGACAGCGGAGCCAGGGTGTTAGTACTTGATCGCCTCGGCTCCCGCTCCAAGCGCCTAGCCGCGAGCAGCCAGGCCACGACGATGGCCGCTATGCAGCGTCAGCTCGACGAGATGAAAGCGCTCTTGGATACCGGGGCAAGTGCCAGCAGAAAGATCATCGGGACCGACTGAGCCACTCGCTGTCCACATCGAGCTTGCCCCCGTACAACCAAGGATCGCACCTCCCAAAACACCTCTGTACGAAGGAAGATCGGATCCCGAGACACACCTAAGCAAGTTCCGGATCTACATGACCGGATGTGGGGCATCAGACGCAACCAAGTGCCGAATCTTCCCGTTAACATTGGGCGAGCTAGCCCACAGGTGGTACGTCTCACTACCACCGCGATCGATCATCTCCTTTGAGAAACTGGCGAGTGACTTCACGTCATACTTCGCCACCAAGGTCGCTAGACCAGAAGGCCCCCACCGCATGATGAAAATCAGGCAGGGGGAAGACGAATCCGATGCAAATTACATCGACCGGGTGGATGAAATAGTTCTCACATGTGAGCCCATCAGCGACGAGCTCGCTCGCTACTCGGTCCTGGGGGGATTCTATGGTCGTTCACCCATGTTTAGACATCTCACCAAGGAAATCCCCCCAACCTATGCGATCTTTGGTGCTAAGGCTGCCAATTTTCTGGCTAGGCAAAGGCTTCTCACCCTCCGCCTAGGCGGGGGAATGCCGCCTCCTGTCCGAAAGCCGGCGATCGCCAAAACCAAAAAGGCGGTCGCCAAGCCACCCGACGATCTCAAGGCCTTCGAGAATGTGGAAGCCCATCTCCTCCACAAGTTCAACCGAACTCCGGCCCACATTTTTCACGCCATCAAGGGGCGCGAACCGCTAAACAAGCCAAAGTCGATAAGGGACAATGATCATCTGGATCGCAATCAATATTGTGCTTACCACAAGAGTCCCGGCCACAACACCAACCAATGCCGCAACCTCCTCAGACAACTCTGGAGATTGTTCGAGGAGGGAAAGTTGGACAGTTTATTGGCTTATCCGGATCTCCACCGATCTCCCAACACGGTCGCCCGAGTCGAATGCGAACAGGACGGAAAGCTCATACGAGCCGACCCCTCGATCAACCTCGGTGACCGTATCTACATGCTTCAATCAAGAGGAGGGAACTTCGGACGTCTCTCCCCGATTCCCGCCTCATCAAACCAAAGGCTACTGCCTGAGCAAAGGCTTCGAAAAAGAGGATGACTCGCTCGCCCTCTAAAGTTCGTCATCAACATGATGGACCTAGGCAGCGATCGCCTCCCCTAGCACAACGTATACCGTCGAGGATCGTCATCTGACATGATGGTCCGAGGTAGAAAAGTGCCGCCATGGTCGCGAAAATTGATTAAACCGACGATACGGCCATGCAAGGTTCCTTTGGGCTCCGATCGCTCGCCCTTCGTTTAAATACGAGGCGGGCGTAGCCGAAGGAATCTCCAAAACAAATCAGAGGATTACTCGCTCGCCCTCTAAAGTTTGTCATCTACATGAAGAACCTAGGCAAGCGATCTCCTCCCCTTACACAACGTATACCGTCGAGGATCGTCATCTGACTTGATGGTCCGAGGTAGAAGAGTGTCGACATGGTCATGGAGGACGATGGAACCGTTCTCTATGCCAGTGCAAGGTCCATTTGGGCCATGATCGCCCGCACTTCGTTTAAATACGAGGCCGGCGTAGTCTGAGGGCCCTCCAAAACAGATCTGTGGACACGTTCGCCCGCCTTCAAAGGTCTATCACTTAAACGTGGTGGGTCCTTCCCGGACAATGCGACGCGTCCCTCCCCCCATCTCAACGTAGACCGTCGAGGGTCGCCATCTTAATGGCGGCCCGAGGTAGAAAAGAGCTAACAAGCTGCGGACGTGGAGTCGATTAATCCGACGACGCCCCGCGCAAGGAATCCTCCAGACCAAGACAGCACGTCCTTCGTTTAAATACGGGGTGAGGCGCAGCCTACGGAGGACCCTCCCAATTAAGTGAGTCGCGAGAACTAAGCCATCAGACGGAATGTCGCTCGCGCACAAGACATAGTCGTGGAGGTCGGTCCATCGAACTCCGCGATCGTGCACGGTTCCTCAAGACCGAGATGGACGGCCTTCCTCGAGGAATCTGCAAAATTAAAGACCGCTCACTCAACGATTTATTTTCGTCCCCTTACTTTCACTAAGTGAACAAAAACAAGGGGGAAGTGCGGATCTAGTTATACGACGATCGTCCCTATTCAATTATATATGGAGATCGGCATTTTTCAGATGTCTGTGCAACGATCGAATTTGTTGTAAAAGTTATCTATTTCAGTTTATCAATTCACTTGGAGCTATACACGCAACAATCTCTCCTCACACATTTGTACAAAGTCATGAAAAGACTCAGAAAAACAATCATTCAAGTAATAAATCGAAGAAACAAACATTCATTTCATTACTTGAAGTATCAGAGTACATACACGGTCGCCCGAAGGCCTAAGTACTATAAGGAAAGCTGCAAAATTACAAGGCAAAAGCTAAAACAAAATAAGGATGTAGAGCCTCAGGCCCCTGCCTGGCCTTCGCCTTCAACCACTGGATCGGCCCGCGACCCTTCACCAGCCTTCGGAGCCGCCTCCCGCCCTCCGGAGCGTTTGGATGAACAAGGTTTTCCGGAATCAGGAACCAGCTCAGGTCTACGCCGATTTCCGCGAGATCCAAGATCGGCACGGAGAAAGCAGGATGGAGAGAATGCTCCAACGCATATGCCTTGAAGCTTTCGGCTAGAGGGCCGACCTCCAGCCCTCCCTTCTTAGCAGCACGGAGCGAGTCAGCGAATGCCAGGTAATAGGCAAACTCGCTGACGAACTCCAAGTTGAGAAAGGGATCGGCCTCGGTCGCCTCCAGCTTCCCTTTTAGCTCTGCGACCGCCTGTTGCGCACCTTCAAGCTCGGTCTCCGTAGCGGCCGTCTCTCCCCTCGACGACGCCAACTCGCTAGTCAGCCGAGCGACAGTCACCTTAAGCTGATCGGCCTCCTTCTGAGCAGCCTCATGCAATCGATGGGCATCTGTCATCTAGTCCCGAAATCGGTCAACCGCCGCCTGGGATCGCTCATAATTATCTCTCATCAGCTCAAGATCATGACTCGCCCGTTTAGCTGCATCCAAGGAGTCCTTCTCCATAGCCACAATCCTGTCGACAAACTCGGCATTCTCTTTCCGAGAGGCCTCGAGGTCCGCCTGCAGACGAGTAGTAGAAGGACGCCCCTGCATTGTATTCCCGGATCGCTGGCGAGCGATCGCATCTAAGTCAGTCGTCCAGGCCTTCGGCAAAGCAGAAACGGCCCGGTTTACATATAACGGGACATCACAAGCCTGGCGAAGAGATCGGCTCACCAAAAAATCCAATACCAGTGGCGGGCAAGTTGGGTTAGTGCTACGGATCCTGCATTAATCAACATAAAGTTAGCACATCTCCCACGCAAGTAACGAAACTCTACAAACAAACGAAGTTTACCTCTCGGCTTTCTCGGGGTCGCGACCAAAGTATGGTCTCCCACGAGGGGTCTCAGCCTCGGCAATCGCCATCTCTCGCAAGAAAGCCACAGAGGGCATAGGCTCATCCACCGGTGGGACAGCGGTGATCGGAGGCGCGGCGATCTGCACCTCACCGGCAGGGGCAGAAACTGGAGATTCCCCCGACCTTTGCCGCTTGCGGTTCGATCGGAGCCCCTTCTCCCGAGCTTTCTCCTCCGCTATGATCGGCTCCACGTCGGGCCTCACCTCCGGAATGAGAGGTAGCACCACAGGAGGAACTCGAGATGACTTCTTCTGGCGAAGACGGCTCAGAACTCCGGGGTTTGACATGGCTATCTCTGCTGGAGGCTCCAAGAAACGAGAGAAACGGGCCTATGCAATAAGAAACAACCAAACAACGGTTAGTCACATTCTCCAAGCGAGATGATCGCCAAGCAAATGGAGATCGTAGAAACTCATACCTGGGACCGAAAGATGTCGCGGGAAACGGAACAACCGAGCAGACAACCAATGGCTCTCCATGTTAATCCGGCGAGCATCTAAGTCGTCGTCCGAAAGACTTCGTATCCGCTCCCAGACGGCCAGAAAATCAAAAGGAAGCTCGTCGACAGCCGGAATATGGAAACCTGCAAAAACAAAACCAAATTAGATCAGTTCAGAACATATCCGAACAAAGGGAGAGTCGGAACCCTTAACCGGATTTCTCTCCCGAAAGCTAGTAGGAATACTTAGCTCGTCCGTAGGATTGTCACTCGCTGAGGCCTTCCAGGAACTAACAACCCAGAACCACTTCGCCGGATCGCCCCGCACCTTGTTCGGGACTCCGAGGATCACCCGATCGGATCGGCCTTGAATATGATAGCCGCCGACCGACCCTTTCTGAACCGTTAGTGTGAACAAGTGGTTCATCTCCGATGGCGAGGGATGGCGGTACAGTCGATGATCGCCGAACAAGGTGAGGGCATAGATGATCTGGAGCCAGGCATTCGGCGTTAGCTGAAGTGGCGCCACGTTCCAGACGGCTATCAAATGGGAGACAGCAAAAGACAGATGGAAACGCAGCCCGGCCTCCATAATCGCCTCATTCACGACGACCATACACGTCGAGGGTTGGTCGGCTCGCTCATTCTCCGCCGGAGCGAAAAGATCCACATCTGAAGGGACATGATACCTCGCCCTCCAGACGACCAGGTCCTTCCTGGTCGCCGAGATCTTTATCTAGCCGAGGGACCATGGAGAACGCTGTGCAGCCCGAAACAACGACCTCTTAGCAAACTGATAAGGGTGGGCGATCGAGTACTCCCGATAATCGAATTTAGGAGACGGACCGGCCAACCTCTCCATGATTTCAGCAAAGGCCAAATAGGCCTAGCCAAAAGCACTATGCTACTCCCAGTAAGCCCTCACTGCCAAATCTCTCTCCATCTGCAAGCGTCTTTGCTCAACTGCCGCCTCCCTGGCAACGTCGGCTACATTAAATAGCGCCTCGACTTCCACAGGTTCAATACCGGCACAAATAGCCTCGGCGGCCGTCTCCAAATGGAATTCTGCGGAGGGTCCTTTCCGGACATTAGAATTACCAGCGGCGGAGGAGGTGCCCATTCCAGATGATGAAGATACTCCGCTGCCATTTCCCGCTCAGTTCAGCGACCGACCAGGTCGTCCAAATTTAGAATCAAATCGCTCAAAGATGATCGCCCGTTCCGTAAAATGCTAAGTCGCTCGCCAAAGTTAAGCGATCGCCAGTAGAACCACCTCACCCCACATTTCCAAGATCGGAGCGAGCTGGGGGGCAATTGTTGTGCGGCGATTTATACGCCTTGACGGCGATCGGCATAAGGGCCGAGCGACCGAGTGCACGATCGAATGAGCTACGGTGAACTTGTCAGAACAAGGGTAACAGTCCGCCTTCGAGTATCTAGCGATCGACTCTCAATGCGATCGCCTTTTGGCACCTATAAATCAACTCCGGTGCCCGACTAAGGACGACCGTCCTGCGCCATGAACAAGACCTTCGTCCGTTAAAGTCTACGAAGACTGGATCTCAAAGCAGCGCCCATGTGCAGATCCGCAAAAGGCGCTGCAGAACATGGATCGTTGACTCCAGCCCACATACAGCTGTCAGTGACAGGGACGGCCTCCCCTACCGACAGACCCGCCGAAAGGTCCTAAGTAGGGCCTACCTTGACAGCGACTCAGACGCGTGTTGTTCTCTTATTGGTTCCCACTTCTGGCAGCCAACAACTCCTGCGGACTTTAAGGAGACCAACCCATGTGCTAAAGACGATCGCCGCTTATTATAATACAGCAGAGGCGATCGCCCAACAACTCCCATTGCTATAAATATAGAACCTCCAGCAACTGGATAAAGGACCCCGAAAAAACATCCAGGCATTAACAATACATACACACTTTCAGACTCTCGGCTTCCTCTCTTGAAACTATCTCAGGATTTCTCTCTCAGCACTTCTCAACCAGAAGACGGTCGGCAGAGGCAAGAACTTTCTACAGTACAGATTCGAAGAGACTCGCAAGCCCAGGAGCTCAAACATACAACTAATACACACTGTGAGAGACCGTCGATCTCTTACATTCGTCACAGCACCCCAACAGTTGTTACAAGAACTCACAGAGCATCATATCTGGTTCTTCCGGCAATCTTCACGCTCGATAGCTAAGATAACTAGGGTCTTTACACTCATTGTAATTGTACTCTAACATTAATATTTGTACTCCAAGTATTTGTATTAATAATATCTCGCGAGAGCATTGAAGCCCGGGACTAACAACCCCGGCAAATTTTGTGTTATTTCCTTTCCCCAAGGAAGTGCTCTCACACCTTGTTTGCTACTCATCCATTCCAGCAATATCTATCTCCGGATAATATTTTGGGTAGCAACACTTGGAGATTATAATCATGTTTAGGAAGAGTTATGTTAAGATTTTTAGATGATTAACATAGCTTTGAAATGATTATTGGTGATGGTTGTGTTCTTGAGAGATTATAATCATTTTAGTGCAGGATTGTGATGAGTTATGTAGATAATTATCATAATCTTAAAATGTTTAAGTTAATCTTGTTGATTAATCTGAGATTTTTGAGGAATTGGTGATTGATATTGGTAGAGACAACATGTTAGTTGTGTTGATGATGTTTTTGAGGTGATTATGATGATATATGTTGGTATCATCATAATGTCTGGATTAATTTGATGTTGTTATTGTTAATCCTTAATGAATTGTTTTTCATAAATGTTAAGAACATTATGATCATGTTAATTGATCGAATTCATAGTTGAGGACTATGATATTCGTTTCTGTGGTTGATCGATTCGTAATCGAATTGGGGTTGTCTTTTGTGTTGTTTTCGATCGATATTGTGTTACTGAATGAATTGTATTTCATTCAAGGTTGTTCGAGTGCTTGTGATCGTCGGAGGATGCTGTTCGCCATTCGTTGGACGATTTCACCGCCTTCGGTTTGAGGCAAGTTTTATACTTGTACTGGTCAATGAGATTAATGTTATCATGTATGTGTATGAATGTGTTGTATCATTTCGAGACATAGTCTCTCCATGATTTTCATTGATACCAAGGGATTATTCTGTTGAGATTCGGTCCCTAAAACGAAGGCGCAGCAGAAGCAAAAACGAATCTAATTCGATCCGAATCCCTAAAAAGGATCGATCAAGATACGTATATACGAATATAAAAATGAAACAAAGGAAGATTCGAAACCATACCCTCGTAGCCCGTTTATAAATGGTGAGAAGATGATATCCCTTGCGAATTTAATCCGCAACAAGCTCTAGGATGAACCAATGCGGAAAATACCGCGTCTCTACTTACCACGCGCCGGAGAAACGATCGAAATGACAACCACCCTATTAACCTCTAAGGTTATGACTAGAATAGGATGATGAAGCTATATGATATGACTAACACACTCCAAGTATATTTATCAAAATAATCTCTCTTAGAAATGAAGAATGAAGAGAATAAAGAAGAAGACTATTTTCTCTCTCCTTTCCTCTCTGGAATGAGCCCTGAGCAGCCCGTGGGAATCAAGAAGTGTAGTCTTTCTTTTATTCTTTAACACATGAAAAGTCACCTCTTCACCAATTAAAAGAGATATCAAATCTCTTTATGTCATTTGTCATCCACCAATTAAGGTGAAGACAAAGACCAAAGAAAATGGGAAAAAAGGTGGGGTGGCCTTCTAGAAGAAAAAGACTAGTTTGGTTTGTTTCGGACTCCCGAGAGTCCAATCAGATAAACTCCATTCCGTTCCGGTGTATTTATATCAATTAATTAATCCAATTAATTAATCATATCAAATACAAAATAATATAATTAATTTCTCCAAGAAATAATTATATTCATGAATTAAATTAATCACCAATAATATTACTTATTTCATTAGGCCGTAAATTAATTTATCCAATAAATTAATTTAGACATCCAATGTCCCAAAATTGATTAGACATCCAATGTCCTATAAATTAGATATCTAACATCTAATTATTAAAGATAGATTAAACTCGATTCATTCCATCGTCAATACTAATACGCAACTCGGTAGGTCCGTCTCAGTTAGCAATGGGAGGAACCAAAGAGTAGTAGCACCACCTAGCCCGCCTAGAGGCCTATACTGTACCCTAACTAAGAACGAATGATTGGAATCATTCAAAAACATTTCTGTAGTGAATACTAGTATACGTAGAAACCCTTCTTTCAAATGTCCCAATCAAGTTATAGGGTCACAGTCAGTCAAACCTTATCTGTACTTGACACTATGCATGAGTTAATGCAAATCGAGATCATTGAGATCTCGTGTATCCAATACAACTAGCTCCAATGCCTTGGCCAAAGACTTATGATCTCATCTGCCAATAACCGCATAGGACATATCACCCGTTCACTAATAGGAGAAAGAATTATATCTTGATATTAAGTAGAACCTGCTACTTGCCCGTCAAGACGCACATCGAGGTTGACCCCCACCTTCCGGTTTTCTGGGTCGAACTACTCTAATGAAAATCTTAACATCACAAGCACATCCCTACTAAATCCTCAAGTCGAAGGTTCACGAATACCTATCACAACCTTTCAATTCCATCATTGACTGTCCCAGAGTGAAATCCATGTGACGAATCGAGGGTGAGTCGGTTCGAGTATACTAATCTCATTAGCATACCTATAACGTGTGCTCCCACTAACCATTAGTGTTCGACAGGCACTCTCCAAGTCAAAGAACACGTCATACAAGTCTTCACATAAACGTAACACCTAGTCAAGTTTCATCAACTTGCGAACGCTTAAGTATTTGAGCCATAAACCTTTCCAGTGCCGATCCCCTTATCCAATAAGGAGTGGAATGTTCTGCTCTCAAATACACGGACTAGTTTCTATATATATATATATATATATATATATATATATATATATATATATATATATATATATATATATATATATATATATTTATGAGTCAGGAATGCCAGTGACTACCAATAAATAAAGAAACATACAATGACTTTTAGATAATGAATTACATAATAACAAGTACAATGCCAACTCTAACATCCCCTGAGTGGCATTCGAGGGTATACTCCTAACAATCTCCCACTTGCGCTCAATGCCACACACTATGGTATCTAATACCCATGTTCTCCAGATGATGTTCTAAGCTAATCTGAGAAAGTGGCTTAGTCAGTGGATCAGCGACGTTCTCGGCTGAGTCTACTCTATACACCACAATGTATCCCTTGCGAACAAATTCTCTCACTAGATGATACTTCCTCTGAATGTGTTTGGTACTGTTGTGAAACCTTGGCTTCTTGGCCTGCGCTGCAGCTCCGTCATTGTCGCATAAAAGTGGAACAGGCAGCTCAGCACATGGAATCACTTGAAGTTCTCCCAGAACCATTCCTTAGAAGCCTCCGAGGCTGCTTGATACTCAGCTTAACTAGTGGAATCATCAATCGCACTTTGCTTGGCGCTACGCCAATATACTGCTCCTCCATTAAGAGTAAATATGTAGCCAGAAGTAGAAATTGAATTGTCTTACTGTCCTTGGATTTCTGAATCAGTGAAGCCCATCACATTAAGTTCTCCACCGTCACACATAAGAACCAGATCTCTAGTCCTTCTTAAGTACTTGAGAACGTTCTTTATAGCAGTCTAATGTTCCCTACCTGGGTTTTCCTGAAACCTACTTACCACACTCACAACGTGCGTAATGTCAGGTCTCGTACACAACAGTGCATATATAAGGCTACCCACGGCCGAAGCATATGGTATATTACTTATTTCCTTTCGTTGTTCCTCACCTTGAGGACACATCTTTGAGGAGAGTTTTATTCCATGTCGCATCGGTAGGAACCCTCTTTTAGAATCATCCATCTTAAATCGCTTTAAGATTTTATCTATATAGAGGGTTTGGAAAAGACCTATCATTCCCTTCGCTCTATCCCGGTCGAGCCGAATCCCAAGAATATAGGTGGCTTCTCCCAATTCTTTCATGGAGAAACTACTCAAAAGCCAAGCTTTCAAAGAACTGACCATTCCCACATCATTTCCTATTAGTAGAATGTCATCTACATATAGTACTAAGAATGCGATCTTGCTCCCACTACCCTCTTGTATACACAAGGTTCCTCTTCATTTTGCACGCAGTCAAACTCTTTGACTGCCTCGTCAAAACGAAGTTTCCAACTTCGCGAAGCTTGCTTCAGTCCATAAATGGAACGCTGAAGTTTGCACACTTTATGAATATCGACCTCAGACACAAAGCCTTTAGGCTGCTCCATATAGATTTCCTTCTCAATGAATCCATTAAGGAAATCCGTCTTTACATCCATCTGCCATATCTCATAATCGTGGCAGGCAGCTATAGCAAGCATCATGCAAATAGACTTGATCATAGCTACGGGCGAGAAGGTATCGTGGTAATTGATCCCTTCTTTTTGGGTATAACCCTTTGCCACAAGCCCGGCCTTATAGGTTTCAACCTTGCCATCCCCACCAGTCTTTCTCTTGTAGATCCACTTATTCCCAATAGGCACTATACCCTTGGGGCGGTCTACTGGAGTCCAGACCTGATTGACATGCATTAACTCTATCTCAACTTCCATAGCTTCACGCTATTTCGCAGAGTCTACATCCACCGTCGCTTGGTCATAGGTCGCGGGGTCGGTCTCTTGGCTATCACCTGGAACCTCATGGAGACCTAGCCCATCCAGGTGCACAAGGCCATACCTCTCAGGTAAATGATACACCCTACTAGACTTACGAGGTGGTTGTACTTGTGTTTCAGAAGGTTCGGTTCCATCTTCTTGTACAGGTGTCTCCTGAGGAGTTTCATTGTATTCTTCCAAAGAAATACTTCTACATGCTCCGCCTTTCTGAATGAACTCATCTCCCAGGAAGTGTGCCTGCAAAGCAACAATGATCTTTCAATTTCGGGCATGTCGAATAGATAACCCATCGTCTCATATGGGAATCCAATGAAAAGTCCCTTCACGGACCTTGCTTCTAATTTCTCCACCTTAGTCTTCTTGAAATAGGCTGGACATCCCCAAATCCTAATGTGATTAAGACTTGGTCTCCTGCCCTCCCACATCTCATGTGGAGTTTTAGGAATAGATTTGGAAGGACATCTGTTCAAGACATAAGCATTAGTCAGGAGTGCATACCCCCACAGGTAAATTGGTAAGTCAGTATAGCTAAGCATAGAAATGACCATGTTCAACAAGGTTCGGTTCCTTCTTTCTGACACACCATTTAACTGAGGAGTTCCTGGAGGTGTAAGTTGTGATACTATTCCATGCTCCTTAAGGAACTCGTCAAACTCTGTACTCATATACTCACCACCTCGGTCCGACCGAAGTTCTTTGATATGATTACCAGTTTGTTTTACGACTAGGGCCTTAAATTCTTGGAATTTCTCAAAGGCCCCGGATTTATGTTTCATTATGTATACAAAACCATACCTTGTATGATCATCTATAAACGTAATGAAATACTGATATCCATCACGTGCTTCTTCTAAAGCACCACATATGTCGGTATGCACTAATCCAAATTTATCAGCGGCTCTTTCAAAAGTCCCTGTGAAGGGGGACTTAGTCATTTTGCCTTTAAGGTAAGATTCACAAGTATGAAAGGGATCCGATCACAAGGGACCAATAAGTCCATCCTTTTCCATTTTGTAAACCTTGGTCTGAACAACATGATCAAGTCTAAGATGCCATTTTAAAACCTGATTAGTTTCATCCTTACCACGCTTCCTAGTCATAGTATTCACAACGACCTTGTTACTTAGGTTTAGATGATATAATCCATTCAACAATGTAGCAGTGCCCACTAGTTTATTTCTAAAATAAATTTTGTAGGAACCATCACTAATGAAAAATGAAAAGCCTTTCCGATCCATGACCGGAGTGGATACAATGTTTTTATGCCCCTTGGACAAAACAAGTACATCAACTAATGTCAAAACAAAGCCGGATTCTAAATCCAAAAGAAGTGATTCTATGTCAGTTGCTTCGACACTATGCCTGTTTGCGATAGTAGTCATCACTTCCCCAGCTCCAAGCATCCTACTTTGTTCCAGATCCTGATTCACGGTACAAATGTGAGAACTAGCACCTGAATCCAGTATCCAAGAAGTAGAAAATACAGTAGCAGAAAAATTTGTTTCCAAAACCAAAAGTTCTGTACCTTAAGTGCCATGAAGAATCGGACAGTCTCTATCCCAGTGGCCCATCTCACCGCATTTGAGACATGCGTCCTTCTTCTTCTTGCTCTTTGGAACCATTGGGGCCTTGCCCTTACCTTTAGGGTCTTTGATTTGTGGTCCCGTCTGCTTATCGGTCTTTTTCTTCTTATTCTTGGACCTCTGAGGTCCAGAAGAAATCACAAGGGCAGACTCCTTCATCTGCAGAGTATTCATATGATACTGAGCGGTTACAAGTTTGTTCATCAACCCTACTAAATTTCAAGCAATCTCATTGCAGTTGAAATTCATAACAAACTGTGAGAAGGAATCAGGAAGAGACTGTAGGATAAGGTCGGTCTGAAGAGAAGTATCCATCTTAAAATCAAGAGCCTCCAATCTCTCGATCATAGAGATCATTTTGAGGACGTGGTACCCAACCTTCTCACCTTCCTTCATCCTAGCACCGAACAGTTGCTTAGATATCTCATATCTAGCAGTTCGACTGTGCTCACCATAAAGCTCGGTTAGAAATCATTTTCTCATGAGCTCTCTGAAGCTCATTAGACATAGAAGCCATCATATAGGCACGGACTTTTATGTCATCTTTAACTAACTTTTCATGGTTTTCAATTTCTTCCTGATTGGCTCTAGTCCGCACCGGAGGTGCCGGAATGTTCGTCTCCAAGACGTATCCCAGTGCCTCTATACTGAGGACAATCATCAGGTTGCGGAGCGAGTCCACAATTAAGGTGTTATTTTCGAGTAGTATATCGAGTGGGTTCATTGTCATATTGAGAGTTGATGTTTGTCTGCATTAAGTAGGACAATTTATTAGTGACTCGCTCAATTATGATCTCAGTATAGAATTAAGGTCTTTTTTATTCTTTTAACTCGGCTCTAACTATTTTTATCGGAATAACACACCCCCATGTGAAATCCAGAAGTATTGTTCACATTACTTCATAGTGGTGATCGAGTTCTTTATAAATTTTAATAGAGGGCAACCGAACAAGTTTGTAGTCTATTAATTTTCATAAAGTGGTGTCCAACACCAACCCATCTAATGGATGATTCGATCTTCTTTTTCCCCTTGTTAACTCCCATCAACCTATACAGTTTTTATGGTTCGTGAACAAGTTAAGTTTATACCATCGACGCAAATCAGTTTCACACTTGAATCTTATGCGGCAACCGAACAGGTTTCTAGGGATAAAATTTGCTCCAGCCGAAGGCATCCAATGCGCTCTCGGTAATTTATCGATCCTCCCCGAACGACTACTCCGATAACTCGGAATCATAGCACACCCGATTTGGATTTCAATTTTTCGAAAGCTCGATGGAGGGAAGGAAAACCTTGAAACCTTTTAAACTTAATAATTTTGTCGTGGGAGAATTTTCGAGATTAATGTTACACTTTGCACATTAATTCATTTAAGCGCGTTTGTTGCATTCATACCATATGATTAAAACATTCACAACCTAGTTGCTACCAACATATAGTTCATGGACCGTTCCTAGAACAAAAAACATCATAATCTAATTACATGTCTTCGGTCGTGAATCTTCGTCTTCTCGAACGGATCTTCCTCTGGTCTTCGTCATTATATATAAATTTTACATTTGAAAAATTGCATCCTATACAAATTTTCTAGTAAAATAAATAGGCTCAAAACGGCCTTTACAACCCAATCGAATAAAACCGAACGATAAAAAACTAGGTGCATGAAGTACATCACCATTCACAAGCATTCATCCAATAAATATTAAATAAATGGATTTAAGCAATACAATATATTGATCCAACCAATATATCAAATTAACCACCTAATAGAATTAATCAATTAATTCACGAGCATAGTAATTTTAATTCATTCGTATGATCCAGACGATTTTAAATATTCCATAATAATTAATTTCCTCAAAATAAAAACACAAAGTATTTTTATTTAGTCAAATTAAACCCAATTTAAATTATCAGAAATTATTATAACGAAACATAAAAATAAAATGGAGTCGAAACAAAAAATCCCGGAGGCCGTCCCATGGCCCGACTATAACACCCTTAGAGCCATCGAGGAATATTACAGCGTCGTGGGCCCTGAGACAGAACCCACAAGGCTAAAAGACATTTTCGCAAATATTTACAAATGCTCAAGAGGCTAACGATGGTATTATCTATTAAAAACACACGAAGACTTTATAAAACTCATTTATCAAAACCGTCGTAAAGACTCATTTGAAAGAACAAGGCCAAACAGCCGAAACTCAATTGTTTAGAAAAGATTTTTCAAAGTAACTCAAGTTGCCAAAAACCAAAGGGCATATAAGAATACTCACGCAGCGGAAAGGACAAATAATTAAAAATACTCTAGCAGCGGAATACAACATCAAATCAGAATACTCGATTCACAAACACATGTCATAGCCAGTATCCTCCGGAAAGCTCATCTCTTCACGACCGCTTCAAGCTCGATATCTAATATCCTAAAAATAAAGCTCACGACGGGGTCAGCCATAATACTCAACAATGATAACTGTCACATCACATCAATAATTACATACCAATGAGAATACAAAATAAGAATATGACCAATGTAATCTTATCGTCATAACTTTACCAAACTCATAATAATTCCCATCAAAGTAACCATTATCACATTTCACATCTCGTAATATCGATTAACTCAAACATAATATCCATACGGTACCTCAAGCAATACCCAAGATTCTCAAAACATCATCATAACTCGCTGATACTAAATATACCAACTCTGACCAATTCAATCCATCGGATAATATCAACAACTATCAACACGATAATCGATTGTCCATCCCAGGAAAAGAACTAAGAAGGAAAATACAGAACATACCTCAATGTACGAAATGCCACGAAGAAATCACGTCAGTCTAACCCAAGATCAGATCAACACAAGATACGGACATGGTCCTAACAAAATACCTACAAATGCATACTCATATGACAACGTCAATATGTTCACAACAATAACAACAATGTATACTCAATGGAAATCCGATGATCCAGCACCCTCAGCATAGATCCCAAGATGATCCTATCAGATCAACACGAGGTGGATAAGCAAAAATACACATATATACGCAAAACATATGGTAAAACCAACGATGCGAATCCACATGATTCCATCAACACAACACAGGGTAATCCAATGATCCAGCGCCCTTAGCATAGATCCCCAGATGATCCCGTCGGACCAACAAGAGGTGGACATATGATCCAGCACCCTCAACATAGATCACACGATCCCATCGGATCAACACAACATAAACAATACAATTATGCTTACACATATGCAAATCAATATGTTCCTCAACATGAACAACACATGACTCAATAACATGAATGACATTATGATAAAACAACTAGGACGACCTCATGTTCAACATCATGAATGACAACATGCATGATCAACATCATCAACACTAAACCGAAATCAAATTAAGATACTTGCCGCGAGTCCTTCGGGAGCAATCTCGATGTCAAATCATCACCGACGATTATCCTCAATGCTCGGTGATCCAAACATACCACGGACTATAGATAACTCGTATCTTTGTCTTTACCACAATGTATCCTCGATACCCAATTATGCCAATAACCAAAGTAATTCATATACATTATGATTTAACTCCCAGTATCGGAAAAACAACATACAATCCAAGTCTCCAGAATTCACAATAATAATCATTGCTATCATTATAAACGGAATGAAACTGAAACAATTAATTAAATATTATAAACTGAGAAAGTAATAACTTGCCTTGATACCGATGCGACGATAACGAAGCTGTTACCAAGTCCTTGCCGTCGTATACAAATTCCTTGGCCCCGACCAAAGTAATTCACAAACATGACTGCAACACACTTTCTAGTCGACGATTATAACCAACGATCAATAATCACAACCTATTGAAGTAATCAATTAACACATATTCGATAATAATCAATTCCGATAGAACCAATCAATCAAACTCAATGGCTCAACAATTCCTCGATCATATACAAAACAAAATAATCCAACTCAACAAATACGAACTCATATCTACAATACAAACCGCAACTCGATAATCATACTTAACAATCAATACAACCGATCAATAAACCTAACAGTTCCACAATATCCCGATTAAACATAAATCTGAACAACCGAAATCAATCAATCATGAACTCATAACCATAATACGTTTCCATAATCCGATAATCATATCAACGATCAACTCATCTCGATAACAAGGATTACATAACATACTCTATTCCGAATTCATACGAATTAACACGATTCCTCCTTGTTTATAATTATAAATTTCATAGTAGGACAATACTATCGGCATAATCGGCAATCCAAACTACCTAAATAGTTCAACACCATTGAGAATCTTGTTATAAGATTAACTATAATCTTCCCGGATTCAAAATTGTTATCATGATTCGTATTTCGTCAAGAACATATGAATTCTACCACAAAAATCAACATAGCATTGGTTTCAATCCTCAAATCCATGATTATACTTAAAACCATTATGTATCCTATCACATTTTCCTCTTTGATGTGATAAATATACCAAGAACATCAAGAACATCAAGAACACCATGATTCCATAATCATGTTTATAACAAATAACATAATTGAAGATATAAATCATCATATCCTTCAACATACAATTCACATAACCTCAAGAATCGTAACAACAACACCATAATCATCTTCATACGAATCATTCATCAATAATAGCATAAAAATCCGAATTTAAGGTGTAGAGTTCATCAACATACCTCAAGAACATGAACAACACAATCAAACTCTTCAAGAATCATCAATATGCTCATATTCAAGCCTCAAATCCATGCTTCGAAGCTTATAACCAAGTTAGAAGAGGTTAAATCTCACTTTCATGTACAGAGGGACGATGTTTGGAGGAAGGAATGGTTTTTCCCTCATGAAGAAATGAGGAACCGATCCTTATTTTATAATCTGCACAGCCATTACGTAACTTATCAATCAACATTAACCTATGTAATGCTTCCTTACGTACGCTACCGGTCCTTCGTAGCGTACGTAACATCATTCCAGAACTCACTGACTTGTTTCGTTCGATCGCTTACGTATGTCATGCATAGGCCATAGCGTACGTAATACATACGTTGACTTGCTATAGTAAATGTCCATTTAATGTACGTAATATGTAACACCCCCAGAGCCATCCAGGAATATTACAGCGCCGTGGGCCTCGAGACGGAACCCACAAGGCTAAAAGACATTTTCGCAAACATTTACACACACCCAAGAGGCTAACGAGGGTACTATCTTTAAAAAAACATTCAAAGACTTTATAAAATCCGTTTATCAAAAACCGTCGTAACATCTCATTTGAAAGGACAAGGCCAAACGGCCGAAACTCGATAGTTTAGAAAACGATTTCCAAAATAACTCAAGTTGCCAAAAATCAAAAGGGCATTAAAAAATACTCATGCAGCGGAAAGGACAACAATTAAAAATACTCTAGCAGCGGAATACAACATATAATCAGAAGACTCGATTCACAAACACAAGCCATAACCAGTATCCTCCGGGAAGCTCATCTCTTCACGACCGCTACAATCTCGATATCCCAAGAACCTAAAAAGAAATCCCACGATGGGGTCAGCCATAATATCCAACAATGATAACAATCACATCCACGACCAATGTAATCTTACTACTATAACTTTACTTACTCGAATAATCCTCATCAAAATAACCATTATCATATTGTACATCTCGTAATCTCGTTTAACCAATAAACTCAAACATAGCATTTGTATTGTTCCTTAAACAATACCCAAGATTATCATAATATCATCACTAACTCAAGATATGGAAAAATACCAGCTCTGACCAATTCGATCCATCGGATAACATCATCAAATCCCAACACGATAATCGATTGTCCATCAAAAGAGAAATACCAAAGGAAATACCGAACATACCTCAAGATATGAAATGCCACGACGAAATCACGTCAGTCTAATCCAAGATCAGATCAGCACAACATACGGACATGGTCCTAACACAAGACCTACAAATGCATAGTCATATGACAACGTCAATATGCTCACATCAATAACAACAATGTATACTTATGGAAATCCGATGATCCAGCGCACGCAACATAGATCCCAAGATGATCCTGATAGATGAACACGAGGTGGATAACCCATAATATACATATGCACAACAACATATGGGTAATCCGATGATTTAGAGTTCACTGCCTAGATCCCACAATGATCCCGTCGGACCAACACGAGGTGGATAAACCCGTCTAATGATCCAGCGCACGCAAGCATAGATCCCAAGATGATCCCGTCAGATCAACACGAGGTGGACATACGACAATAATGCCCAAATGCATATTAACAATAATACACAAATGCATGACAACAACAATACACAATGTATCACAATATGATCGACACAAAATGACAAAAATGATTAGAGTAATTGCACCGAGTCCTCCGAGAGAAATCTCGATGTCTAAACCATCACCAACCATTATCCTCAATATTCGACGGTCCAAAATGTCACGAACGATAGATAATTCATGTCTTCACCTATACCACAATATATCCTCGATACCCAAGTATACCAATAACAAAAGTAAATCATATACAATATGATTTAAATTCTAAAATCCGAAAACAACTTACAATCCCAAATCTCCAGTGTTCACAATTATAATCATTGCTATACGAATTATAAACGAATGAAACCGAAACCATTCATTAAATATTATAAACTGTGCAAATAATAAATTGCCTCGATACCGACACGATGATGATGAAGCCGCTGCCTATAATATCCGGATTAATTATTGAGTATTTCCTCTGTAATTGAACCCTGTATTATTCGGATTGATGATATCAATAATCGAAGTATGATATTTCTAGTATTTGTATCCTTGTGTATGATTATAACAACATGTAAATTTTCTCATGCAAATATGTGATAACGTACGCTAAGAATATAGCTTAACGTACGTTATCTGCCAAAGCTAGCGTGCGCTACGAATGAAGCGTAGCGTACGTTAGGCAGTCAAAAATTCAGCTGGATAGTTAGCACATGGGCCAGCCAGACATATGTCCGAATAAGATTCCCGCGGATGAACCTGGACACTTTTGAAGTCAACGATTGTTAACGTATGCTAAAGAATGTGTCTAGCGTACGCTAATGGGTGATTCTTACGTACATAACCTGATGGTGTAGCGTACGTAATCGAGTACAGAATGAGAATAGTTTACTATTGGTGATGTAGTGTACGCTAAATTTATTGAGTAGCGTACGCTAAGAGACTAACGTACATTATGCATGAAGGCTAACGTATGTTAAGGTCAGAAAATTATAAATAAGATATCACCCCATTTCATTTCACTCATTTCTTTCACCCGGTTTTCAACACACTTCGTGCCCGAAAGATCTCATCCACCTTATACACCTTTAGAACATCTTTTATTGATCATTGAATATTGGAGATTACTTATACTTGATCATTGAAGTGGAGAATCATTTTGGAATGACACACAAGCAACCGGAGTTGGATTCTACCTATTTTCTCGGTGTTTTCTTCATCCTAAGGTATGTTAATACTATCTCCAACCTTGGATTCGTGTTCTTAAGGATATGATGATCATGCTATCATGATATTAAGTTCCATTGATGAATTATTCAACCAAACATCATGTTTAGAAGTTGGGATGATTATGCTTAGGATATCATTGTTGAAAACATCATAGTTGGAATCCTATTATGTCAAATGATGAGAGTAATGTTCTGAGATTGATTATCCGTATTGAATAGCATTGCCATATTAATCGTAGACTTGGAGTTTATATCACTTTTGTTAAACGGACATAAGAAAGAATCATCGAAGGTTGTATCCTTTCTTATAAGTTGAATTTGTTAGTTCATCTTTAAAATGAAGTCTGAATGTAATGATGATATTGGAATCTAGCGCATCAACCGTAGATTACCGAACTTCACATGAGAATTGTAATCGAGATTGAATATGGTGTTGTGATGATATATGTATCCTTGAATTTCGAAGATGTTTGAATCCGTCAGATCATTCATAATTGTATGAGCATGTTATGTATGGGGATAACGTACGTTAATCACTGAGGATTTCGTAAGCTTCATCACAAATCGAGACAGTCGTCTGCCTAGTGAGAAACTATCATATGTGTGTTTAGCGTACGGTAAGCTATGAAGCTTACGTATGCTATCGGGCATAGATAACGTACGCTACGTTTGGTACGTAACATACGTTATATCATCAGACGAGTCAGTCGACTGATCAGTAATGGACTGTCGATACATGGTTAGCGTAAGCTAGACTTTGTAGATTACATACGCTAACGTGTAGGCTTAACGTACGCTACCAAAGGTATGTAACGTACGTTAAGAAGGTCAGACAGGTTACGTTTAATGAACTTTCAACCGTAATTTGGATTGTTAGATGTTCGTTCGACATGAGATGAATTCTATACTATTTTTTTGTTAAGGTTCGAGCTTAGAAGCTTGATTGATCGAAGGGGGCGACCTTCGAGCATTTTGATATTCGTGGGAGTTTTATTCTAGTCATCGAAACGAGGCATGTACTTTAATTAGAATTGTTCGTACTATGTCGGTTACATTATGATTGAACTGTGTACATGTGTTGTGATTAATTGTCCACCATGCGTTGATCCGATGGGAATCATCATGGGAAATCTATAGCTGTGTACGCTGGATCATTAGATAGGTAGTTCCACCATGCTTTGGTCTGACGGGATCATCATGGGAATCTATAGCTGTGTACACTGGATCGTTGGAATACCGTGAGTATGTTGATACTGTTATGATGTGATATGTGCTGTTATTATTTTCTCGCTGGAGAAACTTGTTATGATTATTGTTGATTTAATCATTGTTGTATGATTATCATACTTGTACTAGCATCGTTGTGCTAAACCCTTCGGGGGTGAATATTTATTTATGTTCAGGATCCAAGAGAGCAGGGAAACAACCACTGGAGCTGCATGACAACGAGGGTGCAGAGTGATGTTCCGTCCGAGTTTAATTGTCTGATGTTTGTGTTGTTTTTAATAAGTACTCGAGTACGTCGTCGTTTGTGATGATTGAATTTGGTGATGTATTAATATTCTTCCTTCGGATATTGTATTCTCGGTATTGGCCCAGAACTGTTGTATTTTATTTCAGTTACTTTCATATGTTGGTATCTGTTATTGTTTTTTCATTTCTTCAGCCTTGTAAATTCTTATGTAAAGGATTTACGGTGCTGTAATATTCCTGAATATATCGGGGGTGTTACATAATATGGTATCGGAGCTAAGATTTTGGCTATCTTGGCCGTTGGGTTAAAATAAGGGTCGTATAGGTCTTTTGAGGTAACCGGCCGTGAATAACATCAATGTACTGCATACGTCTTCGTGCGAGTGGTGGTTGTAAGTTCCTAAACTCTATCTCGTTCTTTACATGTTATACTCCTTTATACTTGAACATTAGAATGATATTGTTTCCTCTATATTGAGTATTTATGCTTACAGTATGTTGAGAGTTGGCCGTGGTCGTGGTCGCGGATGCGGATGAAGGAATGCTGAAAGAGAAGCTTCGCCTTCTAATCAGGCCAGCCACAGCTCAGGCGAGCCACAAAGATCTATTAATAATGAACCAGAACCTGCTGTGCCCGAAATTCTTCGTCAGGTGTTTAACCAGATGACTCAGTTCACCCAGGTCGTGGACCGAATGTAGGTGGCAGTAGGATTACAACAGGGAGATCGACAGCAAGGTATCACAGACATGGGAAATCGAGGCGACCGATGGCTGCAAGAGGTGGCAAAGATGCAACCACCCAAATTCGACGGCTTTTCTGAGACACCAACGTGGGATCATTGGTTAAAAGAACTGGAGAAAATTTTTGCCGGGATTAGTTGCCTAGACGACCGGAGAGCCTCTATTGCTCAGTACTTTCTAATAGGGGAAGCATCCGAGTGGTGGGAAGCCATCCGGCCTGTAGATCATGATGCTGACTGGACAGAATGTAAATTGATGATGGAAGCTCAGTACTGCCCTTGTCCTGTGAGGGAAGCCAAACTTCGGGAATTTTTCACCACACAGCCGTCAGACGAGCCAGTATCCCAGACAGTTAAAACGTTTAATCAGTAGATGGCGTTTGTTCGACACTTGGTCAGAACAGACGCGGAAACGATGATCCATTTTGATATGAGAATGAAACCCAAGATCCAGAGGTACATGTCCGGTTTTGAATGTTCCACTCTCCGCTAATATCAGGATAAAGCATTGGCGTATGAAATCAAAGAAGCAGCGATGGAAAAGTTTGCAGAATCCAAGAAGCAGAAAGTCTCTGGTAGTTTAACAGAGCACAAGAGCGGTGGGCCCCGCAGGGCCCTGTCATATTTTCATTCTTTCAAGAAACCTCCACACCCATATAAGAGCGGATAGAACTCCGGAGTAGTATCAGCCACGACGGATACAACTAGGAAGTGCTTTAACTGTGGTCGCCCAGGACACCTTTGGTGTGATTGTTTCCGTACTCCAGTTACATGTTTTGATTGCGGACAGGAAGGGCACCGTACGATGTTTTGCAAGGATGCCACAAAGTTTAATGGAACCCGTACATCACAGCCAACTCAGAAGGAAGCAAGTATTCAGCAGACGCAGCTGAGTGTTCAGCTGCCCCAAAATTTCGGTTGAGGTCGAGGCAGAGGACAATTTGACCACAAGGGAGCCTCGAGTGTCGGATCCGCTCCCCCATGTCTGTACGAGATGAGGAGGGCAGATGATAAGGATGCTGCTGTCGCATCACATACTGTTCAGATCCTTTCATAGCCAGTTAGCGTTTTATTCGATACAGGAGCTACGCATTCATTTATATCATTATCTTGTGTAAATCGTTTGAATATTTCTGGTTTTCATAATTGTGAGCTTTATGTTGTGGTTTTACCGAGTGGATAGAGGATTGTGGGAAACTTAGAAACTAGAGATTTCCCTATATCATTTGGAGGCAGAGAGTGGTCCACAAATCTGATTGTGATAGAGATGCAAGGAGACGACCTGATACTCGGATATGATTGGCTTAATCAATATGGAGCTATTGTAAACTACCGAAAGATGAATATCTCAGTGATAGATGACGATGGTTCCGAAATACTGTTTGAAGGATGGAAACCAGGAAGCTCAGGAAAGATGATCAAGGCGATGAAAGCTGTCAAATTGTTGAAACAGGCCTGTACCGAATACTGGTGCTACGCAATGAAGAAAGAAGACGGAAAAGTAGAACTCTCATCCATTCCTGTTGTGAACGAGTTTCTAGATGTGTTTCCTGACGAATTACCTGGACTACCTCCACGACGGGATGTAGAATTCACCATTGAGCTGGAACCAGGAGCTACACCAATTCTAAGGCACCGTATCGTATGGCACCTACTGAGATGTATGAATTGAAGAAACAACTGGAAGAGTTACTGGACAAAGGCTATATCTGGCCAAGCATTACGCCCTGGGGTGCACCAGTTCTTTTTGTCCGGAAGAAGGATGGATAGCTTCAATTGTATATTGACTATCGAGAGCTGAACAAGATGACAATCAAGAACAAGTATCTATTGCCATGAATTGATGATTTATTTGACCAGTTGCAAGGAGCGACAGTGTTTTCCAAGATCGATCTGAGGTTCGGATATCATCAGTTGAGGATTAAGGAATCCGACGTTCCAAAATCTGCATTCAGAACTCGCTACGGACACTATGAGTTTGTAGTGATGCCGTTTGGTCTCACTAATGCACCTGCCGTGTTTATGCAATTGATGAATCGAGTATTCATAGAGTATTTGGACAAGTTTGTGGTGGTGTTCATTGATGACATTTTGGTTTATTCTAAGAGCCCGGAAGAACATGCGCAGCATTTGCGAATTGTTTTAGAACTTTTGAGAAGCGAGCAACTGTACGCCAAGCTTTCTAAGTGTGAATTCTGGCTAAAGGAAATAATGTTCCTAGGTCATGTAGTATCAGCAGAAGGAGTCCGAGTAGATCCCCAGAAAATCGAAGCAGTTATGGATTGGAAGCCTACTAAGAACGTGAAAGAAGTCTGGAGTTTCTTAGGACTTGCTGGGTATTATCATCGATTTGTGGAAGGGTTTTCCAAAATTTCCCGCCCACTTACTCGATTACTTTAGAAGACCCAAAAGTTTGAGTGGAACGAGATGTGCCGGACTAGCTTTGATGAATTGAAGAAGAGATTGACGATGGCACCGATTTTAGCACTCCCACAGAGAACTGGAGGATTCATAGTTTACAGTGACACTTCGAACCAAGGTCTTGGGTGTGTATTGATGCAAAATGAGAAGGTGATCGCCTATGCATCACGACAGCTGAAACCTTATGAAGTAAATTACCCAACGCATGATTTGGAGCTGGCAGCGGTAGTTTTTGCTTTGAATATCTGGAGACATTACCTGTACGGGACTCACTGTCAAATATTTACGGATCACAAGAGTCTCAAATACATCTTCAGTCAGAAAGAGTTGAACATGCGGCAAAGGAGATGGCTGGAACTGATTAAGGACTACGACTTGGATATTCTTTATCATCCAGGCAAAGCAAATGTTGTGGCCGATGCACTTAGCCGCAAGCCTATTTCTATTCAAATGCTAGAGACTCTGACCTCCCAGCCCAGCATTCAACGGGAATTGATTCGCAAAGGAGTTGAAGTATGGTTGCAAAGAGTCCAAGGACAACTGTGTGTGATGGAAAAAACTTCATCGTTAACCGAAGAAATCAAATCTAAGCAATTGGACGATGCTCTGATGATTCGCTTATGTGATGAAGTGAGCAAGGGAAAAGCCTCAGGATTTGAAATTCATGATGATGGAGTATTGAGGTTCCAGAGCCAACTTTGTGTTCCCGATGTCGATGTTTTGAAGAAAACAATTCTGAAGAAAGCTCACAGTACGCCCTATTCTATCCACCAGGGTACTAGTAAGATGTATAAGTATCTGAAGCAGAATTTATGGTGGGGCAACATGAAGAAAGACGTAGCCAATTACGTCTCAAAATGTTTGGTTTGTCAGCAGGTTAAGATCGAGCATCAACGACCTACCGGAATGCTGAAGCTGCTCCCGATTCCTGAATGGAAGTGGGAGGACATATCAATGGACTTCATCACTAATATGCCGAGAACCAAGACAGGAATGAACATGATTTGTGTGATAGTTGACCGTTTAACCAAATCAGCTCATTTTCTAGGCATTAAGGACACGTGGGGACCAGAGAAGTTGGCACGAGTGTTTATTGCAGAGATAATTCGATTGCATGGTACGCCAAAGACCATTATTTCTGACCGAGATGGTCATTTTATGTCTCATTTTTGGAAAAGAAATTCTTAAGGCCTTGAGGACCGAATTAAACTTCAGCACGGCTTATCACCTGCAGACAGACGGACAATCCGAGAAGACTATTCAAACAGTGGAAGACATGCTGAGGGCTTGTGCCTTAGACTGGTTAGCTGACTGGGAAGTTCATATAACATTGATTGAATTCACCTACAACAATAGTTGGCATGCTTCCATTAAGATGGCACTGTTTGAGGCATTATATGGGAGGAGATGCAGATCGCCCTTATGTTGGGACGATTCATCATACTTGATCGAAACGGAACCAGAATTGATTGTACAGACACGAGAGAAGATAGCCTTGATTCGTGAAAGGCTGTTGACTACCCAGAGTCGACAGAAATCTTACGCAGACGTACGTCGTCGCCCATTGGAGTTCAGTACTGGAGATCACATACTTTTAAAGGTTTCTCCTACTCAGGGAATCTTTTGTTTCGGAAGAAAGGGGAAGTTGAGTCCGAGATATATCGGACCGTTCGAGATACTTGAGAGAGTTGGAGAGTTGGCATACAGATTGGCATTACCGCCGTCATTGAGCCATGTTCATAACGTGTTCCACATATCCCAGTTACGGAGATATATACCAGATCCTAGTCATGTAATTGATTTCGGCGAGATCGAAGTCGCTCAGTATGGCACGTTTGAAGAGAGACCGATCAGGATACTCGAGAGTCGAGTTAAATAATTGAAAAACAAATTGATCGCGTTGGTCAAGGTTCAGTGGTCACGCCACGTAGTGGAAGAAGCTAATTGGGAAACGGAAGATAGCATGAGGTCCAGATATCCAGAGTTATTTTCATCTTGAGTTTCGGGACGAAACTCCTTTTTAGAAGGAGAGTATGTAATATCCAGATTAATTATTGAGTATTTAATCTGTAATTGAACCCGGTATTATTCGGATTGGTGATATCGATAATCAAAGAATGATATTTCTAGTATTTGTATCCTTGTGTATGATTATAGCAATATGTAAATTTTCTCTTGCAAATACGTGATCACATACGCTAAGAATGTAGCTTAACGTACGTTATCTGCCAAAGCTAGCGTATGCTACGAATGAAGCGTAGCGTACGTTAGGCAGTCAATAATTGAGCTGGATAGCTAGCACATGTGCCAACCGGACATGGGTCCGGATAAGATTCCTACGGATGAACATAGACACTTTTGAAGTCAACGATTGTCAACGTACGCTAAAGAATGTGTCTAGCGTACGCTAATGGGTGATTCTTACATACGTAACCTGATGGTGTAGCGTACGTAATCGAGTACAGAATGAGAATAGTTAACTATTGGTGACGATAGCGTACGCTAAATTTATTGAGTAGCGTACGCTAAGAGACTAACGTATGTTATGCATGAAGGCTAACGTACGTTAAGGTCAGAAAATTATAAATAAGACATCACCCCATTTCATTTCATTCGTTTCTTTCACCTGGTTTTCCACACACTTCATGCCCAAAAATATCCCAGCCACCTTATACACCTTTAGAACACCTTTTATTGATCATTGAAGATTGGAGATTACTTACTTGATCATTGAAGTGGAGAATCATTTTGGATTGACACACAAGTAACTGGAGTTGGATTCTACCTATTGTCTCGGTGTTTTCTTCATCTTAAGGTATGTTAATACTATCTTAAACCTTAGATTCGTGTTCTTAAGGATATGATGATCATTCTATCAAGATATTAAGTTCTATTGATGAATTATCAATCAAACATCATGTTTAGAAGTTGGGATGATTATGCTTAGGATATCATTGTTGAAAACATCATAGTTGGAATCCTATTACGTCAAATGATGAGAGTAATATTCTGAGATTGATTATCCGTATTGAATAGCATTGCCATATTGATCGTAGACTTGGAGTTGATATCACTTTTGTTAAACGGACTTAAGAAAGAATCATCGAAGGTTGTATCCTTTCTTATAAGTTGAATTTGTTAGTTCATCTTTAAAATGAAGTCTAAATGTAATGATGATATTGGAATCTAGCGCATCAACCTTAGATCACCGAACAACATGAGAATTGTAATCGAGATTGAATATGGTGTTGTGATGATATATGTATCCTTGAATTTCGAAGATGTTTGAATCCGTCAGATCATTCATAATTGTATGAGCATGTTATGTATGAGGATAACATACGTTAATCACTGAGGATTTCGTAAGCTTCATCACAGATCGAGACTGTCGTCTGCCCAGTGAGAAAATGTCATATGTGTGTTTATCGTACGCTAAGCTATGAATCTTACGTACGCTGTCGGGCATATATAACGTACGCTACGTTTGGTACGTAACGTACGTTATATCATCAGACGAGTCAGTCGACTGATCAGTAAGGGACTGTCGATACATGGTTAGCGTACGCTAGAATTCATAGCTTACGTATGCTAACGTGTAGGTTTAACGTATGCTACCAAGGGTACGTAACGTACGTTAAGCAGGTCACACAGGTTACGTTTAATGAACTTTCGACCGTAATTTGGATGGTTAGATGTTCGTTCGACATGAGATGAATTCTATACTATTTTTTTTGTTAAGGTTCGATCTTAGCAGCTTGATTGATCAAAGGGAGCGACCTTCGAGCGTTTTGATATTCGTGGGAGTTTTATTCTTGTCATCGAAAAGAGGCAAGTACTTTAATTAGAATTGTTCGTATTATGTCGGTTACGTAATGATTGTACTGTGTACATGTGTTGTGATTAATTGTCCACCATGCGTTGATCCGACGGGAATCATAATGGGAAATATATAGCTGTGTGTGCTGGATCGTTGGACAGGTAGTTCCACCATGCTTTGGTCCGGTGGGATCATCATGCGAATCTATAACTGTGTGCGCTCGATCATTGGAATACCATGAGTATGTTGAGACTGTTATGATGTGATATGTGTTGTTGTTATTTTCTCGTTGGAGAAACTTGGCATGATTATTGTTGATTTAATCATTGTTGTATGATTATCGTACTTGTACTAGCATCGTTGTGCTAACCCCTTCGGGGGTGAATATTTGTTTATGTTTAGGATCCAGGAGAGCAGGGAAACAACCACTGGAGCTGCATGACAACGAGGGTGCAGAGTGATGTTCCGGCCGGGTTTAACTGTCTATTGTTTGTGTTGTTTTTAATAGGTACTCGAGTACGTCGTCGTTTGTGATGATTGGTTTTGGTGATGTATTAATATTCTTCCTTCGGATATTGTATTCTCGTTATTTGCCCAAAACTGTTGTATTTTATTTAAGTTACTTTCATATGTTGGTATTTGTTATTGTCTTTTCATTTCTTCAGCCTTGTAAATTCTTATGTAAAGGATTTACGGCGCTGTAATATTCCTGAATATATCGGGGGTGTTACACTACCAATCCCATTGCCTTCGACTACTAGCTCCTCGGCCCTGACCAATGCAATTCACGAACATTCTCGAACATAACCGCAACACACTTTCTAGTCGACGATTATAACCAACGATCAATGATCACAACCTATTGAAGTAATCAATTAACACATATTCGATAATAATCAATTCCCGATATAACCAATCAATCAAGCTCAACGGATCAATAATTCCTCAATCATATACAAAACCAAATAATTCAACTCAACAAATACGAACTCATATCTAAAATACAAACCGCAACTCGATGATCATACTTAGCAATCAATACAACCGATCAATAAACCCAATGGTTCCACAATATCCCAATTAAACATAAATCCGAACAACCCGAATCAATCAATCATGAACTCATAACCACGATACGTTTCCATAACCCGATAATCATATCAACGATCAACTCATCTCGATAACAAGGATTATATAACATACTCTATTCCGAATTCATACGAATTAACATGATTCCTCCTTTTTTATAATTATAAATTTCATAGTAGGACAATTATCGTCATAATCGGCAATCCGAACTACCCAAATAGTTCAATACCATTGAGAATCTTCTTATAAGATTAACTATAATCTTCCCGGATTCAAAACTGGTATCATGATTCAGATTTCGTCAAGAACATACGAATTCTACCACTACAATCAACCTAACATTGGTTTCAATCCTCAAATCCATGATTGTACTTAAAACCATTATGTATCCTATCACATTTTTCCTCTTTGATGTGATAAATATACCAAGAACATCAAGAACACCATGATTCTATAATCATGTTTATAACAAATAACATAATTGAAGACATAAACCACCATATCCTTCAACATATAATTCACATAACCTCAAGAATAACAGCAACAACACCATAATCATATTCATACGAATCATTAATCAATAATAGAATAAAAATCCGAATTCAAGGTGTAGAGTTGATCAACATACCTCAAGAACATCAATAACACAATCAAACTCTTCCAGAATCATCAATATCTTCATATTCAAGCCTCAAATCCATGCTTCCAAGCTTATAACCAAGTTAGAAGAGGTTAAATTTCACTTTCATGTACAGAGGGACGAAGTTTGGAGGAAGGAATAGTTTTTCTCTCGTGAAGAAATGAGGAACCGATCCTTATTTTATAATCTACACATCCATTACGTACGTTATCAATCAACATTAACATATGTAATGCTTCCTTAAGTACGCTACCGGTCCTTCATATCATATGTAACATAATTCCAGAAATCACTGGCTTGTTTTGTTCGGTTGATTACGTACGTAGCACTTGTTCCATAGCGTACGTAATACGTACGTTGACTTGCTACAGTAAATGTCCGTTTAACGTACGTAAAACACTACTCATAGCGTACGTTATCGAGGACTTGACTCCCCCATGCACGTTCTGCGCCGAAAACTGCCGACCATGGGACCCACTTGTCGGCCATAGCCAGATCCTGTCTGATTCCCCTCGTTACGTACGTAATGCGTTATACATAGTGTACGTAACACTTAGCATTTTAGCGTATATTATATCCTAAACATAACGTATGTTAAGGGCTCTGTGCTTTATCCATTTACACTGATCTTGCTCGTCGTCTCAATATAGCAAATACGTATACACAACACACTATATCCTTAAATGCAATTATCGACTAAGTATGACAATTATACCAATATAGATGTCTCAGTCCTTCATTTATTTTATCCATACTGTACAGATTCCACGCTGTATAGCATAACTCGGATAAAATAACATTAAACAACAGTAGTAGAAATTCTAGGTATTACATAATATACTACTCAAAGCGTACGTTATCCAGGAGTTGACTCATCCATGCACGTTCTGTGCCGAAAGCTGCCGACCACGGGACCCACTTAACGTACGTAATAGCTATGCACCTCAGGTACGTTAACTATCCCTTTTTAATGTACGTAATCCTTGTGCATTAGCGTACGCTAAGTACACATCGTAGCATGCGCTAACGTAGCTGTACTTAGCCATTTCCACTGTTCTAATCCATCATCTCGACACGAGGAATACGTATACACGACACACTATATCCTCAACTGCAATTGTCGACCAGGTATGACAATAATACCAATACAGACATCTCAGTCCTTCATTTATTTCATCCATACTGCACAGATTCCACGCTGTACAACATAACCCGGATAAACATTAAACAATAGTAGTAGAAATTCCAGATATTACACCGGCAGCCACCGCCGGGCCATGGCCGAGAGTATCAGCCCTCTCGGCCGCTGCCTGCCCAGCAGCTTTCCAGCAGCCCTCCGACTGCCGGTCCGGTGATTTTTCAACCCGATTTCAAAAATTATATTTTTTAAATTTTAATATTACCCATATAAATCAGTTTTAATAAATAAAACTAGATTTATATATAGTAACATAAAACATGAAAAAAATTAATTTTCGACGAACAATTAAAACAATGAATTAAATTGTCGTGATTCCAAATCACTAAACATTTAATCCAGCATTCCAAATGTAAATATCGTATATACGATCGCAAGACCTACACTCCGATACCACTGTTGGGATTCGGTGCCTAAACCAGTACACAAGTCTAGGTCCAAGAAAGTGATAAGTACCGCTTGTACTCTTCCTATCTAGCTTGCAACCTCGGAGATCCGAGTCGCTGTAGCCAACTAAATCGAATCAGCCTTCTTTAGGATACCACAGTCCTACATCGACTGTTCCTTTGACGTATTTCAGGATTCGTTTAGCTGTTGCGAAGTGTGATTCTTTAGGTGATACTTGATATCGTGCACACACTCCTACAGCAAACTGGATATCGGGCCTGCTAGTCGTTAGGTACAAGAGTGAGCCAACAAGCTTCCTGTAGAGTGATTGATCAACCGGCTTTCCAGCTTCATCAGCACTAATTTGCATGGAAGTACTCATAGGGGTTGACGATGATTTGGAAGTATTCATTCCAAATTTGTTGAGAAGCTCTTTGCTGTATTTTTCCTGGTTGATGAAAATCCCTGTAAGCAACTGCTTTACTTGCAAACCTAGGAAATAACTAAGTTCTCCCATCATACTCATTTCAAATTTACTTTGCATGAGATGAGAGAACCTTTGACACAAAGCAAGGTTAGTTGAACCAAATATTATATCATCTACATAGATTTGAACCATTAGAAGGTCATCACCTTCCTGTATTTTGAACAAGGTCTTGTCCACAGCACCTTTCTCGAATCCATTATTGGTTAGATACTGGGACGGGGTATCAAACCATGCTCTAGGGGCTTGCTTAAGTCCATACAATACTTTCCTTAGCCTGTATACTAGGTCTTCGCCTTTTGTATTGACAAATCCTGGTGGTTGTTCAACATATACTTCTTCTGCAAGGTCTCCATTCAGGAATGCACTTTTGACATCCATTTGGTATACAATGAAGCTCTTATGGGCGATAAAGGCTAAAAATATCTTAATGGCTTCTAGTCTGGCTACAAGAGCAAATGTCTCATCGTAGTCTATGTCTTCTTCCTATCTGTAGCCTTGGGCGACTAGTCTGGATTTATTCCTGATAATGAGTCCATTTTTATCCTTCTTGTTTCTAAATACCCATTTGGTTCCAATTACTGATTGATGCATAGGTCTAGGTACAAGATACCATACGTTGTTTATTTCGAAACCGTTAAGCTCTTCTTCCATAGATGTGATCCAATGAGAATTGTTGATAGCTTCTTTGTTAGAAACAGGTTCGGATTGGGCTAAGAATACAGCAATAGTGCACATATTAAGTCTTCTAAGCTCGGATTGAGATTTCCATTCACAGAGTGGAGATATCTCTGACTCAGGTCTTCCTGCGCACATAGTACATTTTATTGTGTACTCTGTATTCTCCTATGGGTAGAAACACCATCATCAATGTTTCCTATGATCAGATCTTGTGGGTGATCTCTCAACCATTTTCTGTCGTGTTCTAATTCGAGGTCCCATACTGTATCGTGAGTTGCTTGTATAGCATTGGCTTCATCTACGCCAGTTCTTACAGTTGCGGGGTTGATTTCTAGGTCAACAACAAGTTCGATAGGAGTTCGTGGATCTATGATGGAAAGTTGTTGGAGGTTCTGAGAAAGGTCTTCTACTCCTATAGGATCATGGTGAGGTTCGTAGAACACTACATGAACTGATTCCTTAATTGTTAGCTTCCTTTTATTGAAGATCCTGTAAGCTTTGCTAACAGAGGAATATCCTACGAATATCCCTTCATCCGATTTCTCATCGAAGGTTCTAAGTTGATCTTTACCGTTGTTCAAAATGTAACATCTGCATCCAAAAATGTGAAAGTACGAAACTAACAAAGTTTTGTTATTCCATACCTCGTATGCTGTTTTGTTGTGATGATTGTTGATGATACAGCGATTTTGAGTATAGCACGCTGTATTGGTAGCTTCGCCCCAGAAATGCTATGGCAACTTGCTTGCAGCAATCATTGTCTTTGTTGCTTCCTTCAGCGTCCTGTTCTTTCGCTGGGCAACGCCATTTTGTTGAGGTGTACGGGCAACTAAGTATTCGTGCTGTATCCGATTTTCCGAACAGTATTGCTCTATAAAGTGGTTAGTTAATTCAGTACCTCTGTCGGAATGAATGGACATGATAATCAACCCTTTTTCATTTTGAAGCTTTCTCAGGTGCTCGGGTAGCTTTGAGATTGTTTCCTTCTTCTTGCTTAGGAATATTGTCCAAGCATACCTGGAATAATCATCAACAATAACGAGACAGTATTTCTTACCTCCTAAACTTACCGGGTCTACAGGAACATAGAGATCCATATGTTTCATTTCCAACACTCTGTGGGTTGGAAGGTAGGATTTGCTTTTCAGGGTGGTCTTGATTTGCTTGCCTTTCTGACAGGGTCCACAAACGCTGTCTTTCTGGAATGAAACATTTGGCAATCCTCTAACCATTCCCTATCTGGGGAGTTTTTTGATAGTCTTGAAGTTGACGTGTGACATCCTCTTGTGCCATAGCCAACTTAGATCTGCAGTGCCTTTGGCAACGAAACAAGGAATTGTGGAGCTCGTAGGCATCCAGTCAGCAATATACATATTACCTGATCTGCTTCCTGTGAGCACAACTTCTTTGGTCATGATGTTCTTGAATCTACAGTGATCTATATAGAACTTCACCGAGAACTTTTTGTCACAGAACTGGCTAATACTAGGTAGATTGTACTGTAAGCCTTCAACATAAGCTACATCAGTGACTTTGAATTTTCCAAAAAGTAGGGTTCCCTTCCCTCTTCTTCCTCCTTTAGATTTATCACTGAAGCGCACTTTTGGACCGCCACCTTCCACGTAATCTGATAACTTGCTTTTATCTCTTATCATGTGCCGGGAACATCCGCTGTCGAAGTACCAGATGTCCTTATCCAAAATGTCCTGTAGCAAACAAATTAGGTAGATTGAGGTCCCCTTTAATTGTTGGGTCCATGGATGTTAGTGCCTTTAGGTACCCATATTTTCCTGACAACAATAGGTTTACTGTAGGATGGATTAGGTCCGTAATTACGATATCTACGTGGGGCATATACGTAGTTGCTATAACCATGATAATTATTATGCATGTAAAATTTCGGGTTATTATTAGTCCAGTACAAATGCTGTCTTGGAGGTGGAGCCATTTTCTTCGGCCTAACAGCTTGCCTTCTGGGTCTCCAGTTGGATTCCCAATGTTGTTGTTGATACTGTGTGGAAACTTGCTGTCGCAAGAAATGATGAGGCTCCTGTATCCAATATCTAGGCGTGCTGTACTGAAAGTACTGCCGTGCGGGCCTTTGATATATGGATACAACCTTCTTTCTGAACGGCTGTTGGCGCTGTTGATATGCTCGGGGAGCATCCTGTTGAATACGCCTTACATGTCTGAATGGATGGTGATTACGCTGTCTAGAATATGACTGAGGTGGCGGAATGGCAGCTTTTACTGTTCACGGTGCAACGGGTTCCTTCACAGGACTTGGAACTTCTTCCAATACAGGAATGGGTTCCACACCCCTGACGAACATAGTACTAATTTTCTCTTTGTTGGAAAATGACCTGTATCCTAAGCCACTTTTATCATGAGCATGTTGCCCAGTGCTTAGAATTTCCTCCATTCGTTTAGAAGATTTCTCGAAAGATTTTAAAATGGTCTCAAGTTCTCCTTCTCGTTTTTCGAGAGTTTTTACTTTGGCTTGAAGCAGAACAAAATCATTTGTATTGCTTTCACTATGAGATTTAGTCTCACTTAGTTCATGAGCAAGTTGATGATTGCTCTCCATGAGATTTTCAAACTCGACTTTGCTGTTTTCACAATCAAGAGACATATTTTCGTACTTTACTTTCAGCAAGTCATTGTTTTCTTTCAGCTCTAAGTTAGAAAGTTGGAGCTGTATATTTTCATTTTTCAATGTCTCATGGGCCATTTGAATGTTCTTAAACTCATTCATCATGTTTGCAAAAGTATGAGATGCATTTGTGGGAATAGCTGAGGTTGAGCTTACCTCATCATTGCTATCTTCATCTTCCGGAATGTCCTTGGCCATAAAGCACATATAAACTTTATCTTCGAAATCATCATCAGATGAATCACTGTCAGTGACTACCTGAAGACATTCTTTGGATTTTGATGGAGAGGGGGTGGCTTCTGATTCACAAATCAGGGCCTTGAGCTTGTTTTTCCAAGCACGTCTTCTCTCATCTTTTTCTTGTTGCTCGGCTTCCGGAAACCTTTGAACTTTGGGATGAGGACATTTATTTGCATAATGTCCAAGTTTTCTGCAATTATAACATAGGTTAGCATCACCAAAGGAAGTTTTAGTACTTACCTTGTGTACAGGCTTGGGCCTGTATGGAGTCTTTCCCGACTGCTTGATAAACTTCTTGAACTTATGCATGAGGAGCACCATTTCGTCTTGCGACAGGATGTCATCGTCGCTGTCAGCATTCTTATAAGTGGGTTTTGATGAGCTCGGTATGCTGTGTCTTCGGTTCGATACAACGCCTAAGGCTGTAGTCCTGACGGGAGATTCTTTAGCTTTCTCTCTCCTGTCTATATCGTACTCAAATGCTTTAAGGTCAGAAAAGAGATCAAAAGTAGATATTTCACTAAGATTTCACGACACACGCATAGCTGTTGTCTTAATGTCCCATCGGGCAGGGAGAGATCGAAAAATCTTTAGTTTTTCTCCCTTTGAGTATAAATTTTGCCTAATGCTTCAAGTTCACCAACAATGTTAGTGAGTCTGAGGTCAAGTTCCTCAAGTGTTTCAGTTGGTTTCATTTCAAAAGATTCAAATTGCTGAGTTAATTTTGAAATCTTGTTTTCTATTGAGAGCTCAGTTCCCTCACAAATTAACTTGAGTTTATCCCAGATATCCTTGGCAGTTTTACAGCTCTTTACCTTAGAGAATGTGCCTTTGTCAAGAGTGACAAATATCACATTCTTCGCGACATTGTCGAGGTTGGTGCGCTTTCTTTCGTCAGAAGTCCATTGTTCGCGCTCTTTCTCGAGCATCTCTACGTGAGCCTGGCCTTCAATCCTTGGGGCCGGTTTTACCTTCATAATCTTTATGGGGCCATCCTGTATGACAAAAATCTTCTCTTCGTGCATTGCTGCAAGATGAGCCTCCATCCTAATTCTCCAATCATCAAATTCATTAATAGAAAACATAGGAACTTTATTGATCAATGATGAATCCATATGAGAGTATAAGAAAAAAAAGACTATTTTTCAAAAACAAGTGATTTAAGGATCTGATTCAATCAAAAATACGACTGATTCTTTTTTAATCAACCGCTCTGATACCACTTGTTGGCCACTAAGTATACAGGATACATCTTGGAAAGTGTTTCAAACAACAAGTTGTACGGTTTTCAAATCTGAGTGCATAGCGGAAGTCTTGTTAAGATAAGTTGCTGTAAATACAGCAACTAGATATGAAGTGTATACTTAATGATAATCACAAATATTAAAACAGTAAATGCAGAAGGTAACTGACACTGTAATTAAAGTGGTTCGAGGTAAACCCCTCTACGTCCACTGGTCCTGCACACAGGAGTGAAAACGTTTATTATAAATACTACATACATAACTACGTATTTATAATCAAACCTAATCAGTATATCGTTCACACAGATTGATATAATGATCTTAACCTTCAACTGTTCACACAGATTGGTTTAATCTTTCACTTGACTGGCTTCTTCACACACAATTCCGAAGCTTGGTCTCTTCAATGCAAGTCCTTCACACACAGTTCAGGAATAGCAAGGTTTCTCAGTCCACACATGGCTGATGGGTTTTGTTCAAGGGTAGAACAATGATTGAACAATAGCTTTGACTTTCTGAGCTTATAGCTGATGGTGTGTTGTTCACGGTTTGAGCACTTGTATATCTCTTCTTTTAGAATAGCAGTATGCTTTGGGAGATATGTTTGCTCTGATGTATATGATGATAACTTCGTTGTAGTTGATTTCGTGTTCTTTCGAACTTCAAAGACTGTGTATATATATAACCTTCTGAAATATATCCGTTGATATAAATCCGTTGAGCAGGATTCCGTTCCAACAGGATGATTTTTTTTTTACACGCACGCACCTCGACTCCCACTGGAGTCGAACCCTCGACCTCCTTGTTATAGGAGGGGAGGGGTATCCACTCCACCAATTGGTGGGGGATCTGTTCCAACAGGATGATGTGTTTGAATAAAACACGATCTGAATTTTGCGCTAGATTGAAGAACTTTGAATGCTTGATATTTAAATACTTTATCCTTTAGTATTTAAATATATCTTCTTAAACGGGACTTTGACATTAGAGAATACCACAGATTCCTTCTTGTCCTGTTTAGATACTGTATGGAATGATAGTTGTATTGTCGATTCGAGACAGCTTCCATACTTAGTCTTTATGAGACTCCTTTGTTGTATGATTGGTTCACTGTATGCTGGGGCTACGAGAAGTCTTCGATACAGGTTGACATCTTTTGATCAGCTTTTCGATACAGCTATTTGCTTTACGCTGGATTGGCACATTGTCAAAACATTCTATCATGATCTTTCGATACTGAGATTGTTTCCCGACAATATCGATCAGGGATTGCTATCCCAACAGAATTCTATCTTGGTATTTAGTAGAACTTGCTACTTGCCCATGAAGACGCACATCGAGGTTCACCCCCACCTTTCGGTTTTTTAGGTCGAACTACTCTAATGAAAATAATAACGTCACAAGCACATCCCTACAAAATCCTCAATTCGAAGGTTCACGAATACCTATCACACCCTTTCAATTCCGCCATTGACTATCCCGGAGTGAAATCCATGTGACGAATCGAGGGTGAGTCGGTTCGAGTATGCTAATCTCATTAGTATAATAATAACGTGTGCTCCCACTAATCATTAGTATTCTCCAGGCACTCTCCAAGTTAAAGAACACATCATACCAGTCTTCACATAAACTTAACGCCCAGTCAAGTTTCATCGACTTGCGAACGATTAAGTATTTGTGCCATAAACCTTTCCAATGCCGATCCCCTTATCCAATAAGGAGTGTAATGTTTTGCTTTCAAATACACGGACTAGTTTCTATATATATATATATATATATATATTTACGAGTCAGGAATCCCAGTGACTACCATTAAATAAAGAAACATACAATTGCCTTTAGATAATGAATTACATAATAACAAGTACAATGCCCTGACTCTAACATCCCCTGAGTGGCATTCGAGGTCATACTCCTAACATATTCGATATGATACCCTCCGGTAATTTGCCAAATGTTATTTTGATCGTCTTGTTGTTATCATTGTTGTCAATAGCTGGTTCATGGTATCGATGTATCAATTGTTATTGTTGACTGATGTTCCATTGAGATATTGTTGTGATCGTTGTTATTGATATCAGTGTTTTTTATTAATGTTGTATTATCCGATTGAAGGCATTGTCGTAATCAATTATCACCTCTACCTTCGGTGGCCGATTTCAAGCGCTGAGACATCTGTTATCGTTGTTGTTATCGATAGGTCGTTCTAAGACAATCGAGGTATTGAATTGGGACTATCGAGGATAGTTCCCATCTACCGAGTCATTGTTGTCGATTGGCCGTTCTAAGGCAATCGAGGTATTGAATTGGGACTATCGAGGATAATTCCCATCCGGTGATCCGTTTTTATCGATTTGCCGTTCTAAGGCAATCGAGGTACTTGATTGGGACTATCAAGGATAGTTACCATCCGTTGATCCGTTGTTATTGATTGGTCGTTCTAAGACAATCGAGGTATTGAATTGGGACTGTCGAGGATAGTCCCCATCCTCTAAGTTGTTGTTATCGATTGGTCGTTCTAAGACAATCGAGGTATTGAACTGGGACTGTCGAGGATAGTTCCAGTTATGGCTAAGTTTGGGGCTGGAACCTTCACGGTTGGTTTCCCAACACCTACAATTCAGTAGGTCACGATCACTGGGTGATCTCATTATGGCTAAGTCTGGGGCTTGAACCTTCACAGTTGGTTTCCCAGCACCTACAATTCAGCAGGTCACGGTCATTGGATGATCTCATGTAGTGCAGCTTCGGGCTGTTTGGCTTCTGGCCACTGTGATGATTTGCAGCTTTGGCTGAATGGATTTCAGGTAGTGTGATATTTTGCAGCTTCAGCTGAGGGTTTTTAGGCCATGTGTGATGTATTGGTGTTTCCGTTGGAGCCTTCGGGCATTGTGGTTCATATCTATTTGAGCTTTGGTTTGGTTTACCTTTGGGTAATTTGTTGTGTTCTATATTGATGATTCGCCGTTGGGCACTTCTGTTCTAACCTATTGAGCAGGTACTGATCATATGCCATGGGCATAGTATTTCACAAATGTCGATTCTTACCTTGGTTTGTGAGTATCTCATATTATCATTATTGTACCGTTTATTATGCCTTTGGATGCATATCATGTTGTACATATATTTGATATTCATTATCTGGATGACTGACCCCGTGGGGGTGGAAAATGATCTCATGTTTCAGGTGTTTGCAAGGAGAGAGCTGAGACACACGGGCATGACGATGGTGACAAGGCATTCGAGCTATACTAGTCCCGACTTGTTTTGGTGTTCATGATGGATAGTCAATTTGGAGTGTTCTCCAGTTTGTCAGTTGTTGTCATTTTGTGTTATCCGAGCAAGGCTCGTGGATGTTGTATTTTTATTTTTGGCCATGTAGGCCCATCGTTGTCATTGAAATTCCACATCGGAATATTGTGTCGGATATCATAGTAGGGACTGTGATTTTCCTTGTCTGTTAGTTTGATGTATTTTAGTCGTGTTCGCCTGGTGGATTTCCTGTTGTGGGATTCACAGTACTGTAATAACCCAATGAGATTTGGTGGTGTTACAAAATATGGTATCAGAGTATTGGGTTATGATATACCCTGATATGTGAGTTATGTGGCTCTACCGACGCGATAGTAATGGGGGTTGTCAGGTTATGACAATCTGGATAGTCGGTCTATGTGAGTCTTGATAGTTGGACGACTGTATGAGTCAATCTTTCATAGAGTCGTCATCAGTGAGAACTAGTATTGCAAGACCTCAAAGCTTCGTATGATCTGTGTAAGGACTCGATTCTCTTTTATGTTCATACATTCATTATGTCATTGATTATACATGTTTTGTTGAAACCTGTATGTGACATTTGTGTTACGGTTGATTCATGATTATTTGTTTTGGAACATGTGGACTCTGTTTTGGCTATGATTAGCATGATTGATGTGATTGTTGAGAATGTATACTTGTGTTTGGCTATTAACTTAACATTCTGGATTGGCCGTTGAGGCATACTTGATCTATGATCATGATTGAATGTTATTATTTCAATATAGAAAGAGGAATTCGAGGACATGATAGAGGGGAAAAAGGCTGCAGAGCGAGCCGAAACCCAGAACCTCATGTTTATGTGTGTGCGGATGCCGAGATGGATCAGAGTCCGGTCGGTGGTGTTACCTATGCGACCGATTCATCTTCAGGAGGTCATACTCGAGGATCTAACCAGACTTAGAGTGGACACATCGATCATTTCTTGCTTATGAATGACATGATGGCCCAGATTACTCATATGACATAGATAGTGGAGACCATGCAGGCCTCGATGGTTCGTGGTCCACTGCAATAGGGTTTCTAGGTGCCATTTCATGTGCAGACTGGGGGAGTGAGTCAGATTATTGGCGATATCTCTTGTCAGAGGCCGCCTACTTTTGAGGGTTCGTCGGAACCAGCTGACATTGTTCATTGGCTTAAACATTTCGATAAACTCTTCGACATGGTTCAGTGTCCGGAAGAGAGTAAGGTGGTAGTACCGGCTTACTACTTGAGTAAGGGCGCTTATTCTTAGTGGTTTTCTATAAAACCCACCGATCATGATTGTGTTTGGGACGAGTTCAAGACTCTCATGTTAGAGAGGTATTATCCGGCTCCACTTCATGATGCCAAGTTGTCAGAGGTTTTAAACCCCGAATCTGTCGAGGGTGAGGGTGTTGTTGTCATTGCTGTAAAGTTTCATGGACTTCTTCAGTTTGCTTCGCCTGTTATCCGTACTGAGGCGGATAAGATCAAGTATTTTAGCAAGAGGCTAAACCCGCAGTAGAGGATGCAGTTGTTCAACCATAATTGTAACTCACTTTGTGAATTCATTGAGAAAGCTCTTGGAGCAGAACTTTTGATCAAGGAGCTTGCTCGGAAGAACCCTTCAGCTTCTTCTGGTGAGAGGACTAGGATGTCGGTTCGTTCTGAGGGACGTCGGGCTCTGATGTCCAAGAGTTAATTTTCTAGTCGTCTTCATTCTGGGAAAGCAACTTCATCTCAGCCGACGAGTACGACCATTGTTTGATTTAACTGTGATACAGTAGGACATCGCAGTAGCTGGTGCTCGATGCGGACTATTCCTTGTTTTCTGTGTGGGAGGCAGGGACACCTTTAGAAATACTGCAGCAGCCATAGTTCCAGTAAATCTTGAGAGAGCTCATGGGCCTCGAGAGATTTTGTTACTCCAGTCCGTACTCCATCGAAGGGGTCCTATCGGGCTTCGGGAGCCAGAGGTAAGGACATCCAAAGAAGAGTAGCGAGCTCAGATTTGGGTCTTCCTCGAACCAATGAGATGGAGGAGAACGATGATTTGGATGATATCGATGTTAGGTACACTTGAGATGTAGACTTGATATATGTATTCCTTTATATGATTTTTGGATTAATGTTTAACTTAATCTATATTGCGGTATTGTGGTTGTGAACCATTTGTTGTTGATCTATATTGTAACGATAAAATTTGATAATCATGAGACTTGAGATTGTTTGATGTGATTTTATTTTCTTTTGGTGTTGTACCCGAGATTTTGTGATAATCTGGGTAAAACCTTGTTCTGATTCGAGACATAAAGTCGTGAGGCCTTGGGCGTGCGATTGACATGGTCCCCGAGATTATATATGTTCGTTGTTGTTTTCCCTTTGTGGCGTGAGTCAGTGATTGCATGGGCGTCCGATGCCAACGAGAATGGTGAAGTGTACACCGATGATTATAAACATGTACAATAGGTGGCTCCCGCAGGGTGTGTACGCCATTGTTACAAGTCATGCGGTTGGTACGACTTTCTGGTTGGTCTCTAGCGAAGGAGTCATGATTCGACTGATCTCGCACTTGGTTGAGTGTTTTATCACTTGATTTTCGCCTTGTTCAGGCAGAGGAGATGCGGGAACCCGAGGGGTTGGCCTATTTGCTCAGGCGAAGTGGTTCGCATTGAGGAGTATTCCTAAAGATGTTGTTTTTTCAACCCCGATGGATAACCCCGAGTTGTGTACCCTTAGTTTCGGGAACGAAACTCATTTTAAGGGGGGAAGGATGTAATATCCGAGGGTAATTCTTTTTTGTTTTACTGTTGTGTTGTACGTATTCATTTGAAAATTTTCAAGTGTTGTTGTATTTGACTGATATAGTGTACATTGTATTGGGATATTTCAGAATCAAAATATTTATACTTCTCGTCGGTATTGTATTCACTATTTGGATGATTGCTTGGTGAGTTTTGATTTTGGCTAAGTATATTATCCATGGCGTACGCTATATGTATAGTATTGCGTACGCTATGTGTTGAGGCTTGCGTACGACCTAAGGGGTTACGTACATAACGATGTGTTAGAAGGTAGCATCTGGCTTTCGGCATGTGGGGCCGGGCGAGGTTGGATTCCCGTGGCTTGATCGAGACAGCTAGGTCAACGCCCATTATGTATGCTATGCATGGATGCTAACGTACATAATGTTGTGGTTGTTACGTACGTCTTTTGACTAACGTACGTAAAGAGGTCCCATTTTGAGGCATTGAGTTCTGGCAGTACGTAGCGTATGCTATGTAGGGCTGATAACGTGCGTAAGGAGGATTAACGTACGTTATACATTTGGGATAGCGGCCATAATGCATTGTGCAGATTATAAAGACATGTTTCCTCTTTCATTTTCTCACGATCCATTTTCGATTTCTCTCCCTAGAAATCATCCCTCCGCATTCCTTAGTGATTTCCAGCCCCTTCCAACTTGTTTTGGAGCTTCCTAACGTAGGTTGGAGCTTGGTAGCTTGAAGATTGGAGTGTTTCTTGAAAGGTTTGAGGTTGTTCTTCACTTTCAAGAGGTATGTTGATTAATCTTGTATTTATCTCAAGATTATGATGATGTTGTTGTTGATTACCTCATGTAGTTAGTGATTGTTGGAGGAGAGTATGATTCTTCGTGGTTTTTATGAACTTATGATGAAGAATATGTTGTTGATGACTTGAGGTTGATTATGTTCTTGATGTTTAAGAATACTTGGACATTATAATCATGTCTAGGAAGAGTTATGTTAAGATTTTTAGATGATTAACATAGCTTTCAGATGATTATTGTTGATGGTTGTGTTCTTGAGATATTAGAATCATTTTAGTGTAGGATTGTGATGTGTTATATAGATAATTATCATAATCTTAAAATGGTTAAGTTAATCTTGTTGATTAATCCGAGATTCTTGAGGAATTGGTGATTGATATTGCTAGAGACATCATGTTAGTTGTGTTGATGATGTTCTTGAGGTGATTATGATGATATATGTTGGTATCATCATAATGGGTTGATTAATTTGATGTTGTTCATGTTAATCCTTGATGAATTGTTTTTCACAAGTGTTAAGAACATTATGATCATGTTAATTGATCATTGGGATGATTGGAGGATGTAAGAATTCATAGTTGAGGATGATGATATTTGTTTGTGTGGTTGATCGATTCGTGATCGAATCGGGGTTGTGTTTCATGATGTTTTCGATCGATATTTTGTTATTGAATGAATTGTATTTCATTCAAGGTTGTTCGAGTGCTTGTGATCGTTGGAGGATGTTGTTCGCCGTTCGTTGGATGATTTCACCGCCTTCGGTTTGAGGCAAGTTTTATACTTGTACTGGTCAATGAGATTATTGTTATCATGTATGTGTATGAATGTGTTGTTCATTTCGAGATGTAGTCGCTTCATGATTTTCGTTGATACCAGGGGGTTGTTGGATACGATACCCTATGGTAATTATGCCAAATGTTATTGTTGATCGTTTGTTGTTATCGTTGTTGTTGATAGTCGGTTCACGGTATCGATGTATCGATTGTTATTGTTGACTGATGTTCCATTGAGATATTGTTGTGATTGTTGTTATTGATATCGGTGTTTTTCTATTAATGTTGTATTGGCCGATTGAAGGCATTGTCGTAATCAATTATCACCTCTACCTTCGGTGGCCGATTTCAGGCGCCAAGGCATCTGTTATCGTTGTTGTTATCGATTGGTCATTCTAAGGCAATCGAGGTATTGAATGGGAACTATCAAGGATAGTTCCCATCCGCCGAGTGTTGTCAATTGGCCGTCCTAAGGCAATCGAGGTATTGAATTGGTACTATCGAGGATAATTCCCATGCGTTGGTCCGTTTTTATAGATTGGTCATTCTAAGGCAATCGAGGTATTGAATTAGGACTATCGAGGATAATTACCATCCGTTAATCCGTTGTTATCGATTGGTCGTTCTAAGACAATCGAGGTATTGAATTGGGACTGTCGAGGATAGTTCCCATCTTCTAAGTCGTTATCGATTGGTCGTTCTAAGATAATCGAGGTATTGAATTAGGACTGTCGAGGATAGTTCCCATCCACCGAGTCGTTGTTGTCGATTGGCCATTCTAAGATAATCGAGGTATTGAATTGGGATTGTCGAGGATAGTTCCCATCCATTGAGTCGTTGTTATCGATTGGCCATTCCAAGGCAATCGGGGAATTTGAATTGGGATTCCGAGGACGGTGCCCATTCGTGAGTCATTGTTGTCGTGTTGGCCGATGCAAGGCAGCACACTATCATTCTTGTGAATTCGGTAATCTTGTGATCGTTGCCGTTGGTGATTAATTGTGTTATGGAGGCTAGTCTCGGCTAGTGCTCGATAGGTATGCTTGGGGCTTGAACCTTTGCGGTTGGTTTCTCAACACCTACAGTTCAGTAGGTCACGGTCATGTTGATGATCTCATTATGGTTAAGCATGGGGCTTGAACCTTCGCGGTTGGTTTCCCAACACCTACAGTTCAGCAGGTCACGATCATGTTGATGATCTCATTATGGGTAAGTTTGGGGATTGAACCTTCGCGGTTGGTTTCCCAACACCTACAATTCAGTAGGTCACGGTCACTAGGTGATCTCGATATGGATAAGTCCGGGAATTGAACCTTCGCGGTTGGTTTCCCAGCACCTGCAATTTAGCAGGTCACGGTTATTGGATGATCTCATGTAATGCAGCTTCGGGCTGTTTGGGTTCAGGCCATTGTGATGATTTGTAGCTTCGGATGAATGTATTTCAGGCCAGTGTGACATTTTGCAGCTTCGGCTGAGGGGTTTTAGGCCATGTGTGATGTATTGGTGTTTCTGTTGGAGCCTTCAGGCATTATGGTTCGTATCTATTTCATCTTTGGTTTGGTTTACCTTTGGGTAATTCGTTGTTGTGTTCTATATTGATGATTCGATGTTGGGCACTTGTGTTCTAACCTGTTGAGAAGGTACTGATCGTATGTCGTGGGCATAGTATTTCACGAATGCTCGGTTTATACTTTGGTTTGTGAGCCTATCATATTATCATTGTTGTACGGTTTATTTTGCCTTTGTATGCATATCATTTTGTACATGTATTTGATATTCATTATCTGGATGATTGACCCCCTGGGGCCGGAACATGTTCTCATGTTTTATGTGTTTGCGAGGAGAGAGTTGAGACACAGAGGCATGACGATGGCGACGAGGCATTCGAGCGATACTAGTCCCGAGTTGTTTCGGTGTTCATGATGAACAGTCAGGTTGGAGTGTTCTCCAGTTTGTCAGTTGTTGTCATTTTGTGTTATCCGAGCAAGGCTCATGGATGTTGTATTTTTATTTTTGGCCATGTAGGCCCATCGTTGTCATTGAAATTCCACATCGGAATATTGTGTCGGATATCATAGTAGGGACTGTGATTTTCCTTGTTTGTCAGTTTGATGTATTTTTGTCGTGTTCGCCGGGTGGATTTTTGTTGTGGGGTCCACGACACTGTAATAATCCAATGGGATTTGGGGGTGCTACAAGCTCATCCAATTCGACAGACAAATTTGAACCAAAAAACATTGGATGACAAACTACAAAAAGAGATACTTTAAAACATTATTTGTGCACCGGATTACCTACACTAGGACACATATTGCTCACGTATATCAACAAAAACATCAATTCTAATCCATTCCACTAAACATTGAGAACCTCAGATCAAATGTAATGCAAGATTGCATGCATTTGCTAAGCAGTTACATACTTACATTGATAAGTGTCCTATAACTAAAAGATAAAATAGTTTGCCTAGACAAGAATTGAACAAGAAATACAAGGCTTAATCAGAAATGCTATGATAAAAACAACCAGGTGTGGCAATCGGCATACCCACATCAAGATAAAATAATAAATATTAGGTTTTAAATTCCCACTTCCCCAAACAGAAAATAAAAAACAATAATGGTGGTTTCAGTAGTATTATCTGATTAAGTAACAGTTTCCTAATATTGAATTATAAAGGTGACCGCATAAAAGTTTTAATACTAATTGTTTTCTAATGTCAGCTTGAGCAAGTGTTAGTTTTCTTTAGATATTGCTATCTGAACAGTTGTTTACTTTGCGGTAGTTTGGAACTGTTCTAAGATCCGTAGAAACTTTGTTAAGTCATGCACAATTGGTTACTGATCCCTTCGGACTTACGTTGCTTTTCATGTGACCCTATAAGTATTTAAATGTGGTCAACGCTCATATCTTAAAAAGTTGGAGATCCAAAAAGCATCCCACTCAAACACCTCTTATAATTATGAACCTTGATAACAAAAAGACAAACCTTTGCAGTACATGCACTGTCTCTCGCTTAGGAGTGGTTCATGTATAATACATGATAAAACGTATGAAAAAAAATAAGGCCACCAGTTCAAATTTGAAAGTAAAATATATCTAATTATTATTATTATTTTTTGGGACCAAACTAATTATTATTACTATAAATTAAGGCAACAAGCTGAAAAAAACTGTAACATTATATTTAATAAGCTTCCTTTTTACATCCAACCTCAAAACAAATAAACAAAACAAGAAGAGAAACTCCAAAAGAATAACCTTTTTAACTTCCTATATGAAACCCTGTTTCTGTTTAATACCAACTTTATCTTATAAATCCGCTTCTCATAGATAAACAATATGCTAAAATTGTGCTGAAATTATGGGTCAAGGTTTGTACTAAATATATTAAAAACCAAACTTGCACAGACAGTTTCAATATATAACTACGATAAATGGTTTTTTATGCTGTAGATCCATGGAACGAAGTCAACAAAATCCCATCCATCTCCAACATGCTATACAGTTTAATAATCATACATTCACATACAAATATAAGGCCAGACGGGAAAGTGCAGTCTTATTGTGGTCTCAAATTAACTCAGACGAATACACAACAATCAGGTACAAAAAGACATTCAACCTTTCATTTAGTCTTGCAAATTTCTAAGAAATATTTGAAGCCGAAAATATTATAGTTATGCTTATAAATTAGCAAAATGTTCCAGGTGAATCATCAGTCGTGAGAGAGTCAAGGAGAGGCCCAACACATAAATCAAGAGGAAATACTTTCCCTGACCAGAAAACAAATCAACAAGAGACACAAGCAGGTGATTTTTTCACCTAATGTACACATTAAGTTTTCTTTAACAGGAATTTAGGATGTTAACAGCTTAAAAGTTAAATGCCATAGAGGTGAAGATGTAATTTTATAGCTTCTTAATTTACTTTTTACGTTACATTCCCCCTATTCTCCCATATTGCCCATTTTAAAGCGGTCACTAAATTAGTGCCTTATCATTATAAAAAATGGACTCAGATTTTGTTAAATGCTGCTTCGTATTCATTCGTTATTGAAGCATGAGCAGATAACAGGCACCATGTTGACAAAGTTAGTTTTAAAGATCCATGACTAGCATAAAAAGACTAATTTGTAAAGCCTGCTGAAGAACATATAACGGCAACGGAGTTAAACCCGTTGCTTATATTTTGTTAACAACGGACAATAGTTGTTTTACGAAAAGGGGTAATATAATAGAAAAGGTGTTGGTTCAGTTAAAACCCGTCCTGCACCTAGCTTATATGTTGTAAACAGCAGACGTGAATTCCTAACTAAAGTGTTATTCATTTGGATTATTTCAGGAACAAATGGTACTCCGTTATTTAGAAAGGTCCCAAGAAGAACAATAGTTACCTTGACAGGCAAGTATATGTCTTACTAAAATTCATTTATCAATTTAGCATGCATTATTAATTTTAGTTCACTGGAACTTTAAGAACCAAGCTTAACTCTGGCACACACTAACAGTACTACATTTAATTTTCAAGGTGTACAACTTTCTTACCATAACCTTGGCCCGCCAGCAACCAAGTATCCTAACTGTCATGCGTACATGTGGCATGAAGAGAGAAGTAAAAAAGGAAACAAGACCGCAAATCCTATGTTCTCCATGTGCTACCAAGATGGTAAAGTGCGTTTACCGAAATTCAAAGAAGCCCCTGCACCATTAAGCATGATGTTAGACTCTAATGATCCTGGCATAGCAAAGTCTAGAGAACAAATCAGGGCATACAATGGCATATTTTGCTTCACATCTTTTCGAGGAAAAATAGATCACTCAATAAATCAACGAAAAGGGCCATATACATTTATAATAAGTCAAAACTATCACAAAATGGGGTCTCTTCTTCCTGCAGAAGGGGCTCATCCCAAGTTTGCTCAACTTTACTTCATTGACACATAAAATGAAGTCAGCAATCGTATGTCAGCTTTCATTGATAATCAGACCAAAGAAGGGACCGATGAAACAATAATCATAAGCCTCATTCATATGTTAGATCAATTAAGTTCTATTGCCAAAGCATTCCGAATGGCTGGAGATTCGTGTGACCAAAATAACTCATATGACTTTCAACTTTACCTCATTGGACAGAGAACAAACTCGAGGCAATATAACACACCAAGTATGTCTGAAGTGGCAGTTTTAGTAATAAATGATTTTGGTGACGCTAATCCAACAAGATATAACAAGAACTTTGGCCCTGAAAGAATATCTGAATTGCATCCATCGTTCATGGCACTGTAGTATCCTCTGTTATTTCCATACGGAGAAGATGACTTCAATGAATATGCCTTACCATAACAATTCAGGCAAAAGAAAAATGAAATGTGGTTTCTTAACAATGAGAGAGTACTATTGTTATGTAATTCAATATAGAGATAATGAAGGAACTACTTTACTGCGAGGTGGACGCTTATTTCATCAATTCCTGGTGGAGGCTTACACAACTATTGAAGAGCAAAGACTTAGATAGATGAGGAACAATCAAGATGACTTGCATGTTGACCTGTATCAAAATCTATATGATGTTGTTACAAGAGGAGATACAAAAGCTAAAGTTATTGGCCAAAGAATAGTTTTGCCCTCGAGCTTCACCGGAAGCCCAAGATATATGCAACAAAACTACCAGGATGCTATGGCTCTATGTCGGCAATTTGGCAATCCGGATCTCTTCATCACTTTCACTTCTAATCCAAAATGGCAAGAAATTGCGGAAATGTTATCTTATATTCCCGGGCAGAAACCGCATGATCGGCCTGAAGTTTGCACCCGAATTTTCAAGATGAAGTTAAATGAGCTGCTTGATGATATTATGAAAAAACAGATATTTGAAGTATGTCAAGCAGGTGATACAAAAAATCTTATCCATCAGTATTATCTATTTTTTCCAGATTTATATTAATACAAGCTTGGTTTGCGTATTTTTTTCCAGTTGTGTACGTGATCGAGTTCAAGAAATGTGGCCTGTCACACGCTCATATATTGGTATGGCTTGAAGATATATACAGATGCAAAACCCCAAGTGATATAGATGATATAATCTCGGCTGAAATTCCCTCTCCAATCCACGATCCAGAAAGATATAAAGCTGTTACAGAATACATGCTCCAAGGACCGTGCGGTGAAAAGGAAAAAACGCCGCTTGCACCGTTGATGGAAAATGTGCCAAGCATTTCCCAAAGTTATTTTATACATAAACAACGATTGATGAAGATGGGTACCCTGTTTACCGCCGAAGGAACAATAAAGTTTGTGCCATTATAGGTAAGTTCAGATTGACAACTCATTTGTCGTACCATACAATCGCTATCTTTTGCTCAGATACCAGGCACACATTAATGTGGAGTGGTGCAATAGATTAAGTGCAATCAAGTACTTATTTAAATACGTAAACAAAGGCCCAGACCGAGCAACCATCGTAATACAAGAAAATGTCACTTCATGGATAGAATCAGAAAAGATTGTTTAAGTTGATGAAATAAAAAAAAAATACTTGGATTATCGGCTTTTAGCGTCGTGTTAAGTAGTATGGCGTATCTTGCATTTTGACATCCACTACTACTACCCATCAGTCATGAAACTCACATTTCACTTGCCATATCACACTACATGATTCACAAAGTTTGCCAGCACTGCTTCAAAGGGAAAGTATCGAACAAACGATATTTACAGAGCGGTTTGAGATAAACAAAAGAGATGCAAATGCGAGGGAACTCACTTATGCTAAAATACCAACAAAATATGTGTGGCATGAGAAAGAGAAAGTTTAGCAGCCTCGGAAACAAAGAGAATGCATTGGGCACATCATTTACTGTAACCCCACACCAGGTGAGCGGCATTATCTAAGGATGTTGTTAAATGTTGTTAAAGGGGTTAGATCATTTCAAGAAATAAAGACACACAATGGAAGAATATGCGAAAAATTTAAAGAGGCTTGCTCTGCGTATGGATTAATCAGTGATGACAAAGAGTGGACACAAGCTATATTAGAAGCAAGCGTATGGGCATCAGACAGGCAGCTTCGATATTTATTTGTTACAATTTTGCTATTTTGTGAGCTTAACAGTCCACTACGGTTATGGGAACAAAATTGGGAAGCTGTGTCCGAAGATATTTTACATAAGAAGCGAAAACAATTTAAGTACCCCGACTTGCAACTCACAGAAGAACAAATAAAGAACTACTGCTTGGTAGAAATACAGGAGCTTTTGCAAAGAAATGGAAAGTCATTATCAGATTTCGATGATCTTCCACGGCCAGACCCCACGTTGCTAACAAATATGGACAATCGTTTGATTCGATAAGAGTTAAATTACAACATGAGAGAAATGAAGATTGAACATGAAAAGCTTTATGCATCACTCAACCCAGATCAACATTTATTCTATGAGAAGGTCATTGCATCTGTACAAGAAAAACTAGGTGACTTTATTTTTGTATATGGTCCCGGGGGTGTAAGTCACAAGTCGTCAGGAATAAGTATAGAGGGGGTGAATAGACTTATTAAACTCTTTTCCGTAATCAGGTGAGTTTCTTCATCTGTATAATATGTAGCTAACAAACCTTAGCTGCAGATGAGTAGTGCGGAAGTACAGCTGGTAACACTGCAGGTGACTTATATCGACTGCAGGTGACTTATGTGAACTGTAAAGACTGAGCAATGCGAAAGACAGTTGACTATTAAATGGAACAGTAAATATGAATGCAGTAGATAGGTATGATGTAATGTAGTAAAACACACAGATACTTATAGTGGTCTCAGAGGTAGGGTAATCCTCTACTAATACACTTCTCTCCGAACCAGTTGGAGATAAATTCACTATAACGTTCAACCAGTGATTGTTACAATGAAATATCAATTACAACAGCTTCCAACTAGTGGAAACCCGTGACCATTGCAACTCCCTTGACTGCCTAGCACCTCTTGATTGAAAACCCGTGGATGCCTCAACAACTCTCGATCTATCTATCACCTTCAAATCAAGAACGCGTGGATGCCTTATCAGTCGTGAAACTCCTGAAAACCTCATTCACAGAAGTACCCCATACTCAAACTTTTAAGACAAGAGGGTTTGTTTTCTCCAACTTCAAGAGCTTCTCAGAATATGATCTTTGGAACTTTGCTCTTCACGATGCTATAGTTCTCTTGATAGCTTTGATTTCTTTAATTGCTTAGATTACTTGTAAGTATAGTTCGCATTGTACTTTGCTCATTTATGATCTTCAGATATTTATAGTACGATTCTTTGAGCTTCTTTCATAGCCGTTGCATCTTCTGTAACAAATCCGTCTGTTGGAGAGTGGACTTCTTTGTTTATCTTTTCATTCCATTGCACGGCTTAATTCCCTTTTCAATTCCGACCGTTCGAAAGAATTCTTTTGGTCGCGCCGCTTTTCTTGATTTGTATATTCATAAGTCTTCAGTATGCAGATCTCAAGGAATATTTTATTCCTAACTTTCCGGGAATTTTTTCGGCTTGTCTTCTAATGTCTGCATGTGAATTTCCATTTTTGTTGACTTCAACATTTTTATGACGTGGATTGGGTTTCTTCAACTTGGCTGATATCTTGTCTGAAAAACTTATCTGATATCTCTTGGTCAGACCTGCCAGATGTGCGATCAACCCTCTCTGATGTCAAACTTCACTGATATAGCTTTGTAGAAGTTCTCTGATATGATGAGATAAGTCCTCAGATCTATAATATCCAAATTAATTATTGAGTATTTCATCTGTAATTGAACCCTGTGTTATTCGAAATTGTGATATCTATAATCGAAATATGATATTTCTCATATTTGTATCCTTGTATATGAGTATGGCAACATGTAAATTTTCCCATGCAAATACGTGATAACATATGATAAGAATGTAGCTTAATGTACGTTATCATCCAGAGTTAGCGTACGCTACAAATAAAGCACAGCGTACGTTAGACAGTCAATAATTGAGCTGGGCGGCTATCACATGGGCCAGCTGGACATGGGTCTGGATAAGATTCCCTCGAATAAACCTGGAGAGTTTTGAAGTCAATGATTATTAACGTATGCTAAGGAACATGTCTAGCGTATGCTAAAGGGTCTTGCTTACGTACGTAATCTAATGGTGTAACGTACGTAATCGAGTACAGAATGAGAACAGTTAACTATCAGTGGATGATAGCGTATGTTAAGAATATTGGGTAGCGTATGCTAAGAGGCTAACGTATGTTATGCATAAAGGCTAACGTACGTTAAGGACAGAAAATTATAAATAAGACAGCACCCCATGTTATGTTGTTTACGTTTTCTTCACTTATCCTTCAGTCGAGAGAGCCTCCTGTTAGGCGTATTTTTATACGCTTATTTATCATTATTCTGTATTCTTTTCATGAGTAAATCTGCATAAATGAGCCTTTAATGCCCTATTATTTTATGTTTTGCAGGAAATTGGAGTCCGAAAGCCGAAACGATGAAAAACCGACGAAATCGGCGAATTTTGGCCTGGGGCCGCGGCACAAGGAAAGCGGGCCGCGGCACACGCAGGTGACCAGTGACCCCCCGAGTAAACTGTACTCTGAGACGCGGCACAGATATAGTGAGCCGTGGCCCAGAAGAAATAAACAGCGCCCAGGTATCCCGCTGTGCCCCGTGAGCCGCGGCACAGATTAAGTGAGCCGCGGCCCACGGGGCGGTTTTGGTGTACTCCGCGCAGGTTTGGGCCGTTTTGGAGCCTGTTCTCGACCTAATTACACGGATGCGTTTTTGAGGCAAAAGAGAGTTATAAATAAGGGTTTATCATCTTGGGAAGAGAGGACGATCGCGGAAGAGAGGAATCGATCAGAAGGAGCAGAAGACACCAAGAGCAGAGGACGGAAGCCAGAAGAACGGAGGGATCCGAGCTCTTCATCTGCATTTGATTTCAATGCTTTCATTCATTAATTCTGTATTTTTATCTTTTAGCATGTCAGGCTAAAACCCTGTTCTAGGATTTTGATGAAACCAAAGTTTTGACGAATTTACTTTTGATTATCCATATAATTCCCTTTTTTGTTGAGTTTTCCCAATCGATTTTAATGCTTTCAATTGTCTGGCCAATAATTGGATTGTTTTAATTACGCAACTCGAATCGAGAGAGGAGAGTTGGTGAGGAACTATTGGTGAGAACCGTTTTATCTTGTGAGATAGGAATATACTCATAGGAACTACGTGGCCTTTTGAGGATTTTGTGCTTTTTGCATATTGTCGAATTAATCCACCTAGGGATAGAGTACGTTATTCGCCTTTAGAAAAATCTATTGACCTCGGGAGAGGCGGTAGAGTATTTTAGCAATCTTCGTCTTCAATAAATTGGGGAAATCATTAAGTTCAGATAATCGAAAGTAAATTCGGATAAACCGAGGTGGATTCACAATCCTAGACTTTTTCATCATTTCATTTTCTTTCTTCGAGCGATTGTTTTTCTGTTTATTATTGATTTTCTTTAGCCATTAATTGCAACCCAAATTTCGATTGTTCAAATAAAATTAGAATACATATAAATCGGTACTTAGTGATTCAGTCCTCGTGGGAACGATACTCACTCATCACTTTATTACTTGTCTATGATAACGTGCACTTGCGTTTAACGAAATATCGCAACAAGTTTTTGGCGCCGTTGCTGGGGACTGATTATTTTACTAATATCGATTTCAGTATTTCTAGTCTTAGTTTGAACATTTTTATTGTTTTTGTTTAATTTTATTTATTTGTTTGTTTTTCCTTTCAGGAGTTTCCGGTTAGTGCATGAGAAAATTCGGTAACGAAGGCCTACTACCTTTGGATACCGAACTAGAGCGCACTCTTCGGAGAAGCAAGAAGGAGAAACGGGAGTTACCAACCACAGTCACCATGTCCGAAAATACCAAAAATCACGGAGGTGATAATCTTGTACAACAAGCTCAACCGGCACTAGCACTTCGCGATTATGCTATGCCGCAAATCAATGCGAACTTTTCGGGGATTCGGCGTCCGACAATTCAGGCGAACAATTTCAAAATCAAGCCTGCAATTATTCAGATGGTGCAAGTGAGCCAGTTATGTGGATTGCCGAACGATGACCCCAATGCACACATTGCGTCGTTTCTCGAGATTTGTGACACCTTCAATAACAATGGTGTCACCGATGATGCTATCCGTTTAAGGCTTTTCCCTTTCTCTTTGAGGGACACAGCAAAATTTTGGTTGAATTCTTTACCGCCGGGTTCTATCACGACATGGGCGGAATTAGCGCAACCCTTTCTGGCCAAATTCTTTCCACCGTCAAAGACGGCGAGGTTACGGAACGAGATTACTACCTTTGGGCAATTTGATATGGAGTCGCTTCACGAATCTTGGGAGCGATACAAGGATTTACTGAGAAGATGCCCACACCACGGCCTACCAGATTGGCTCCAAATACAAACATTTTACAACGGATTGAGTGCTTCTACACGCACTCTCGTCGATGCGGCCACTGGAGGAGCCTTAATGGGAAAAACTATGGCTGAGGCACACTCTTTATTGGAAGCTATGGACGCGAATGCTTATCAATGGCCGTCTGAACGAGTGAACCCGAAACGAGTAATGGAAATCTCAAATAATGATCCAATCTCTACATTATCAGCTCAAGTCGCCACCTTGACGCAGCAACTTCAAGCCTTTTCACATGCTCCTTCTCCCATTACCATTGAATCGTGCAATTGGTGTAATGGCTCTCATCCTAGCGCAGAGTGCCAAGTCAGAAACCCTTTCGAGCAACCGTCGATGGAACAAGCTCAGTTCGTGGGGAACGGGAACCGGCAGAATAATCCTTACTCCAACACTTATAATCCGAGATGGCGAAATCATCCTAACTTCTCATGGAGGAACGGACAAAGCTCGAACCAGCCTCAGTTTGCTCAACACCAACAGCAGCCTCCTCCCTCTCCAAAAACCTCTCTATAAGAAGCAATGGTGAAATTTTCAGCGAGCACGAGTCAGTTCATGGCCCGTACGGAGGCGACCTTGCAGAATCATTCCGCTTCTATCCGCAACTTGGAAGTCCAACTGGGCCAGATTGCTAATGTATTAACAGCCCGCCCGGAAGGTACCTTGGCAAGTAACACTGAAACGAATCCCAGAGAGAGTGTCAATGCCGTTGGTTTGAGAAGTGGGAAGGAATTGTGTGAGCTGCCCGGGCAGAACAAAAAGAGAAGTGAGGATGAGGAGAAGAAAAATTCAGCGACTGAGGAACCACAAGACTTGAGACCCTCGATACTGTTTCCTGACAATCCAAAAGCATATGTACCACTCGTCCCATTTCTGCAGCGATTACAACAGAAAAAGGTGGACAAGCAATTCTCAAAGTTCCTCGACGTCTTTAAGAAACTGCACATAAACATTCCTTTTGCCGACGCCTTGGAACAAATGCCTAGTTACGTGAAATTCATGAAGGAAATTTTGTCAAACAAAAGAAAGCTCAAGGAGTATGAGACAGTCGCATTGACGGAGGAGTGCAACGCTATTCTTCAGAAAAAGCTTCCGCCAAAATTGAAGGATCCGGGAAGTTTTAATATACCATGCACTATAGGAAATTTGACTTTTGATAGAGCATTGTGTGATCTCGGGGCCAGTATTAATCTGATGCCTCTCTCTATTTTCAAGAAGCTTGGAATTGGAGAAGCGAAACCGACGACTGTCTCTTTGCAATTAGCCGATAGATCGATCACATATCCAAGGGGAGTGATAGAGGACGTCTTAGTCAAAGTCGATAAGTTCATCTTTCTGGCCGATTTCATTGTGCTTGACATGGAGAAGGATCAAGACATCCCAATTATTTTGGGAAGACCATTCTTAGCTACCGGCCGAACTCTTATAGACGTGGAAAAAGGGGAACTCACTCTACGGGTTCAAGACGAGCATGTCACTTTTCAAGTATTTAAATCCTTTCCATGTCCAGGTGGTGTTGAGAAGAGCTCGCAAATTGAAAGTGTGGATACCGTTGCGAAAGACACACACCGGAAGAATCGTCGGTCGAAAAACTCAGAATCCGTTTCAGAGGGTCCGACTTCTAAGAAAAATGCAGAACGAGTTGCATATCTCAAGCATGTGGACAAGCCGTCATCATCAACCGTTCATCCATCAATGAGAAATTCCAATGTTGTCATAAGTTCGTTCGATAAAAAGGAGAATAAGCCGAACGTAAAACGGCGGCCAAATCATGAGAAAAATGGGTGTTTCGGAAAGTTGTCAAAACCTTTTCGCAAACAACATTAGGTGTCCAAACCAAAAATTGGATCGTTAAGGACCAATGGTCAAAATTTTAAAACACACATTAACGGTTCGATGGACGGGGCGGAGTTCAAATGGAGTTTGCGAAAAGCGAACTAACATTTCAATAGGTCCGGCTGAAGACTATAAACTTAGCGCTTCTCGGGAGGCAACCCGAGTTATAGTAGTAGATTTTTGTGTTTCAGTATTTTCTTGCATTTTTGAATTTTTATTTTTCATCATTTTTGCTTTGACTTGCTTATCCCTCTCGTTCTTGACGTGTTCCTTTGAAAATTCTGTGCAGAAAAAGTCCCAGGGGAAAAATTTATGCCTAAGCCGCGGCACAAGGCTTGTGAGTCGCGGCACACACAAATCGAACCAGAAGGCTAAACATCTTGTACTATGTGCCACGGCACAACCTTACTGAGCTGCGGCACACTTGATTCCTGAGCCGCGGCACGTTGCTGCTGAGCCGCGGCACACCAATTTCCAAATGATGAGCCCAGGACGTTGTACTCTGTGCCGTGGCACAAACCAAGTGAGCCGCGGCACATCAACACTCTAAGCCGCGGCACCAGCATTTTGAGCCACGACACATGGCGACATAACATCAACACTCTGGGCCGCGGCTCATTTAAGCTGTGCCGCGGCCCCCTTTCGGAATTTGAACAGGTCCAGGTAGCTTTATAATTCAGATCGGCCGACACCCAAGTACTTCCTTCCCCTCTTCTTTGCACAAGCGATCGGCCGAGAACATCATATCATTTTCTTCTTCCTCTTGCATACTACAATCCAACCCAGGTAATCCTAAATCCCGTAATCCTTATTGATGCATGGTTTGAGAAGTAAGGTATGGTTATTTGATGTTGATTAAATTGTAGTTTAGTCTTATTAAAATTTGGGAATATGAAGTTTCGATTGATTATTGATGATTGTTTTTTAGATTACGAATGAATTGATTACGTTTGTCATGATGATCGATGTGAGGATGTTATTTGTGGGGATTGAATCAAGCTAGTACAATGATTATTCTTCATTTGAACTCATGCCTTCAAGGTGTTTGATGAAATATTTAAATGAAAAATTCTTACTTGTTAAGCCAATGTTTTGAAAATATGTGCAACGAATTCGTTTCTGAATTTACAGCAACCCCAACCCTTACGTCAATGCTAAACGTAAAAAGCTCAATTTTATTTCTCTCTCACGGTGGTGATAGCTCGTTAAATTCTTGATTCATGTTGGATATCCTTAGCCGAGTAATGTTATTCTCATTATTGCTTAAGTAAGTAAACTCCGGTGTTTATCTTTTCAAGACTCGCTATGGCTAGAACCAAAAAGATTAGCAAAAGGGCCAGGACGCTGTAATATCCGCATTTTTTCTTTCCCTTTGTATTTTCTTTTTCGGTGTAATTCTCGGTCGCGGAGACCCTCGTGTACCTTACAGTGTATCTTTCCCGTCATCTATTGATCTGATTCTCATTATTGTTGTACGGAACCGCTGTTTCGGGGTTGCCGTGGATCCATTCTATGTTTCGATGCATCTTGAGATGTTCCGTTTAACGTTTCGTTCATATTCCGGTGTTTTGGACCGTTTATATCTCGTACCTAGCGCACACTATCTTTTCTGCATAGCGCACGCTAGGGGTCACTTAGTAGCGCACGCTACGACTGCTTCATAGCGCGCGCTAGAGGGCAAGCCCTGGGAGTGGCAGTGCTGATTCCAGCCCTCTGGACTGGTGGATTAGCATACGCTACGTAGCCTAGCGCACGCTAATGTTGGGAGTTAGCGCACGCTGAGACGCGTGGTAGCGTGCGCTAGTGTGAGTGTCCAGTACTGGACAGTTTGCCAATGGACTCGACTGATGCCCAGGTAGCGCACGCTATTGGTCGATAGCGCGCGCTACCAATACACTTTAGCACACGCTACGTTTGGTCGATAGCGCGCGCTAACCGAATCAGGTGTGTACTGACAGTTGCTTCTGGACTCGGTTGATGTCCAGGTAGCGCACGCTATTGGTCGATAGCGCGCGCTACGGAGAGGTTATTAGCGCATGCTACGTTTGGAGTAGCGCACGCTAACGGCCAGAAATCTGGCTACTGGATTAGAGTGTGTTTCGTTAGCGCACGCTAACCTTGAGGATTAGCGCGCGCTAACACTCCTTGGCTATATAAACCAGGGAGTTGACCCAGATGAACGTATTACGTTCACTTCTTCTCCTCCCCGCAGCTTAAAAACTCCTTTGGCGATTTTGGGCGATTCTTGACGATTTCTTCTTCCAATCATCTCATTCAACATCTTCCTTGAGTTCTTGGTGTATTATAACAACATCAACACGAATCTTTCATCCTAATCCAAGGTAAAATCTCTTAGAACCCTACTTTTTGATAAATTGGGGGTTTTGGGATTTTCGTCCGATTCGTTCCGTTTTATTGGTGGATTCTTGATGTATATGATTAATCTTGTCGTTATTATTAGTTTTCCTACAGATTCATGGTATATTTTCATGGTTTTGCGAAATCGAGAGGGTTTGGTTGTGGTCCGCCCTCGTTGTTATTTTTGTACAAATATACATGAATCGTAGGCGGGTTTGCGGGTGTATTCCATTTCCGTATTCGTCTAGAGTTGGTTGTGATTATGTTCTTTGAATCATTAGGTTCGGTTCCGTTGATTCTTAGCGTTCGTCGGTTATTATCCTTTCCGTTCATTGTGTCATCAATTATTCAAGTCAAGTATTTTTGGAAACCTTTATGCTTAACGTGGAATGGTAATGTATTTTGTGTGTGATTTGCTCACCTCGGGTTGGTCCGATGGGATCAAGGAGGGAGTCCAAAGGGTTGAGTCCTGGATTCATGAGTTTGTTTAGCTAGCCAGCTCGGGAGGGTCCTTAGAGGCCTCGGGCGGGATCAATGATATTACTCTGTTCCCAAGGCGATGCATGTGGGTGTTTTGTTTTACGATATGGCCATCTCGGGAGGGTCCTTAGAGCCCTCGGGCAGGATCAATGATATTACTCTGTTCCCAAGGCAAATTGTTTGACTGTTTATTTCTGGAAAAGACATGTCTGGTTTTGGCTTTTGAAATTGATATTGGTGCATGTACTATGAAATGTGTAAGCGATTGGTTTGCCTTGATTACTTGTACTAGCGTAATTGCTAACCCCTTTGGGGACCCATTTTGGGAAAATTCTTGTTATGGATTTCAGGTTATGATTATCCGGACGAGCGGGCACTGGGACAGTACGAGGATGTTGGCCAGGGTCGTTGACATGTGCATTTGGGTCTTTTTATTTCTTTTGTCCATTTCGATATGGTTGTTCTCACAGTTATAAACTTATAGATTGTACTCGCGAGTACTTAGGCTTTTGATTTCAAACTCCGTATTGTATTACATTAAATTGTTACATTATCGGTTGATGCTTATTTCGCCGGTTGCTCTGGGCGTATCTTTTTATGTCATATCATTTAAATGTGTGTCCTCGCTAACCGAGATGGTTAGTCGGGTGAAGTTTTCTTGATTGTAGCCTGGTGGGCCCCATGTAGTGGTCCACGACGCTGTAATATACTCTAAATATCTCAGGGTGTTATAGAAAATGGTATCGGAGCACTAGATTTATGGATACCAAGGCTTGTCGGTTATTTGGGTCTAGTCATGTTTTGTTTTGCACATTGTCACACCGCTGCCGGCATCTCAGTACTTCCAGTGTTCGTAAGTTTCCTTACTCGATTCTTTACTTTCTCGTGCTGTATTCCGTTTCTTGAACTGTGGTTATTCTCCCTCTTTTGCTTATCACCGTAGTTGCTTTTTCCTCCCTAACTCATCCTCGATATACTTCTGTTATCTCTTAACACCAGTATGGATGCCGGAGGAAATCGTGGTCGTGGTCGTGGTCGTGGACGCGTCCGAGGACGTGGGGCAGCCGGTGGGGCAGCCACGTCGCATTCTTCGGGAGCCGGTAGTACCGGCGACCGTCACAGTCATGCTTCTTCTCAGGAGCGCGCCGACCTTGGTATTGCGGCCGTTATGCAGCAAATGGTAAACCAAATGGCGGCGATAGCTCAAGTGGTTCAAAACCCCGATCTGGCCCATGCTAATCGGGGCGGAGCAGACCGTTGGCTCCAAGATGTCATCAAGATGCATCCTCCTCAGTTTTTAGGAGCATCAGACCCGATCGGCTGGGAGGGGTGGATCAAGGAGATATCTAAGGTCTTCGTTGCCACCAACTGTCCCGAGGACCGCAAGGTCCCTATTGCCCAGTACTTTCTCACTAGGGACGATATGGATTGGTGGGAGGCCATGGGGCCCAAAGATCATGTTGCTTCATGGGCCGAATTTCAGGAGCTGATGGAGACTGAATATTGTCCGTGGCCGGTCAGACAAGCTCGAGTGCATGCTTTCTATGATGCTCAACCACGGGATATTCCCGTATCCCAAGCTATTGCCGATTTTAACAAAGAGTTGGGCTATATGAAGACCCAAGTTGTCGAAGAGAGCGACAAAATTTTCCATTTTTCCAGGAGGATGAAACTGTCCATTCGGGACTATATGTCTGGACTCGTCTGCACTACTTTGAAGGATTATCATAGTAGGGCCCTCGCTTATGATATGTCGGTGACGGCTAGTGAATTGGCTCGTGAGAGCAAGAAGAAAAAGTCGGTCGGAAATTTTTCTGGTCCCAAGAGTGGAGGCCAGCAGGAATCTCAGGCTGCAAATTTTTCTACGGGCGGTTCGGCTCGTTTCTATGGGAGCTTTCGGGGTGCCGCCGGAACCTCTGCTCGTGAAACTACATCCTTTAACTGTGGTGTGCAGGGCCATAGGAGCCGGCAGTGTTCTCGTCCGAAGTTTACTTGTCATACTTGTGGACAGTTAGGCCACAAGGCCCCCTTTTGTGATCAGATCAGACAGCTTCGCGGCGCCCGTTCTTCTCAACCAGCACCTATGGAGCCGAGTGTGAACCAGGGCTCATTTGCTCCGCCACCTCCACCGAGTGCCGGCCGAGGTAGGGGTCGAGGTCAGCCCGCTAGGGGAGGAGCTTCCAGTGTCGGCTCTGCCCAGCCGCGTATCTACGAGATGAGGAGGGCCGATGATCCAGTGGCTACTGTGGCGACAGGTACCGTTCATATCCATTCTCATCCTGTCGGTGTGCTTTTTGATTCGGGTGCTACGCATTCATTCATTTCTCTAGATTGTGTACGCCGTTTGAGTCTCGACTGTTTGTCACCTTGCGAGCCTTTCATCATTAAACTTCCTAGCAGTGATAGAATTGTCGGTGATCGATAGGTCCGGGACTGTTCTGTGTTTATTTGTGAGAGGGTCTGGCCCTCTAATCTTATTGTTGTGAGTATTGAGGGTGAGGATTTGATTCTCGGGGATGATTGGCTCGAGCGGCATGGCGCAATCATGAACTACCGCACGAGAATCATCACTATGTTAGCCGAGGATGGTACCGAGCACTCTTTCGCGGGACGAAAGAGGGGAAACCAGAAGTTCGTTATTAACGTCTTGAAGGCGATGAGACTCCTGCGAAAGGGGTGTACTGGTTATTGGTGCTACGCCTTGAAGGCGGAGAATGGTGGAGTCGAGCTTTCGTCGATTCCAGTCGTTAGCGATTTTCCTGATGTATTTCCTGACGAGTTACCGGGATTGCCACCGGACCATGAGGTCGAGTTTGCTATAGAGTTAGAGCCGGGCGCGGCTCCGATTTCGAAGGCACCGTATCGCGTGGCACCTTCAGAGATGTTAGAGTTGAAGAAGCAGTTGAGTGAGCTTCTTGAGTCGGGGTATGTTCGGCCGAGCGCCTCGCCTTGGGGCGCGCCGGTCCTGTTTGTCCAAAAGAAGGATGGTTAACTGCGTTTGTGTATCGACTATCACGAACTAAACAAGGTGACCATCAAGAACAAGTATCCTTTGCCGAGAATTGATGACTTGTTCGATCAGTTGCAGGGAGCTGCGGTATTCTCGAAGATTGATTTGAGATCGGGGTACTACCAGCTCCGGGTGAGAGAGTTCGATGTGCCGAAAACAGCTTTTCGGACGAGATACGGACATTATGAGTTCGTAGTTATGCCTTTCGGGTTAACTAATGCGCCGGCGGTGTTCATGCAGTTGATGAACAAAGTCTTTATCGAGTATTTGGATAAGTGTGTCCTCGTCTTCATTGACGATATTCTTGTTTATTCGAGGAACGAGTAGGAGCATGTCCATCAATTGCGAGTAGTGTTAGACATTTTGAGAACCGAGCAACTCTATGCGAAGTTCTCGAAATGTGAGTTTTGGCTGAAGGAAGTGACGTTTTTAGGTCACGTGATTTCAGCCGAGGGGGTTCGTGTGGATCCGCAGAAGATTGAGGCAGTGTTGGATTGGGCGCTGCCCAAGAATGTGAAGGAGATTCGTAGTTTCTTGGGATTGGCCGGTTACTACTGTAGGTTCGTCGAGGGTTTCTCGAAACTAGCTCGGCCACTTACACAGTTGCTCCAGAAATCCGAGAAGTTCGTATGGAATGACGAGAGACAATCGAGTTTTGAGGAACTAAAGAGGCGTTTGACCTCAGCCCCGGTTTTGGCATTGCCATGTGGCAACAAGGGTTTTTCCGTTTATAGTGATGCTTCGGGACAGGGTCTTGGGTGCATATTGATGCAGCACGGCAAGACCATTGCCTATGCGTCGATACAGTTGAGGCCGTATGAGCTGAACTACCCTACTCATGATTTGTAGTTAGCGGCGGTTGTTTTTGCGCTCAAGATTTGGCGTCACTACCTTTTCGGCTCTGCATGTCAGATTTTTACCGATCATAAAAGTCTGAAATACATATTTACTCAGCGGGAGCTGAATATGAGGCATAGGAGGTGGTTAGAGCTGATTAAGGATTATGACCTCGAAATCCTTTATCATCCGGGTAAGGCAAACGTCGTGGCCGACGCCTTGAGTCGGAAACCAATTACGTTGCGAACGCTTGAGATCTTTACGTCTCAGTCTGAGCTTCGGTGGGCTCTGATCGAGTTTGATGTTGAGGTTTTGTTGCCTGGAGCTATCGGGCAACTTTGTGCTTTAGAGGTTTCGTCGTCTTTGATCGATGAAATTAAAATGAAGCAGTTAGAGGATCCGATGATTACTCAAATTCGAGAGAACGTTCTTAAAGGGAAGTCTCCTGGGTTTGTGATTCATGAGGATGGTGTTTTGAGATTCCAGAGTCGGCTTTGTGTACCGAACGACTTAGAATTGAGATAGAGTATTCTGCGGGAGGCCCATGCTACACCTTACTCCATTCATCCTGGTTCGAGTAAGATGTACAAGGACCTGAGAAAGAATTTCTGGTGGAATGATATGAAATAGGAGGTCGCGCAGTTTGTAGCGAGATGTTTGACTTGTCAGCATGTCAAAATCGAGCATCAGCGACCGGCCGGGTTATTGCAGTCACTTCCCATTCCGGAATGGAAATGGGAAGATATATCGATGGATTTCGTTACGAGTTTGCCGAGATCGAGGTCGGGCATGAATATGGTTTGGGTGATTTTTGATCGTCTGACTAAATCGGCACATTTTCTGGGCATCAAGGACACTTGGGGCCCGGAGAAGTTGGCTCGTGTATTTATTGCGCAGATTGTGAGGCTTCACGGTACTCCGAAGTCTATTATTTCGGATCGTGATGGACGATTTGTATCGCACTTTTGGCAGGCGATGCATAAAGCGTTGGGTACTTATTTGCGTTTGAGTACCTCTTTTCATCCCCAGTCAGATGGACAGTCGGAACGCACTATCCAGACATTCGAGGATATGATGCGTGCCTGTGCTCTCGATTGGAGTAGTGACTGGGAGGAGCATTTGCCATTAATCGAATTCACGTACAGCAATAGTTGGCACGCGTCGATTCGGATGGCACCGTATGAGGAACTCTATGGGCGGCATTGTCGATCGCCGATTTGTTGGAATGAGGCGTCCGATTTGATCGGGACCGAGCCGGATGTTGTGTTAGAGACGAGGCAGAAGATAGAATTAATCCGAGAACGGATGTTGACTGCCCAGAGTCGACAGAAGTCATATGCCGATGTCCGTCGTCGACCTTTAGAATTCTAGGTGGGAGACCACGTTTTGCTGAAGGTGTCGCCGATGAGAGGAGTTTTCCATTTTGGGAAGAAGGGGAAGTTGAGTCCGAGATTTATTGGACCCTTTGAGATTCTCGAGCGAGTCGGTGGGTTGGCATATCGTTTGGCGTTGCCCCCGGCCCTAAGTCATGTTCATAGCGTTTTCATGTTTCCCAGCTGAGGAAATATGTCCCGGATCCTAGTCACATCATCGACTATGGGGAGATTGATGTCGCCGAGGATATTACTTTTGAAGAACGTCCCTTGAAGATTTTGCAGCATCGCGAGAAACGACTGAGGCATAAGACCATTCCTTTGGTCAAGGTGCAGTGGTCGAGACACGGTGTCGAGGAGGCAACTTGGGAAACTAAGGATAGCATGCGTGCTAGGTACCCTGAGTTGTTTATTTCTTAAGTTTCGGGACGAAACTTGTTTTTAGAGGGATAGAATGTAGTATCCGCATTTTTTCTTTCCCCTTGTATTTTCTTTTTCGGTGTAATTCTCGGTCGCGGAGACCCTCGTGTACCTTACAGTATATCTTTCCCGTCATCTATTGATCTGATTCTCGTTATTGTTGTACGGAACCGCTGTTTCGGGGTTGCCGTGGATCCATTCTATGTTTCGATGCGTCTTGAGATGTTCCGTTTAACGTTTCGTTCATATTCCGGTGTTTTGGACCGTTTATATCTCGTACCTAGCGCACACTATCTTTTCTGCATAGCGCACGCTAGGGGTCACTTAGTAGTGCACGCTACGACTGCTTCGTAGCGCGCGCTAGAGGGCAAGCCACAGGAGTGGCGATCTTGATTCCGACCCTGCGGGTGGTGGATTAGCGTACGCTACGTAGCCTAGCGCACGCTAATGTTGGGAGTTAGCGCACGCTGAGACGCCGGGTAGCGTGCGCTAGTGTGAGTGTCCAGTACTGGACAGTTTGCCACTGGATTCGACTGATGCCCAGGTAGCACACGCTATTGGTCGATAGCGCGCGCTAACCGAATCAGGTGTGTACTGACAGTTGCTTCTGGACTCGGCTGATGTCCAGGTAGCGCACGCTATTGGTCGATAGTGCGCGCTACCGAGAGGTTATTAGCGCACGCTACGTTTGGAGTAGCGCACGCTAACGGCCAGAAATCTGGCTACTGGACTGGAGTGTGTTTCGTTAGCGCACGCTAACCTTGATGATTAGCGCGCGCTAACACTCCCTGGCTATATAAACCAGGGAGTTGACCCAGATGAACGTATTACGTTCACTTCTTCTCCTCCCCGCGGCTTAAGAACTCCTTTGGCGATTTTGGGCGATTCTTGACGATTTCTTCTTCCAATCATCTCATTCAACATATTCCTTGAGTTCTTGGTGTATTATAACAACATCAACACGAATCTTTCATCCTAATCCAAGGTAAAGTCTCTTAGAACCCTACTTTTTGATAAATTGGGGGTTTTGGGATTTTCGTCCGATTCATTCCGTTTTATTGGTGGATTCTTGATGTATATGATTAATCTTGTCGTTATCATTAGTTTTCCTACGGATTCATGGTATATTTTCATGGTTTTGCAAAATCGAGAGGGTTTGGTTGTGGTCCGCCCTCGTTGTTATTTTTGTACAAATATACATGAATCGTAGGCGGGTTTCTAGGTGTATTCCATTTCCGTATTCGTCTAGAATTGGTTGTGATTATGTTCTTCGAATCGTTAGGTTCGGTTCCGTTGATTCCTAGCGTTCGTCGGTGATTATCATTTCCGTTCGTTGTGTCATTAATTATTCAAGGCAAGTATTTTTGGAAACCTGTATGCTTAACGTGGAATGGTAATGTATTTTGTGTGTGATTTGCTCACCTCGGGTTGGTCCGACGGGATCAAGGAGGGAGTCCAAAGGGTTGAGTCCTGGATTCATGAGTTTGTTTAGCTAGCCAGCTCGGGAGGGTCCTTAGAGGCCTCGGGCGGGATCAATGATATTACTCTGTTCCCAAGGCGATGCATGTGCGTGTTTTGTTTTACGATATGGCCAGCTCGGGAGGGTCCTTAGAGGCCTCGGGCGGGATCAATGATATTACTCTGTTCCCAAGGCAAATTGTTTGACTGCTTGTTTCCGCAAAAGACATGTCTGGTTTTGGCTTTTGAAATTGATATTGGTGCATGTACTATGAAATGTGTAAGTGATTGGTTTGCCTTGATTACTTGTACTAGCGTAATTACTAACCCCTTTGGGGACCCGTTTTGGGGAAATTCTTGCTATGGATTTCAGGTTATGATTATCCGGACGAGCGGGCATCGGGACAGTACGAGGATGTTGGCCAGGGTCGTTGACATGTGCATTTGGGTCTTCTTATTTCTTTTGTCCATTTCGATATGGTTGTTCTCACAGTTATAAACTTATAGATTGTACTCGCGAGTACTTAGGCTTTTCATTTCAAACTCCGTATTGTATTACTTTAAATTGTTACATTATCGGTTGATGCTTATTTTGCCGGTTGCTCCGGGCGTATCTTTTTATGTCATATCATTTAAATGTGTGTCCTCGCTAACCGAGATGGTTAGTCGGGTGAAGTTTTCTTGATTGTAGCCTGGTGGGCCCCATGTAGGGGTCCACGGCGCTGTAATATACTCTGAATATCTCGGGGTGTTACAGACGCAATCATCCCCCACTCGAGGGGAAACGTCTCAGAGCCGAGCCGAGCTGGAGGCGCACCAATTCTCCGACCTGGAGATTTATAAAATCTTTAATGAAAAGATCCGCCCTCGACCTCTGATCCCGGAGAGGGGATTCACCCCAGCCCCCCAGGACGGGGAGCTTCTGACCATGATCGATGAGATGGGGTGGGCCCATTTTGCTGCACCTCCCGAGCTGGCGGTGATCTCTATTATGCAGGAGTTTTATGCGAGCGCTTTGTTGAAGCACATTCGGGCGGGGCAGATGATACCGCAGTCGGATACCAGGACTCAGGTCGTTGTCCGGGTCATTACTGTAGATTTCTCTGTGGCCGCCATTCGGAGATTGTTCGAGCTTCCTGTGATTGACGATACGGCATATACGCGAGCTATGAGTGGCCTCACGAAGGAGGCCCTGCTCGAGACACTCACTCAGACCGGTTCCGACTGGGAGCTGCGTGCTCCGAGCTCCTCAGCTTTCTATTTTAAGAGCTCGCGCCTCAATCGGCTCGGGCGAGCCTGGTTGTACTTCATCTGCGCACGTATTGACCCTACCTCGCAGATCCGTACTGTTCTACTCTCTCGTGCCCGTACTTTATATGCTATCACTTCCGGGGTCAGATTCGATGTGGCCCCTCTGCTGGTCCGATCTATCTTCCAGTGTATTCAAGGAGGGGCCAAGACAGGGCCGAAGTACCCCTCTCTTATTTGCGCTCTTTGCCGCCAGTCAGGCATGACTTGGTCGGATGACGATCCGATGTTAGCACCCCAGGGCCCGATCGACCATCGCATCATTTCTCACTTCGATAAGTGGGGAGGAGCGCCAGCACACGCTCAATGGCGAGGATTTCTACTTGATGAAGCACACGAGCAGTCCCCCGAGCCTCTTCTTCTGACGCAGGGGCAGATGGAGTCCAGCCCGCCGCCCGACAGAGAGCACTTGCAGGCGATGTTCGACGGGTTGAGGGAGGAGATGAGGAGATAGAGGGAGGAGATGAGGAGAGAGGGAGAGAGAGCCTTTTGGCTGCGCTGAGATAGGAGAGGCGGACGGAGAGGGAGAGCATCATTGCTGCCGTCTGAGATGAAATGAGAGAGCAGGCCCACCGGGCCAACTGGCGTGAGACGAGGCGCTTGGCAGCAAGGGATGCCTACCACCAGGAGCACCTTGCTGCATGGACGACCCACATTTTGCACCCGGGCGGGCCATTCATTCCACCCGTTCGCCCAGCCACGCCACCCTCCTCGCCAGATGACGCCGGCACCAGTTCGTGAGCAGACTGTAGGGGAGTACTTGACTCTTTTTCTTTTATTGCATATTACATTTTGTGTACATCGAGGTCAATGTATGTCCTAAGTTTGGGGGGGTTTACTTTCTGTTGCTATTATTATTGTTGTACTTATTCGTTGCACTTTTCATTATTTTTTCGTTATTTTTGTTGTTGCTAGCCTTGCTTGTCGTGTGTTTTTAACTGCATTCGTGAATTTTTCATGCTTCTTTTTGTGTAAATCTGATGTTACGATACTGATTTCTATCTGAAGAAACGGTTGAGTTTTAGTTGAGTTGCAGTCAGCGATATCTGTTTCTGTTAAGTCTTCATTTAGGTCCAAAATTTTTTCGTTTTTGTAGAAATATTAGCGGATAAGAGAGGAGACATACATGTTTTCAAATCACCGTTGATACGTTTGGTTACATTTTTCGGTTAGCTAGTCATCCAGTAACATAAGTCGTGTTGGCACTTAATGTGAGTTTAGAGTCGGACAAGTTTTTTCCCAATAGTCGAGATGTTATTTGTTCTATGATGGGAAGTCTAGTAACCGGGGGTATTCACGTGACCCGTTGTTTACTCTCGCGTAAAACGACAACCCAGATTAGACTAGTGGTTTAGAGATTTCGCGTGTGCCAATTATGGGGAGCGTAGTAACCGGGGGTATTCGCGTGACCCGTTGTTTACTCTCGCGTAAAACAGCAACCTTGAATCGGACATGCTGGAATAGCTATTCGAGTAATTTCTCCGCTGTGGAGGGGAACTTAGTAACTAGAAGCATCCATGTGCCCCATGAGTGTCTTTTACGTCAAACGGTTCCCCAATACCTGAGAATGGAATGTCACCCTAGGATTGTCCCGATGAAACTTCCCGAGATCCGAACCTAGTGGTCAACTAGACTCATCTTATTGAGCAAATATAAGGGAATACTGTCCGAGGGTTATTTTTGATGATGAAACTCTTGAAATTTTGGCCACTAGACTGTGGGACTGGGCGAGTTAGCTTGTTTATTTTAACCCTTCATATTGGCGGTCGATTAAATTCACACTTGTTAATCTTTGAGCTTGATTTTCTTCATGAACGATTGATTAGGACTGATGTTGGTTACTTCGTGGAATCAGTATCTTGGATGTGACTCACTATTACGATACTTGTACTATTTTTTGAGATTTTCGGGGTAGTATTGATTAGGTCGAGCACTATGAAATTACACGATTATTCACGATTATTCTTTTATTTGTAATCAATTCTTTTTTGCTTGAGGACAAGCAAAGGCTCAAGTTTGGGGGTATTTGTTAGGCGTATTTTTATACGCTTATTTATCATTATTCTGTATTCTTTTCATGAGTAAATCTGCATAAATGAGCCTTTAATGCCCTATTATTTTATGATTTGCAGGAAATTGGAGTCCGAAAGCCGAAACGATGAAAAACGGACGAAAACGGCGAATTTTGGCCTGGGGCCGCGGCACAAGGCAAGCGGGCCGTGGCACACGCAGGTGACCAGCGACCCCCCGAGTAAACTGTACTCTGAGCCGCGGCACAGATATAGTGAGCCGCGGTCCAGAATAAATAAACAGCGCCCAGGCATCCCGCTGTGCCCCATGAGCCGCGGCCCACGGGGCGGTTTTGGTGTACTCCGCGCGGGTTTGGGCCGTTTTGGAGCCTGTTCTCGACCTAATTACACGGACGCGTTTTTGAGGCAAAAGAGAGTTATAAATAAGGGTTTATCATCTTGGGAAGAGAGAACGATCGCGGAAGAGAGGAATCGATCCGAAGGAGCAGAAGACACCAAGAGCAGAGGACGGAAGCCAGAAGAACGGAGGGATTCGAGCTCTTCATCTGCGTTTGATTTCAATGCTTTCATTCATTAATTCTGTATTTTTATCTTTTAGCATGTCAGGCTAAAACCCTGTTCTAGGATTTTGATGAAACCAAAGTTTTGACGAATTTGCTTTTGATTATCTATATAATTCCCTTTTTTGTTGAGTTTTCCCAATCGATTTTAATGCTTTCAATTGTCTGGCCAATAATTGGATTGTTTTAATTACGCAGCTCGAATCGGGAGAGGAGAGTTGGTGAGGAACTATTGGTGAGAACCGTTTTATCTTGTGAGATAGGAATATACTCATTGGAACTACGTGGCCTTTTGAGGATTTTGTGCTTTTTGCCTATTGTCGAATTAATCCACCTAGGGATAGAGTGCGTTATTCGCCTTTAGAAAAATCTATTGACCTCGGGAGAGGCGGTAGAGTATTTTAGCAATCTTCGTCTTCAATAAATTGGGGAAATCATTAACTTCAGATAATCGAGAGTAAATTCGGATAAACCGAGGTGGATTCACAATCCTAGACTTTTTCATCATTTGATTTTCTTTCTTCGAGCGATTGTTTTTCTGTTTATTATTGATTATATTTAGTCATGAATTGCAACCCAAATTTAGATTGTTCAAATAAAATTAGAATACATATAAATCGGTACTTAGTGATTCAGTCCTCGTGGGAACAATGCTCACTCACCACTTTATTACTTGTCTACGATAACGTGCACTTGCGTTTAACCAAATATCGCAACACCTCCCCTCCTTCATAAACATATATAGGCCATCCATACTCGATCTTTGATGTTTAGATATCACTTATATTGATCATTGAAGTGGAGAATCATTTTAGATCGACACACAAGCAACCAGAGTTGGATTCTACCTATTGTCTCAGCATTTTCTTCATCTTAAGGTATGTTATGTTGTCTCCAACCTTGATTTCGTATTCTTAAAGATATTATGATCATGCTACCAGGGATATTAAGTTTCATAGATGATTTATTCAACCAACATCATGTCTAGGAAGTTGAGATGATTATGCTTTAAGTACCTTAGTTAAGAGCATCATAATTTGAATCTTGTTACGATGAACAAGTACAGGAAGTTTCTGAGATTGGTAATCCAAATTTAGAAGGTGTCTTCATAGTAATCACGGACTTGATATTAACATCATTGTTATTACACGAACCTAGGAAGTTGATCATGGAAGGATTGTTGTATCTTGTAAAGGTGGATTGTTAAATAAACGTCAAGATGATAGTTTGAATGGTATAAAGATGTTGATATCAACCATAGGCCTTCTGAATTATGTATGAGAATTTGAAATCAAGATTGGAGTATGATCACCATGATGATATACGTATCATTGAATTTGAAGATGTTGTAATTCGTAAGATCATTCATAATTGTATGAGCATGATATGTATGGAGATAACGCACGTTAATCAATGAGGATTTCGTAAGCTTCATCACAAATCGAGACAGTCATCTGCACAGAGAAACTGTCATGCGTGCCTAGCATACGCTAAGCTATGTAGCTTACGTACGCTATCGGTCATAGTTAACGTTCGCTATGTTTGGTACGTAACGTATGTTATATCATCAGACGAGTCAGTCGACTGATCAGTGAGGGACTGTCGATGCATGGTTAGCATATGCTAGACTTCGTAGCTTACGTGCGCTAACGAGTAGGCTTAACATACGCTACATAGGGTACGTAACGTACGTTAAGCAGGTCAGGCAGGTTACGTTTTATGAACTTTCGACCATAATTTAAATTGTTAGACATTCGTACGACGTGAGATGAACTCTATATTATTTCTTTTGTTTAAGGTTCAAGTTTTGCAACGTGATTAGCGAAGGGGCGACATTCAAGTGGTTTGATATTCATGGAAATGTTATTCTTGTCATCGAACCGAGGCAAGTACCTTAATTGTTTTATGTATTGATATTATTCAACACATTATTTGGAGCTGGCAGCAGTAGTTTTTGCTTTGAAAATATAGAGACACTACTTGTACGGGACTCACTGTCAAATATTTACGGATCACAAGAGTCTAAAATAGATCTTCAGTAAGAAAGAGTTGAACATGCGGCAAAGCAGATGGCTGGAACTAATTAAGGACTATGACTTGGAGATTCTCTATCATCCAGGCAAAGCAAATGTAGTGGCCGATGCACTTAGCCGCAAGCCTGTTTCTATTTAGATGCTAGATACTCTGACTTCCCATCCCAGCATTCAACGAGAATTGATTCGCGAAGGAATTGAAGTGTGGTTGCAAGGAGTCCAAGGAAAACTGTGTGTGATGGAAATAACTTCATCGTTAACCGAAGAAATCAAATCTAAACAATTAGATGATCCTCTGATGATTCGGTTGCGCGATGAAGTGAACAATGGAAAATCCCCAGGATTTATAATTCATGATGATGGAGTCTTGAGATTTCAGAGCTGACTTTGTGTTCCCGATGTCGATGTTCTGAAGCATAAAATTATGAAGGAAGCTCACAGCACGCCCTATTCTATCCACCCGGGCACCAGTAAGATGTATAAAGACCTAAGGCAGAACTTCTGGTGGGGCAACATGAAGAAAGATGTAGCGGATTATGTCCTGAAATGTTTGACTTGTCAGCAGGTTAAGATCGAACATCAACGACCTTCCGGGATGCTGAAGCCGCTCCCAATTCTTGAATGGAAGTGGGAGGACATATCGATGGACATTATCACTAATATGCCAAAGACCAGAATAGGGATGAACATGATTTAGGTGATAATTGACTGTTTAACCAAATTAGCTCATTTTCTAGGCATTAAGGACACGTGGGGACCAGAGAAGTTGGCATGAGTATTTATTTTAGAGATATTCTGATTGCATGGTACGCTGAAGACCATTATTTCTGACCGAGACGGTCGCTTTGTGTCTCATTTTTGGAAAGCAGTTCATAAAGCCTTGGGAATCGAATTGAACTTCAGCACAGCTTATAGACAGACGGACAATCCGAGAGGACTATTCAAACGATGGAAGACATGCTGAGGGCTTGTGCCTTAGACTGGTCAACTGATTGGAAGTTTATCTACCGTTGATTGAATTCACTTACAACAATAGTTGGCATGCTTCCATTAAGATGGCACCGTTTGAGGTATTATATGGGAGGAGATGCATATCGCCCCTATGTTGGGGCGATTCATCAGACTTGATCGGAACGGAATCAGAATTGATTGTTCAGACACGAAAGAAGATAGCCTTGATTTGCAAAAGGCTGTTGACCGCCCAGAGTCGACATAAATCTTACATAGACATACGCTGTCGCCCGTTAGAGTTCAGTACTGGAGATCATGTACTTTTAAAGGTTTCTCCTACTCTGGGAATATTTCGTTTTGGAAGAAAGGGGAAGTTAAGTCCGAGATATATCGGACCGTTCGAGATTCTTGAGAGAGTTGGAGAGTTGGCTTACAGATTGGCATTACCGCTGTCATTAAGCCATGTTCATAACGTGTTCCACGTATCCCAGTTACGGAAGTATATACCAGATCCTAGTCATGTCATTGATTTCGGCGAGATCGAAGTCGCTCAGGATGGCACGTGTGAAGAGAGACCGATCAGGATACTCGAGAGTTGAGTTAAACAATTGAGAAACAAACCGATCGCTTTGGTTAAGGTTCAGTGGTCGTGTCACGGAGTGGAAGAAGCCACTTGGAAAACGGAAGATAGCATGAAGTCCAGATATCCAGAGTTATTTTCGTCTTGAGTTTCGGGACGAAACTCCTTTTTAGTAGGAGAGTATGTAATATCCGGATTAATTATTGAGTATTTCATCTGTAATTGAACCCTATATTATTCGGAATTGTGATATCGATAATCAAAGTATGATATTTCTCGTATTTGTATCCTTGTACATGAGTATGGCAACATGTAAATTTTCCCATGCAAATATGTGATAACGTACGCTAAGAATGTAGCTTAACGTACGTTATTAGCCAGAGTTAGCGTACGCTATGAATGAAGCGTAATGTACGTTAGACAGTCAATAATTGAGCTGGGCGGCTATCACATGCGCCAGCCGGACATGGTTCCGGATAAGATTCCCTCGAATGAACCTCGACAATTTTTGAAGTCAACGATTGTTAACGTACGCTAAGGAACATGTCTAGCGTATGCTAAAGGGTGTTGCTTACGTACGTAACCTGATGGTGTAACGTACGTAATCGAGTACAGAATGAGAAAAGTTAACTATCAGTGGACGATAGCGTACGCTAAGAATATTGAGTAGCGTACGCTAAGAGGCTAACGTACGTTATGCATGAAGGCTAACGTACGTTAAGGACAGAAAATTATAAATAAGACAGCACACCATGTTATGTTGTTTACATTTTCTTCACTTGTCCTTCAGTTCAGAGAGCCTAACCTCCTTCAGAACCATCCATAGGCCATCCATACTCGATCTTTGGAGTTTAGATATCACTTTTATTGATCATTGAAGTGGAGAATCATTTTGGATTGACACACAAGCAACCGGAGTCGTATTCTACCTATTGTCTCAGCATTTTCTTCATCTTAAGGTATGTTATGTTGTCTCCAACCTTGATTTCGTATTCTTAAAGATATTATGATCATGGTACTAAGGATATTAAGTTTCATGGATGATTTATTCAACCAACATCATGTTTAGGAAGTTGAGATGATTATGCTTTAAGTACCTCGGTTAAGAGCATCAGAATTTGAATCTTGTTACGATGAACAATTAAAGAAAGTTTTTGAGATTGGTAATCCAAATCTAGAAGGTGTCTTCGTAGTAATCACGGACTTGGTATTAACATCATTATTATTAGACGAACCTAGGAAATTGATCATGGAAGGATTGTTGTATCTTGTAAAGGTGGATTGTTAAATAAACTTCAAGATGATAGTTTGAATGGTATAAAGATGTTGATATCAACCATAGGCCTTCCGAATTATGTATGAGAATTTGTAATCAAGATTGAGTATGATCACCATGATGATATACGTATCCTTGAATTCGAAGATGTTGTAATCCGTAAGATCATTCATAATTGTATGAGCATGATATGTATGGAGATAACGTACGTTAATCAATGAGGATTTCATAAGCTTCATCACAAATCGAGACATTCATCTGCCTAGAGAAACTGTCATGCGTGCCTAGCGTACGCTAAGCTATGTAGCTTACGTATGCTATCGGGCATAGTTAACGTACGCTACGTTTGGTATGTAACGTACGTTATATCATCAGATGAGTCAGTCGACTGATCAGTGAGGGACTGTCGATGCATGGTTAGCGTACGCTAGACTTCGTAGCTTACGTGCTCTAACGAGTAGGCTTAACGTATGCTACATAGGGTACGTAACGTACGTTAAGCAGGTCAGACAGGTTACGTTTTATGAACTTTCGACCGTAATTTGAATTGTTAGACATTCGTACGACGTGAGATGAACTCTATATTATTTATTTTGCTTAAGGTTCGAGTTTTGCAATGTGATTAACGATGGGCGACCTTTGAGTGTTTTGATATTCGTGGAAGTGTTATTGTTGTCATCGAACCGAGGCAAGTACCTTAATTGTTTTATGTATTGATATTATACATATTGTTGTGCATATATGTCGTTGTTGTATTTCCATATCGTGTTGGTCCGACGGATCATCGGGGGATCTATGCGAGCGTGCGCTGGATCATCGGGCGGGTTTTTCCACCACGGGTTGGTCTGATGGGATCATCGTGGGTTCTAGGTAGTGAACACTGGATCATCGGAATTACCATATGTATGTTGTGATATCATGTTGTGATTATTAGTTGTGTATGTTATTTATGAGTTTCTCGTAGGAGGAGACTCGTTGGTAATTTGTCATCTATGTTATTATTATTCTTCATGAAATGTTGAATAATATGTTGTGGTACTTATACTAGCATCGTTGTGCTAACCCCTTTGGGGGTGAACATTTATTTATGTTCAGGATCCAGGAGAGCAGGGAAATAACCACTGGAGCTGCATGACGATGAGGGTGCAGAGTGATGTTCCGGCCGGGTTTAATTGTCTGTTGTTTGTGTTATTTTTAATAAGTACTCGAGTACGTCGTCGTTTGTGATGATAGAATTTGGTGATGTAATAATATTCTTCCTTCAGATATTTGTATTCTCGGCATTGGCACAGAACTGTTGTATTTTATTTCAGTTTCTTTCATATGTTGGTATCTGTTATTGTCTTTTTATTTCTTCAGCCTTGTAAATTCTGATGTAAAGGATTTACAGCGCTGTAATATTTCCTGAATATATCGGGGGTGTTACATGATCTAGTCTGTTTAAAGTTCTATGATCTGATGGTTAACTGCTCTATGATCTGATGGTATTGAATGTTCTCTGATTTGATGGTCAAACTTTAGCTGACACTTGTGTTGACCAGACCTCGTCTGATATTAAGTTGTCTGCGGTCAAACTTCTCTGATAATTTCCATTGACCAAAACTCGGCTGAACTTTTCTTGCCTGATGATAACTCATCTGCTCTTTGGCTGCTACAGTGTTTTGGTCAAACCTCTCTGATATTTTTGTTGACCAAAACTCGTCTGATAAAAAGTCGCCTGATAACTTATCTGATATATTGGCGGTTTTATACTTAGCCAATTTTTAACTAATTAATTTCAGATCAATCTTAATCTTCATCAATGGCTCATAGAAGATACTCATTTGGTTCTTCTTTACAATGCCAAGTACTTAGAGTATACATTTGAATAAATACAATTACAGGGATCACATCATCAAAATCTGACAAGTATTTCTAACAATTTCCCCCTATTTTGATGATGGCAAAACTTTAAGCATTTCAAATGTAAGCAAGTCTTGCACAAAAGTAAAGTGCAAGACAAAAATCAAACTCAGTCTGTTTGAGACAACTAGTGATTGTCATTCAAGTGACTGTTATAAATTTTTAGAGTTATTAAATTACAGTTCAGAACAGTCTCAATGAAAATTTGCAAGTAAAAATAAAAATTACAAGTGAACCGTAAATTACAAATAAATTACAAGTAAAAAAATCAACTTCCTCCTCTGCCTCTTCCTCTTCCTCTAATATGCTTTTCTGGAGGAAGTGACTTCAAGGGTTTGGCTCTAATTGGTCTCTTTGTTACTGGGACTAACCCATACTTCTTCTTGATCACTGAGGAGGCAAATTGCTGCTGTTCTGGAGATGTGAAATTATTTTCAATGCATACTTCTCTAATCTCTTCCTGAAGAGCAATTTCATCAAGTTCTCCATTCATGAGTGTAGGTGATTCTTCAGGTCTGAAACTTGGGATCATGGGATATTCATTGAAATCCTTTGTAGCATATTTCTTCAAAATTTCCCAAAGTTAAGGGAAATTCGTCTCCATGAAGTTGATGAATGTTTCCTGTGGGGAGCAGTCCTTATCTTGAAGTATTTCCCAGAGGCAGTTCTTCTCTATGAATTGCTTTCTTGCACTTCCCCACATATGTTCTGCCTCAGCAGGCATGAACTCTTCAAAATATTGGAGTTTTTCGCCTTCCTATTGGTATCTTACTTCCGAATCTTGTGTGGTCCTTTTCTTTTTGGCTGTAGGTGGGTCTTCAGGTGCAGCTGGGTCTTTCCTTTTTAGGCTAGAGCTACCTGCCTGGATCAGAGGGGGGTCTTGTTGATTTTTTCTCATTTCCTCTCTGCCTTCCCCCTTATTCATTGCTTCCCCCTGTCTGCTCTTCCACCTTGTGCATGAAATCAGACATGCCCAGAGGCATTGTGGAGTTTGAAAGCATTGGACAGGTCCTTCCTGTTGATCAGAGTATCCATTTTTCAATTTAGGGACACCAGCTCAGGGTTTACATCAGTTGCTAGAAGCTTAGCAACTCTCTTTTACTATGCCTCTGATCAGCTCAGTGATATTTGGAGATAGCTGATACACAGGTGGCTCTACAGAACAAAGTTCCCTCCTGAATCCTCTTATGCAGTTGGCCTATGAGTAATAGATTTCTCGGATGAGACCTGCCTGTCTGCTGGCGCCTGATCAAATGGGTTCTTCTCAGGAGTTCCTGATTTATCATCTGATAAGTCCTCATCTGCAGGGGACTCTCTCTTATCTGTAGAGGACTTTCTCTCCGCAGATGACTCTTTGTTTTTGGAGGGGGTTTCCTCAGGCTGTTCCCCCTGATTATCTGCTTCATCAGCTTTAGGATTTCTCGAACTAGGAACATGATCAGGTGCCTGACGATCATGATCTCATCATCTTCTCTTCTCTCTTCTTCCTTCTTTTCTTCATCTTTTCCCTCCTCATATTCTTTCTCCTATTTTTCTTCTTCAATCTTTTCAACTTCTTTTTCAAGTTTTTCTTCTTCCTTCTGTTCTTCCTTTTCCTCAACTCCATCTTCCTTTTCTTTTTCTGTTATTTTTTCAATACTTTCATCCTTTTCAACTTCAACAATTATGATTTCGTTTTCTTTCTCTCCTCCTTCTTCTTCCTTTCCTACTTTGCCTTCCTCTCCAATGGTTTCACCTTGTGATACACCCCTCATAACATGAATGAAGTGGTGATTGTTTTGTTTGAAGTGAGACATGAACCAGTTCTCCTGGAGCAACAACTTTACATCTGTCTCTTGACAGAAAAAACATGATAAGTTGGACAGTAGCCTGGGGGTGTTCCCAGGTACTCCTCTCAACAAACTCTCTCAATTGAGTGAAGGTGAGTGTTTTTAATTGAAGATATAAATGTACCACTAGAAGTGGGGTTGAATAGTGGTATTGCGGATAATTAAACTTTCTCGCGAAGGAAAAAGAAATTGTGCAGAAAATAAAAGACACAACGATGTATAGAGGTTCGACAACTTGCCTACATCCTCTTTCCGATTTCTTTTTCTATTGGCTCAAGAAAAACCACACACAATTTTGCCTCGTCTTCTATAGGTCCGGGCACAACTGTTATAATGCTTGTCTTCGATTGGTCCAAGCATAACCAAACACTCAATATAAATTTTCTTATCTAGTGTTCTATAAGAACTAGATAATCCTCACTTACGATTGTCAGAGTATAATCCTAATAATGCCGGATCAAAGATCCTAATAACACTAGATTAAGAACTCTTGATTCATTTCTCTCAAGCTCATGAAGGAGTGATGCAACACTCACAACAATCAAAGAAGATACGAAGTATATAAGATATTACAATATGTGAACAACACTTGTATCTTTAATCGTCACAACTTAATATGAAATAAATAGCAATAATCTGAGCTCAAGTGCATTTGTATGCTTGAAGTTGTGTGTCTTAGAATTCCTCCAAGAGTAGATATTTATAGAAATTGAACCTGACTTATGTTTGGAAAATGCCTTAATTAGCGTGCGGTAATAAAGGTAGTAGCGTGCGCTATCGACAATGTCAACTTTTGACATTATCAAACGGAATGGTCGGCTCTAATGGTCATGTTCTCATTAGCATGCATTATGCATACCCATAGCGTGCGGTGGCTGATAGTCAACCCTGAAAATCCGGATTCGCATGGACTTTGGTGTAACAGATATAATTCCAATGTTCACAAAGTTTAACGGACATATTTTGAATTTAGTGCGTATTAACGATCACTGTAGCATGCGTTAATTCCTCCATATAGTGTACGTTATTTTTCTATTAGCGTGCGTTTCCTGTTTTCATGGTTGAATTCCAGAGCTGTCTATATTGTAGGTTTAGCGTGCGCTATGAAGATATTTGCGTGCATTATCAGCTTAACTTTAGCGTCCGTTATTGAGCCATTTGCATGCGCTTCCTGTTCCATATCTGAATTCCAGGGCCTTTTGTCTTGTTGCTTTAGCGTGCTCTATAAATATATTTGCGTGCGTTACCAGCGTGACTTAGCGTGCGCTATTTTATGCAGGTTGCGTGCACTAAGTATTAGATGAGATCTGCAGGTAACTTCGTTAGGTGACTTTCTCGCTTCAGGCAGCTTTCCGTTAGCATGCGCCAACACTTATGTATAGCGTGCGCTAAGTTCCTCTATAAATCTTTTTCGGTTTTAAATGTTTTGTGTAAAATACATCATCAAAATATATTTGTCCAACAATCTCCCCTTTTTTGATGATGACAAAACATTTAACAAATTATACCTCCAATAATAAGAAAAATTTTATCGAATCAAAGGTTATGCCTTTGTTCGATTTTGTTAGTGACGTTTGAAACCGATTGTTTACAAGAATGATGTTTAAGTTCATAATTTGTATCTTTCTCCCCCTTTTGTCATAATCAAAAAGTTTGACAAACAAGGCTCCACCTGAAACGGAGCTTACATTATAAATCAAGCCATAAGCTAGAAATACATTCTGAAATAGATTTTGAAATATCATTAAAAATGCAAGCATCAAAACGGAGTACATTATCACCAGATCAAGCATCCATAAAACAAGTTTGATGAACTAGCATAAGAAAATTTATCGAGATACACCTCATTAATATTTGTCTCGATGAGAAATCAACATAGGATATTTCAAAGGTTAGGATCGGATTGAGTCGAGGGAAAAGGAAATGATGGATGAGAGAATCAAATAAATCCTCTATAAGTGTTTTGACGCCTCGAACTTCGGACCGAAGATTCCGAACATCCTTATGAATGTCGAGTTGTGCGGTTTCGAGGCCACGCATCCGAGCAACGAGGTCCTCTTCGTCCCTATCTTCTATGCTCACCTTTCTGTTCCCTTTGGCTTGAGCTTTGCGCTGAAATTCTCCAGTTTGTAATTTCTGTAACGTCTCTGGTCTTCTTCGAGTGATCCTTTCCTTGGGTGTTGGAAGGTGTGTTCCCTTCAGCACATGGTCATCTTCAAGAAGGTAGGAAAACAAAACCCATCCTCGATTAAGGATTTTGACATAGTGCATTACCTTCAGTGAGGAGTCTGTGATCTCGTGACCTCGAGATACTGGGATAGACAATTTGCCTTGCATGTTTATTTTATGGAATTTGAAGATTTCCATTAGGATGCAACCAAACAGCATGCCGGCTTTTCTTGTCCTAAAAGCATAGTTTTAGAATGAAACAAATCTCCCTTAGCCATCATCCAGTTGAATACTATGGCGGCAAAGTTCACCAGTTCCTCGTTCAAAACATGATAGACGACTTGTTTATCAATACCAACAAGTTTGTGTTGGGTATTGATTTTTGGCATGAGACATTTGGTAAGAGCAACGAGAAGCAAATGAATATTAACCCCGAAATCATTATTTTCAAAGACCTCGTCAGTGATATCAATCACAACTTTTGAACTCAGAAACTCGCGAATGTCAAGATCATTCAGATTCGATTCTTCATCTTCTTTACTCGACCCAGTGCACATGAATCCATCACAGTTAAAATCAAAGATTTCTTTGAAAATTTCATACGACACGATCGACTTAGTACCGTATACCAGAGAAAACAAAACAGATGATTTCAAAGAAGAATGTGTTCCAATATGTAAATTTGCATAGAACTCACGCATCAATTCTGGGTAAATCATTCCTTTCATCTCAACGAATTTTGCAATTCCCAAGTTGTCAAAAAATTCACGAATCTTTAACCCTGATCGATCTAAACTAGCAAAGTTGAAATAATAACAATCGGTAACCTGCACTTGAGGCATTGTTTGATAGTATACGTCTTGACACACCGGAGAATGAAATCTGGAGCTGTCGAGTTCCTCTATTCGTAGATGCTTGGAAACCTTATATTGCTTCTTCATTGCCGATTTAGATCCACTTGTCATTGATAGAAATTTGATACGATCGATTTTAGCAGAAAATTAGAGATATAGAGACGGGCGGAAGGGAAAAAATGTTTTGAAGGTTTGGCGGCGGGTGAAGAAGGTGAAGGAATAGGAGGGGGTTGACCTAATTAGGTTTAAATAGTGATCTGAGCAGTTTCGATAGCATGTGCTATGATTTGTCCTAGCGCGCGCTATAATAAAATAGGTTCTGAGGACAGAAGATCCAACGGAGGTTTTCAGGTTTTAGAAAAATCTGATAGCGTGCGCTACCCTTGAAATGTAGCGTGCATTAAAGATTCGAACTCCGTTTAATTTATAAGATAGATTACTAAAAATTGTCGAGGTTACCCATACCCAGTTGTAATCTGATGTCATTAAACGATTCTAAGGGTAAAGGTTTGATAAAAATATCAGCTAACTAATCTTTTGTGCCGACAAAAATTGAACTTATATTTTTCTTTTGATCATGATCCCGCAAAAAATGATGTCTAATGTCTATATGTTTAGTTCTACTATGCATCACATGATTTTTACTCAGATTAATAGCACTGGTGTTGTCATATAAGATGGGGGTATTTTCAAAATAGATGTCATAGTCGCGGAGTTGATTTTTTATCCATAATACCTGCTCACAGGCGCGCCCTGCTGCAATATACTCGGCTTTAGCTATAGATAATGCTACGCTTGTCTGCTTTTTACTTCCCTAGGAGATTAAGCATGAACTAATGAAATGACATGTACCACTAGTACTTTTCTTGTCAATTTTACATCCGCCGAAATCGGTGCCACTATATGCAATTAAATTAAAATCCAGAAAAGATGGATACCATAGTCCTAGACCAATAGTCCTTTTCAAATATCGAAAAATACGTTTACAAGCAGTTAAATGGGATTTCTTAGTATTTGATTGAAACCTAGCACATAAGCTAGTAGCAAATATTATATCCGGTCTAGAAGCAGTTAAATATAACAGAGATCCGATCATACCTCGATATAGCCTTTGATCCACGGATTTTCTATTTTCATCTTTGTGCAATTTTAACGTGGAAGACATTGGAGTTGAAATTGCTTTGCTACTTTCCATTTTGAACTTCTTGAGGAGATCATGAGAATATTTTGTTTGATGGATGAAAATCCCATCTTCACATTGTTTGATTTGAAGCCCGAGGAAGAATGTTAATTCTTCCATCATACTCATTTCGAACTCTCCCTTCATGAGATTATAAAAGTCTTGACAAAGAGATTCGTTAGTAGCATCGAAAATAATGTCGTCAACATATATTTAACATACAAGTTTATCATTATCTAAAATTTTCACAAATAATGTATTATCGATTTTACCTCTCGTATAGTTATTTTCAATTAAAAATTGACTTATACGATCTTACCATGCTTGAGGTGCTTGCTTCAAACCGTAGAGAGCTTTGTTGAGCTTGTAGACATAATCTGGAAATTGATGATCTTCAAAACCAGGAGGATGTTTGACGAACACTTCTTCTAAAATGAAGCCATTTAAAAATGCACTTTTCACATCCATTTGATATAGCTTGATTTTCATGTGAGTTGCAAAAGCACATAACAAACGAATGGCTTCAAGACGGGCCACAGCCGCAAAACTTTCTTCATAATCAAGACCCTCTTCTTGATTATAACCTTGTGCGACCAAAAGAGATTTATTTCTTACTGGATAACCGTCTTCGTCACACTTAATTTTTTGCACCCATTTAGTTTCGACAATTGTTTTATCTTTAGGTGCGGGAACTAAATTCCATACTTTATTGCATTCAAATTGAACGAGCTCTTCTTGCATTGCCATCGCCAACTTTCGTCATCAAGAGCTTCGGATACATTCTTGGGTTCAATCTCGGATACAAAAGCACAATGAGCAATATACTCGGTGGTTCTCCTTCGTATTTGAACACCATCTTCAATATTCTCAATAACAAGGTCTCTTGGGTGATCTTTGTTATGCTTCCAGCCTTTTGGTAAATCATCGATTATATTATTCTGAATTTCCATCACTTTCTTCATTTCGCTTGAGGGATGAGAGACCGGAAGAATACCTGCATCATCAAAACATTCTACCTTTCCCAGCAGTGAGACCATATCATAGAATTTGACATGAACAGATTCTTCAACTTTATTAGTTCTAATGTTATACACACGAAAAGCTTTGGTATTTGTAGAATAGCCAAGAAATATCCCTCAATCGGATTTGGCATCAAATTTGCCCAAATTTTCCTTACTATTATTTAAGATGAAAACATTACAACCAAATGGATGAAGTAAGATATGTTCGGCTTTTTGCCCTTCCAAATTTCATATGGGGTTTTAATTAAAGTTCTACGAAGATGAACCCGATTGATCACATAACATGCCATGAAAATAGCTTCGGCCCAAAAATATTACGGAAGAAAGTATTCGTTTAACATTGTCCTTGACATCTCTTTCAATGAGCAATTTTTCCTTTCAACAACTCCATTTTGTTAAGGTGTTCTAGGAGCCGAAAAATTATGATTAATACCATACTTGTCACACAAAAGTTCAAACGGAGTGCAATCAAATTCACCTCCGTGATCGGTACGAATAGAAATTATGGAAAGGTTTTTCTCAATTTGTACCAAACGACACCATTTAGAAAACTCAGAAAATGTGTCATCTTTATGAGCAAGAAATCTAACCCATGTAAATCGAGAATAGTCATCAACAATCACCAAAGTGTAAAGTTTACCATTTAGACTAACGTATCTAGATGGTCCAATTAAATCTATATGCACAAGTTCAAGAATGCGACTCGTGGAAACCTCGAATTCTGGTTTAAATGATTCTCGAGTATGTTTACCTTTTATGCAAGATTCACATAAATGTTTACGATCAAATTTGAGTTTGGGGAAACCACGAACTAAATCATATCTTGATAGTTTAGAAATGATAGGTAGAGATGTATGCCCCAATTTTCTATGCTATAAAAATGCATTTTCATCCAAAGTAATAAGGCATTTTTCATTAAATAAATTTTTATCATTAAGATCAACAATGTAAACATTTCCACATCTCAAACTAATAAATGCAATCTTGTTATTTTTAAAAGCAGTGCAATACGTTTCTTCAAACAGAATTTTAAATCCTCCATCACATAATTGAGAAACGCTAAGTAAATTATGATGAAAACCTTCAACAAATAACACCTTATTAATAGAAGGAGGGGGTTCCTTACCAACCTTACCGGTGTCCATAATCTTCCCCTTTTTGTTGTCACCAAAGGTCACATGTCCTTGTTCTTGATATTCAAAACCTTCAAATAATTCTTTGGTACCACACATGTGCCTCGAATAACCGCTATCAGTGTACCACTTGATTTGTTCGATGTTGGTACCTACAAAAATAATGTGTTTCAGTTGTTTTGGTGCCCAAGCCCTTTTGGGTCCTCCAAAGTTAACAATACTTATAGCGTTTGGAACGATTGTCCCTTTTGGTACCCATATTTGTTTAACTTTTATGGTTCTCAGTTTTGAATGAACTTTAACATTATGATCTCGTTGTTTGAGAGGAGTTTTTGAGTTCTTGGTTTCTGTATTCTTTATCTTGTCAAGATTTATAAGAGATTTTTCTTTTTTAAACGGATCGAAACCAAGACCATGTTTTAACAATGGGGATTTTCGAATAGATAAAAGCTTTTTGAACTTCTCGTTTCCGAGAGTAAATTTATTCATTATATATTTCAATTCCTATTGAGTTTTTGTCAACTCGATTTTCAAAATATTTTCTTTATCAAGGCATAAGGTATGGTCTATTTCAATATTTTTGCCTTTATTTTGAAGAGTAAAATTTTTGAGTTCTAAAGATTTTATTTCCCTCTTTAAAGACATATTTAATTTAACCATTTCATCATATTCCATATTTAAGGATTCAACCACGCTTAATAGCTCATAGTCATGATTAACTTCTTGTGAATCACAAAAATCAAATTAATCATATTCATCATCATTGAGTTTAGAACTTACCTCGATAGCATTTTCTGAGTCGAGAGCCATGAATGCGAGATTTGCGTCTAGGGATGTTTAAATCTCCTCCTCGTCATCACTTCAAGAAGCAATTAGAACTTCCTTCTTTTTTAATATTTTGATTTGAGGCTTGGAAGTAGATCCTCGACATTATTTGGCGTAGTGACCGGCTTGACCGCATTTCGGACAATTATTGTCGAACTTCTTTGTAGGATCATAAGCATTTTTCTTTTGTTCCGTCTTACTATCTCGACCAAGGAAGCTCCACCTTTTCTCAATTAAGTTTTTGTATCTTCCAAAATTCTTGGCATAGAGAGCGAGTTCCTCGTCATCTTCATCTTCCGGAACTTCTTCCTCAGTATTGTATCAATGTTGAACGCGACTACTTTTTCACAAGGCTTTGGTTTGGAGCCTCTTGATTTGAGAATGACCTCATAGTTGATAAGTGACCCGATGAGGGCGCTAAATTCTAGCTTGGTGAGATCTTTGGATTCCATGATTGCAGTAATCGTGGCATCCCATTCACATGGCAATGAGCGAAGAATTTTTTTAGCCTTGTCGCTACTTGATATAGGTCTTCCAAAGGATACAAGGCCTTTGGTTATAGCCGAAAAGCGAGCCAGCATATTAGTGATTGTTTGATCATCCTTCATGGAAAAGAGTTCATAATCACGAAGTAGCATGTTGATCTTGGTCTGCTTGACCTGAGTAGTTCCTTCTTGAGTTACCTCAAGAATTTCCCAGTTTTCTTTCGCGCTTTCGTAAGATGATATCCTGTTAAGTTCTTCAGGATTAAGAGCACAGTACAGGAGTTGAGTAACATGAGAATTAATGTGCGTGTTCTTCCAATCTTCATCATTGAATTCATCGATTTTTTTTCAACGACCCATTCCTTCTTGGCAATTTTTGGACCAAGAACGATGACTTTCCAGATTTCAATGTTGCAATATTGAACGAATATAGCCATCTTCTTTTTCCATGTCATGAAGTTGGAGCCGTCAAAGAAAGGAGGACGGTTTAGGGCATTTCCTTCGATTTGACCCAATAGAGCCATTTGCGGATCTTTTTCTCTTAGGTGTTTAAACCTTTAAAAAGAGACCCGCTCTGATACCAACTAAAGTGATAAATGTACCACTAGAAGGGGGGTTGAATAGTGGTATTGCGGATAATTAAACATTCTGGCGAAGAAAAAAGAAATTATGCAGAAAATAAAAGACACAACGATGTATAGAGGTTCGGCAACTTGCCTACGTCCTGTCTCCGATTTCTTTTTCTATTGGCTCAAGAAGAACTACACACAACTTTGACTCGTCTTCTATAGGTCCGGGCACAACCATTACAATGCTTGTCTTCGAATGGTCCAAGCACAACCAAACACTCAATATAAATTTTCTTATCTAGTGTTCTATAGGAACTAGATAATCCTCACTTACGATCATCAGAGTATAATCCTAATAATGCCGGATCAAAGATCCTAATAACACCGGATTAAGAACTCTTGATTCGTTTCTCTCAAACTTGTGAAGGAGTGATGCAACACTCACATCAATCAAAGAAGATACGAAGTATATAAGATATTACAATATGTGAACAACACTCGTATCTTTTATCGTCACAACTTAGTATGAAATAAATAGCAACAATATGAGCTCAAGTGCGTTTATATGCTTGAAGTTGTGTGTCTTATAAGTCCTCCAAGAGTAGGTATTTATAGCAATTGAACCTGACTTCTATTTTGGAAAAAGCCTTAATTAGCATGCACTAATAAAGGTAGTAGCATGCGCTATCAAGAATGTCAACTTTGGACTTTATCAAATGGAACGGTCGGCTCTAATGCATACCCATAGCATGCCGTGGCTGATAGTCAACCCTGAAAATCCGGATTCGTGTGGACTTTGGTGTAACTGATATAATTCCAACGTTCACAAAGTTTAACGGACATATTTTGAATTTAGCACGCGTTAACATTTACTGTAGCATGCGTTAATTCCTCCATCTAGCATACGTTATTTTTCTATTAGCGTGCGTTTCCTATTTTCATGGTTGAATTCCAGAGCCATCTATCTTGTGGCTTTAGCATGCGCTATGAAGATATTTGCGTGCGTTACCAGCTTAACTTTAGCGTCCGTTATTGAGCCATTAGTGTGTGCTTCCTGTTCCATAGAGCCTCCTGTCTTGTTGCTTTGGCATGCGCTATAAAGATATTTGCGTGCGTTACCAGCGTGATTTAGCGTGCGCTATTATTTGCAGGTTGCATGTGCTAAGTATCAGATGAGATCTTCAGGTAACTTCTTCAGGCGACTTTCTGGCTTCACGCAGCTTTTTGTTAGCCTGCGCTAACACTTATGTATAGCGTGTGCTAAGTTCCTCTTTGAATCTTTTTTGTTTTAAATGTTTTGTGTAAAATACATCATCAAAATATATTTGTGCAACATTAATTCCTTCCACTCTTCAAAAATATTGATAAATGAAAATTTAAGAGATTGTTGTTTTACCATTTTCAATTGATCTGAGGTGAGGTTCAGGGGATTATTCTCCCTGAGATTGAGATGATATCCAGATTCTGGTATATCAATGATTTCCTTAGCCTCTTCTTCCTCAGTAACACTTGGGAGTGTTACGAGGGGAATTATCTCTGCCACTAGCTCTGAGGAGTGAGCAGGTTGATCTTCCAGTGTAGGTGCTATGACCATCTGCATCTGATCAGGTTGTGCTATATTTGATGCAGGTGCAGGTGATGTGGCAGTCTGCAGTTCTTATTCTTCTGAAGAGTAGTCTACCAGACCTCGCTGTCTTTTGGAGGTCTGATCAGGTGCGGAGTAGATGTAGACGACTTCCTCAGGTTCAGGTGATTTCCTCTTCAATATCTTTGACAGAGGAGTGTTCTCTGCGTCAGAGTCATCTGCAGGTGGGATCTCAGGTGCAGGTGACTTTGACAGAATCTCAGCCGCAGGGGGCGCTGACGTCATCTCCTCTGCAATAACTTCAGATGGGTGTTGGCATCTGCGTCTAATTGCTCCGCTTCATAGTCTGAGGGTCCTCTGTACTCAGACGTTCCAGAGGTTATTTCTTTGAGTTTCTGAGCTGCCTTTTGTTTCTTATCCCCGATATTCTTTAGGGTTTCATGGTCCAAATGACCAAGTCTCTTGCTGAGGTGAAAAGGTTCTGCCCTTCCCTTAGCCTTTCCAAGGAACTCCAAGATCCAGCTATTTTGAGTTCCATATGCCAGCTTCTGTCTGAATTTCGTTTCATCCTCATCCCAGCTAATTTTATTACTTCCCCTGACTAACTGCCTGTAAATGTAGTCAGGCTAGTTAATCCTCTTCTGCTGTATCAGTGCTCCCATCACAACATATTTGGCAGATGATGGTTGATCATAGCTGCCTGCCATGCCCATAATGATTTTGTTATTGATGTACAGGACATATTTGTATTCTTTCTTAAGGTCATTTTTCCTCTTCGTAATTTTGACCTTAGTTGTCTCATGTGGTGACTTGATCTCATACCACGTCTCGGTCGGAAAATGCTTCAGTGCTTCAATGGTGATGCCCCGGTTTTCTATTTTGAAAGCGTCGGCGATAGTTTGTGGTGTGATGTTGATTTCTTCTCCAAAAATCGAGCTCATGATACAGTGCTCTGTGACCTGTGCTTCCCTGTAGAAATAGATGACAACTTCCTTGAAGAGCTGCTTGGGGTAATTGTCCAGAAAATGGTAGATGCCATTTTTCTTCATAATTCGGATTAGAGACGCCATCTCATCCATGTTGTTGGTTGCCAGTAATCCTTCAAAGTTGACAACAATACTAAATATGATTTGCTCCTTCACCATCTTTAGGTTGACTCCCTCGAAATAGGTGATTGAGTCCATTTCTGCAAAGAAGGTGTTTCGATTTCGTGTTGTGAATATTCACGTAATTTTTTTGCTTTTGAAAAAATTAGGGTTCTTGAGCTTGAAGACGATAAGATTTTTCTGACATGATTTCTGCCGTCTTATATACCCAGTTGAAAAGACCTTTTAAATTTTTATAATTAAATAAGCAAGCGGCGGTCCAATTTTTGATAAATAAAGAGTGACGGTTGAGGTTGAATAGATGTCGTGGAGGTAGTGTGTATGTTTTGTCCACATGTAAATAAATAATATAATAATTATAAGTCGGTCAAAGAATGAGAAACTTAGCTGATTGACCGTTTGACTTCTGATGCAGCTGTGATCTTAATTTCTTCTCTGCTCTGATCAGGGTACTATTCTGTCTGTGCTCTGATCAACTATCTTTCCTTCATCTTATGCATCAGGTGAGGTATGTTGCCTGTGGTTGATATCATCTAAATTTCTCGTCTGTCCTTCGGATCCTCGTCTGGTCTGATCAGGTGACTTCCTTGTCTGCTCTGATCAGTTGGCTCTCCTAGTCTCTTGTCTGCTTCAGGTCATATGACTTTTCTTCAGGTCATCATCTAAGTACTAGATTCCCTATCTAGTAATCCAAGATTCCTGTTAAGTTCTATAAATCTTTCTTCTGGTAAAGGCTTAGTGAATATGTCAGCAATTTGATACTCAGTGCTGACTCTCTCTACTTTTACTCTCTTGTTAAGCACATGGTCTCTGATAAAGTGATGTTTGATATCTATGTGCTTTGTTCTTGAGTGTAGAACTGGATTGTTTGTTATTGCAATTGCACTGTTGTTGTCACACCATATTGGAACTTGATTTGCTATGATGTTGTAGTCCATTAGCTGTTGTCTGATCCAGAGAATTTGAGCACAACAGCTACTTGCAGCTAAGTATTGACTCAGTTGTGGATATTGAGTTAGATACTTGCTTCTTACTGAACCATGATATGAGTCTGGTTTCTTGCAACTGGCATGTTGCACTGGTGTTTTTTCTGTCAATCTTGCATCCTGCAAAGACTGCATCTGAATATCCTAAGAGTTCAAAATTGTCATCCTTAGGATACCATAAACCAACATTGATTGTGGATTTAAGGTATCTGATTATCCTGGTGAGGCTGCTTCGGCTTGGATTGGAATCTGGAACACACTCCTACTGCATATGAAATATCTGGTCTACTTGGAGTGAGGTATAAAAGTGATCTAATTAGTCCTCTGTGGTGTGTTGGATCCATTGGAATGCCTCCTTCATATGCATCAAGGTGTAGGGATGTGCTCATGGGAACTCTTAGTGATTTGGCTGAGTTCATGCTGAATCTTTTGATTAAGTCTCTTGTATACTTTGCTCGGTTGATAAAAATTCCATTGTCAACTTGTTTGACTTATAAACCAAGAACGAAATTTAGCTTTATCATACTCATCTCCAATTCTCCTTCCATCAGACTTGAGAATTTTTCACATAGCTCAGGATTGGTTGAGCCAAATATGATGTCATCCACATATATTTGAACAAGTAATATGTGGTCTTCATGTTCCACTATGAAAAGGGTCTTGTCCACCTGTCCTTTGTTGAATTTGTTCTTCTTCAGAAACACATATAGTGTCTCATACCATGCTCTTGGTGTCTGCTTGAGTGCATATAGAGCTTTCAAAAGCTTGTATACCTTGTCTCCTTTGATAAATCCGGCGGGTTGCTCCACATAGACTTCTTCTTATAGTACTCCATTGAGAAATGCACTTTTTTACGTCCATTTGATAGACTTCAAAATTCTTGAATGCTACATATGCAAGGAATAGTCTGATATCTTCTAATCTTGCTACAGGTGCATAAGTTTATCAAAATCTATTCCTTCACATTGAGAATATCCTTTTGCAACGAGTCTGGCTTTATTCCTAACAACATCTCCATATTCATCACATTTGTTTTTGTACACCTATTTGGTGCCTATGACTTTCTTGTGATCTGGTCTGTCCAATGATTTGTTGGATGTGATGATCTCTGAGCCATTTGGGGGTATCATCTTCAGGGTTTGTTCCCCCTGTTGAGTTGCTTTGATGAACTTCATCTCTCTCTGCATCAGCTTGGTTCAGGCCTTCTTGAATTGCATCTGGTTCAGTTGCGGTCTTGTCATCTGCAGATGGAGATCCTATCTGCTATGCAGGTGTGTCTTTATCAGCTGCAGTTGGAATAGGTACGGTTGGAGATCCTATCTGATCTGCAGTTGGGTGTTCAGACTGATTTGCAGTTGGGTCTTCTGGCTGATCTGCAGTTGGGTCTTCAGGTGAGTCCATCATTCCTGTGTCATGGATGATAATTTCTTCTAGGGTGGCGGATTTGAGCTTTTTCTTAATTGATTCCATCTATTTCCTGTACTCAACAGTCGATTCATCAAACACAACATGAGGTGTTTCTTCCACAACTAATGTTCTTTTATTAAATATTATGTATGCCTTGCTTATTTGTCATCAAAGGCATTCAGTTGGGTTTTATCATTGTTGTGGATGAAGCACTTACAACCATATATATGAAAGTATGCAACAGTTGGTGTTCTGCCATTCCAAACCTCATAGGGAGTTTTGCCATGTCTCCTACTATCATACTCCTGTTCTGAGTATGACATGCTGTGTTAACAGCTTCAACCCAGAACCTCCTTGGCAGGTCAGCTTCTGCAATCATTGACCTGGCAGCTTCCTTCAAGGTTCTGATTCTTCTTTCAGCAACACCATTTTGTTGTGGTGTTCTTGGGGCAGAGACTTCATGCTGGATTCTATTTGATCACTATATTCAACGATTGCCTTGTTGAGAAATTCTCCACCTCAGTCTGATCTGATCTTGATGATGGAGAGGGATTTCTCATTCTGAATCTTTCTCATCAGCTCAAGAAGCTTTGTTAATGTTTCACTCTTTTTATGGAGGAAAACAACCCATGTATACCTTGAGTAGTCATCCACTACTACTAAGGCATGCTTCCTTCCACTCAATGTCTTTGGCTTGATGGGGCCAAAGAGATCCATATGAAGTAGAGATAAGACTGGTGGTGAGAGTGGTAGGCTGAACTGCTTTGAAAGTTGCTCTGGTTTGCTTTGCCTTCTGACATGCATCACAGAGGGCTTCTTTCTTGAATACTTCTTCTGGAAGTCCTCGGACCAGCTTTTGAGAACTGATCCTGTTGATGGACTTGAAATTCAGATGACATAATCTTTTGTGCCATATCCATCCATTCTCAGCAATTATTTTTTATAGGAAACAAGTGCTTGGAGTGCATGTATTCCAATCTATCATATAAATGTCTCTTCTTCTGAATCCTTGTAGCTTCACTTCTCCAGATAGGATATCAATCACCATGCATTTCCAAATGGTGAAGACTACTAGTTTTTTGTCATCACAGAATTGACTTATGCTCAACAGGTTGTATTTGAGCCCTTTGACATAATGTACTTTTGATATGGTTATGTTTCCTCTGTGCAGTTTTCCAAATCCTTTTGTCTGGCCTCGAGAGCTATCTCCAAAAGTTACATATGTACCTCGTTCTTTGATGTAGTTTGAGAGCACCTTCTTATTCTCTGTCATGTGACTTGAGCATCCAGAGTCTACAAACCATTCTTCACCTCCTCCTGTTGAACTTGAGGTGACATGGTAGTAGTCCTTCCACCTTTTCTGCAATCAAACAAGCAGAGATTTAGGTACCCAAATTTTTGTGGGTCCTTTGGGGTTAGTAGGCTTCCTGGAGAATTGGTTTCTCCTTGGGTTATAATTTATGCTGATTACCCCTATAAGGTGTGTTCTTTCTAGGTCTATATCCCTGGTTAGGATTGTATACTGTACATGCCTCATAATATTTGTGGTGTGGACCATTCCTAAATCTTGGCTGAGATCATTTGTAAAATCTTTGGGGTCTCCACACCTGTTCATTTTGAAAGTTTGGATAACTTTGAGGTTTCCACTTACATCATCCATTTTGAAATCTGTTTTTGGGGAGTCTTTGATAATAATTTGCATAATGTTTTGACTGCTGCTTCTGCCTTGGCCATTGCCTAGTCTCCTGTCTAGGTGACTGCCTTGTAATCCTTGGCTGCTGTATAAACTTTTGACTTGGCTGCTGTCTATTTTGAAATACGGGTTTTATAGGCTCAACAGTCGGGACATAAGTTTCTCCGTTGATAAAAGTGGTTTTCGAACTAGAGGGAGTGTTGGGGTCATATCCAAGGCCTGATTTTGAATAAAATGGCCTCTCGTTCATACACAAACCATCAAGTGTTATAGATGCTTTCAGAGATGTTATCTCTTTAGCTTATGTACTATTTAGCTGTTTCAGTTTAACAAACTCAGATTTGACATGAGCAAGTGCAGCTGATTTCTCACTGTTTAAAATAGTTAGCCTTTTAATCTCAGCTGTGGTATTATCAACTGAGTTTTTTAATTTGTTTTCAGCCTGTTTTTTAAATTCTGATTTGATTTTTGTTAACTCTAGGCTGAGTTTTTCAAAATTATTTTTCAACTGCCTATTCTCATCTTGCAGCTGTGTTTTCTCAGCTGTCACAGTCAAGTGTGCAGTTTTTAATTTCTCAAAGTCTTTGAGGAGCTGATTGACCGATTCATGTAAGTCAATATCTTCAGACATGTCTGAGCTGTTATTGTTTGAAATTGAGGGTTTAGATATTATCTCTTCATCAGCTAGGTTGGCCATCAGAAGTTGTAGACTTCATCATCATCAGAGAAGAATCCACTGCAAGATTCTACTCCTTCTTGGTCTTCTCCAATGAAAGCTTTCCTTTTGTTATCCTTTCTGCCCACATCTTTCTTGCCTTCATCCGTCTTGAGTTCTGGACAGTCAAATTGGATGTGTCCTATTTTGTGGCAATTGTAGCATTCCAACTTCCAGTTGCTAGCCTTCTGGTTCCTCCTTGGATTGTCCTTGTAGTTCTTCTTGTACTTGGAATAGTTTTTCCTGAAATTGCTGAACCTCTACATGATGAAAGCCATCTCTGCTTCAAAATTCAGAGGACTGGGGGCACTGACTTCAGTTAGGCTCTTTGCAAATGATTCTGCTGCCAATGCTATCCCTTTTTCAGCTGGTTCATTGTATGATGAACAAGGCAGCTCAAATTTATAGGCCTTGAGATCAGAAAACAGCTCCTGGATCTTTATTTTGTTGAGATCCTTTGATTTTCTCATGGACATAGCTTTCATGCTCCATTCAGGGTTGAGAGATCTTAAAACTTTTAGAGCCATCTCCCTGTTACCATATGTCTTTCCAAGGGTTTAATTGATAATCTCAGTGAATCTTGTGTCCACCTGGTCAATTATTTCTCCAGTCTTCATCTTGAAATTGTCAAATATTTGAGTGGCAATTGACAACTTATTTTCCTTGATCAGCTCGGTTCCCTCACACATTACAACTAATCCACTTCTATCCAAACCAGTTGGAGATAAATTCACTATAACATTCAACCAGTAATTGTTACAATGAAATCTCAGTTACAACAGCTTCCAACCAGTGGAATCCCATGTCCGTTGCAGCTCCTTTGACTGCCTAGCACCTCTTGATCGAAAACACATGGATGCCTCAACAACTCTCGAGTTGTGTATCACCTTCCAATCATGAACCCGTGGGTGCCTTATCAGTCGCAGAACTCCTGAAAACCTCATTCAGAGAAGTACCCCGTACTCATACTTTTAAGACAACAGTGTTTGTCTTCTCCAACTTCAAGAGCTTCTCAGAATGTGATCTTTGGAACTTTGCTCTTCAAGATGCTATAGTTCTCTTGATATCTCTAATTGCTTTGATTGCTTGTAAGTATAGTTCGCAATGTACTTTGCTCAATTCTGATCTTGAGATATTTATAGTACGATTCTTCGAGCTTCCTTCATAGTCGTTGCATCTTCTGTAACAAATCTGTCTATTTGAGAGTGGACTTCTTTATTTATCTTATCATTATGTTGCACGGCTTGATTCCCTTTTCAGTTCCAACCATTTGAAAGAATTCTCTTGGTCGCGCCGCTTTTCTTGATTTGTATATTCATAAGTCTTTAATACGCGGATCTCAAGAAATATTTTATTCCTAACTTTCCAGTAATCTTTTCGGTTTGTGTCCTTACGTCTGCATGTGAATTTCCGTTTTTGTTGACTTCAATGTTTTGCTGAAGTGGATTGAGTTTCTTCAACTTGGGTAATATCTTGTCTGAAAAACTTATCTGATATCTCTTGGTCAGCCCTGCCAGATGTGTGGCCAACCCTCTCTGATGTTAAACTTCTCTGATATAGCTTTGTACAAGTTATTTGATATGATGAGATAAGTCCTCTGATCTGGTCTGTTTAAAGTTCTCTGATCTGATGGTTAACTCCTATTTGATCTGATGGTATTGACTGTTCTCTGATCTGATGGTCAAACTAGAGCTGACACTTGTGTTAACCAGACCTCTTCTGATATTAAGTTGTTTGCGGTCAAACTTCTCTGATAATTTCCGTTGACCAAAACTCGGCTGAACTTTTCTCGCCTGATGATAACTCACCTGCTCTTCGGCTGCTACAGTATTTCGGTCAAACCTCTCTGATATTTTTGTTGACCAAAACTCGTCTGATCAAAAGTCGCCTGATAACTTATCTGATATATTAGCGGTTCTATACTTGGCCGATTTTTAAATAATTAGCTTCAGATCAATCTTAGCCTACATCAATGGCTCATAAAAGATACTCATTTGGTTCTTCTTTACAATGTCAAGTACTTAGTGTATACATTTGAATAAATTACAAATACAGGGATGACATCATCAAAATCTAACAAGTATTCCTAACATGGGGCACCGAAAAAACATTCACATACAAGGCCATAATTTCCCGACTAAGGTCAGAGAAAATGATTCTCCTTGCAGTTGAATTATCAGGTATATGGCATTCTAAATATAACTCTTAATTAATCCAACTAATCTAATAGCCACTAAATTACTTTCGTTATATTTCTAATTACAACGCTAAAACGGGAATTGCTTCATTGCTTCTTTCGGGAGGGAAAACAGCTCATAGCAGGTTTGTTATACCTTTGGAATTAATGGAAAATAGCACATGTGGTATAAAACAAAACAAACATTTGGCGGAACTAATGAAAGAAGTCAGCTTAATAATATGGGACGAAGCACCGATGACTCAAAGGTATGCTTTCGAAGCACTAAATAAGACTCTGAGAGACATATTGGGATACAAAAACACCACAAATAGAGATTGCATGTTTGGGGAATGACTGTGTTGCTTGGAGGAGACTTCAGAAATTTTTTACCGGTAATCCAAAAAGGGAGAAGACAAGAAGTTGTTCAGGCTTGCATCAACATATCTGAATTATGGAAAAAATGACAAATTTTCAAACTTTCACACAGTATGAGGGTTAATGACTATGACGCGAATGGGGACATTTATGATGAAAAATAAAAGCTTAATAGATGGGTTTTAGATGTTGGGGATGGAAAAGTGCTATCAAAAATGAAAGAAGGACAGGATGAACCTACTTGGATTCAAATTCCAGAAAATTTCATAATTAAAACATGGAAATCTCCCATTGAGAAGATTATTACAGAAATATTCCCGGACTTTACTGTCACGCAAAATAAGGAAGACTATCTAAGATAAAGGGCCATATTAACTCCAAAAAATGATGATGCAGATGAGATCAATGAATATATGTTTAAAAAGCTATAAGGTGAATCTGTCACCTACAAAAGTTCGAATGAAATATGTAAGGCCTCAACTGATATACTTGATCACGAGCACTTATACCCACCTGAAGTTTTAAATTCCTTAAAATTCCAAGTGATGCCACCTCATGCCCTAAAGCTCAAAAAGGGGCTACCAGTTATGCTCTTACGGAACGTGAATCCAAGCCAAAGTTTGTGCAATGGAACTCGTCTCATTTTCACGCATCTGGGGTAATTTGTGATTCATGCTAAAATCATCACCGGATCAAATATTTGAGATGTCGTCTTAATACCAAGAATTACGCTGACCTCAACCAAATCTCGATGGTCGTTCATTATGAAAAGGATACAGTTCTCCATAAAGCCATGTTATGCAATGACCATCAACAAAAGTCAAGGCCAATCACTTAATTTTGTTGGTCTATATTTGCCAGCCCCTATGTTTAGTCACAGACAACTCTATGTTGCTCTATCTAGAGTCACAAGCCCAGGGGGACTGAAAATCCTCATAATCGAAGACAATGCCAAGGAATTAAAGCACCACACAAGAAATATTATGTATAAGGAATCTTTTAACAACCTACACTAGCAACCCAAGGTACGACTAACGATTCTATAAATACAACATACTCCCTCCAAAATGGCACGGGTTTTAATAAAAGTTGAAATGATGGTAGTTTGAGTGGAGAGAGAATATCAATTTATAGAAGGAAGGGATGTTTTAATTATTTGTTCAAAACTTAATTAAGCTGAATTAAGGATTCAGATCCCTAATGGTGGATTTATCTTTGTTATTCAGAAATCAGAGAACCATACTCCAAAAAACCCTCAGAAATGAAAAACTAAAGAAACCTTATTGGGTTTCAACACAGGATTCGAACCACTCATAACCTACACAAACCAAGCAACCACATAGATGAGAATTTGATAACTCATTCATCCAAGAGTAACAACACAGTTGGGGGAAAAGGGCCAATCAATTTCAGGTGCTTCTTCTTCCTTTCTGGGGTCCATTCAACTGCACCAGAGTCACCCACCCAATCGAGGGTAGGATCAGCGAATCCAAACTCGAGAAGACAAAGATCTTACGATTTAGAAATGGGACCATCCATGTCGGGCATTTCAGGTACGGTGGTGACAGATTCGAAGTCTGCCATCTCCGGGATGGTGGTGACGGAGTTGAAGTCGACGGTCTCAGGGACGATGGCACTCGACTCCATAAGAGACGTTAGAGATAGAGTGAAGAAAATAGGGGTTGTTGGACTCCATAAGCAGTTGGATGATTCTCTGATTTTTCGGTTACATGATGAATTAAACAAAGGAAAGGCCCCAGGATTCGTGATACATGATGATGGAGTTCTGAGATTCCAGAGTCGACTTTGCGTCCCCGATGATGATGTTTTGAAGTAGACGATCATGAAGGAAGCTCACAGCGCGCCCTATTCTATTCATCTGGGCACCAATAAAATGTATAAGGATTTAAAGCAAAATTTCTGGTGGGGAAATATGAAGAAGGACGTAGCAGAATACGTCTCGAAGTGCTTAACTTGCCAACAGGTCAAGATTGAACATCAGCGACCTGCCGGAATGTTGAAACCACTCCTGATCCCTGAATGAAAGTGGGAGGATATATTGATGGACTTTATCACCAGTATGCCAAGGACCAGAATGGGAATGAATATGATTTGGGTGATAGTGGATCGTCTAACCAAGTCGGCTCATTTTCTGGGTATTAAAGATACTTGGGGGCCGGAGAAGTTAGCACGAGTGTTCATTGCGGAGATTGTCCAATTGCATGGTATGCCGAAGACCATTATTTCGGATCGGGATGGTCATTTTGTGTCACACTTTTGGAAGGCAGTTCATAAGGCCTTGGGAACCGAGATGAACTTTAGCACATCTTATCATCCTCATATGGACGGACAATCTAAAAGGACTATACAGACAATAGAAGATATGCTAAGAACTTGTGCCTTGGATTGGTCAACCGATTGGGAGATTCATTTGTCGTTGATTGAATTTACCTACAACAATAGTTGGCATGCTTCCATTAAAATGGTACCGTTTTGAAGTGTTGTATGGGAGAAGATGCAGATCTCCCCTGTGCTGGGATGATTCTTCTGATTTGATCGGAATTGAACCAGAGTTGATAGTTCAAACTTAAGAGAAAGTATCCCTGATTCATGAAAGGTTGTTGGCTGCCCAGAGTCGACAGAAGTCTTATGTAGACGTGCGCCATCACCCGTTAGAGTTTGTAATTGGGGACCACGTGCTACTGAAGGTTTCTCCTACTCGGGGAAATTTCCGTTTTGGGAAGAAAATGAAGCTGAGTCCAAGATATATCGGACCATTCGAGATCCTTGAAAGAGTTGGGGAGTTGGCGTACAGGTTGGCCTTACCGCCATCGCTGAGGCACGTTCATAATGTATTCCACGTATCTCAACTACGAAAATATGTACCGGACCCCAGTCATATCATTGATTTTGGCGAGATTGAAGTGGCTAATGATGGCTCGTTCGAAGAAAAGCCAATCAAGATACTCGAGAGTCTAGTCAAACAATTGAGGAATAAACCGATCTCCTTGGTTAAAGTTCAGTGGTCCCGACATGGGGTCGAAAAAGAAACTTGAGAGACTGAAGATAGTATGAAGTGGCGATACCCGGAATTGTTTTCGTTCTAAGTTTCGGGCCGAAACTTCTTTTTAGAGGGGTAGTATGTAATGCCCGGATAATTATTGTGTATTTACCTTGTATTCAAACTTGTAACAATCAACTTTATGGCGTTATTAATCGAAGAGTGGTTTCCCGTATTCGTATCCCTATGTTTTTGCATTTCCAACATTCTTGCATGCATGGTTCTGCACGTCATAACGTGCGCTAGGTGATGATCTTAACGTATGCTACGATTGTAATATAACGTATGTTATAGCTTAAGCTTAATGTACGTAAGCTTCAGTCAATTCGAGATCAGACAAGGGTCGGCATGTGGGGATTGGAAGAAGATTCGTTAAAATTGCCCCGCGTGAACCTAGACGGCTTTCTAGTTAAGCAAGTCAACTGGGCTTAGCGTACGTTATGGTGGATTGTAAATGCACGCTAAGTACATAGTGTTACGTACGTAACACTATCATAACATACGTAAGCGAATGCCAGAATCAAGTTAGTGAGCTTTGGCCAGACGTTCACGTACGCTAAGGATTGAGTATAGCGTACGTTAAGGCTTTTACGTACGTAATAGAGTATTGGTAACGTGCGTAATGATTAGAGTTCTATTTATAACCCTCAACCCCCATTTCATTTCTTCCCCATTCTATTTCCGTATTTCGCCATCTGAGAACTATCCAGCACCATATAACTCCTATATCATCGTCTACCTTGATTTTGAAGATCATAGACCCTTGTGGATTGGTGTTCAAGCTTCCGGTGTTGAGTTTCTTCAAGTTTTTCATTGTTCTTCACTATATTGAGGTATGTGATCTTTCACCAACTTGATTACATGTTCTTGGTGATGTTTTGAACATGTTTTGAGATTATCAAATCAGTTATATTCGTTAGAAGTCGAACATCATGATTTTAGAGGAATAAATTTGGTTATGCTTCGGTTCTCTTTTGTTGTTAAGCATGTTGATCGAACCTTTTAGCGATAAGGCTCTTGAACGTAGTATACTGAGATATCGAACCTGATTATAACAGGTTTTCGGACATTATCTAAGTTCGTATGAATTATATGATCGAACATTTCGTTTGAGGGAATTTAATGGACCGAGCTTAGGATTAATATCTAGAAGGAGATGACAATCAAGATGAACCTAATGAATAAGTTCTTATGATGTTCGTCCAAGTATTTCTGATATCTTGTTATTGAATAACATGATTAGAATCCTTCTAAGATGAATTTCATGTCATAATTGAAGAATCCGACCGAAAGAGGTATTTGAACTTGAACGGTATTCTACGAGATTGTCGTTCGGCCGAATATTGTAGTGTCGATTGGGGCAGATTAGTTCACTTGTCATGATAGGGTATAACATGCCTTTTGGTGATTCGTTTGATGATTAGAATGATTATCCGGAACCATTAATTATACCGGTATTATTGTTCGATGAAGGTTTGGATTTTGGTGAGCTGGTCGAGTGAGAATTCTTCGAGCGGGTTGAAGCCTATTCGTAATAGCAATCCTTATCGCCATTTATGAGGCAAGTATCGTATTTTGAAATTGGTTTAATATTGATAATTTTGATCAAGCATATTGTTATTCATGTTGTTGAGCATGAGATCATTTTCGTTAAATTGTCATGATATTCGTTATCGATTATTTTTATGTTCATGTTGATGGACATATCGATTTTTGCATATGTGTATGCATAGTTGTGTTTGTGTATGTTGTGCTGATCCGAAGGGATCGTGTGATCTATGTTGAGGGTGCTGGATCAGATGTCCACCTCGTGTTGGTCCAACTGGATCATCTTGGGATCTATGCTGAGGGCGCTAGATCATTGGACGGGTTTTTCCACCTCGTGTTGGTCCGACGGGATCATCTTGGGATCTATGGTAAGGGCGCTGGATCATTGGAATACCCCATGTTGTGTTGATGGGATCATGTGGATTCGCATCGTTGGATTCCCGTAGCGGAAGTCCGTGTTATGTATTTTGCTATGCATCGTTGTTGCATATCTGATTTTGCATATTACGATACTTATACTAGCATCATTTTGCTAACCCCTTCGGCGGTGGAAATTTGTTTTGATGTTTAGGTAGCCAAGGAGCGGGGAAGCATCCACCGTACCGACATGATGACGAAGGGGCTCAGTGATGTTATTTGTTGTGTTGTTTTGTATTTCTGGATTGATTTTCAGTACTCAAGTACGCGTGTTCTGTTGTTGATTTGAGATGCTTGTAATAATGGATTCATTTGAGTTGTCTGAACCGGTTATTGAATTCTAAATTTTAGTGGTACTTTTGTATTATTTCCGCATTTCTTAAATTAGCCCTGTAAATTCTTATATAAAGGATTTACGGCACTGTAATTATTCCGAATATCTCAGGGTGTTACAGAATATGGTATCGGAGCTAAGATTAATGGATATCTTGGCAGTCGGGTTTAGTTGGGTCTGTTAACGTCGTTTGATTTATTGGTAATTTATAACATCACTGCTCAGCCAGCGTCGTCATGTGGACCGTGGTTGTAAGTTTCCTAATCTCATATACTACCATTTTATTTATTTTTTATTTCGTAGATATTGATGGATTTTCCTTTTAGAAGATTTTGCCCTGGATATTGAGTAATTGTGTTTTCAGCATGTTGAGAGGAGGTTGTGGACGCGGACGCGGACGTGGTAATGCGAGACAGGGAGATTCATCATCTACCCGGGATTATGGAGGACAAGAGTCGGTAAATGATGACCAAACGCGAACTATGGAGGAAGATGCAAATCCTAACATGCCGGGAGTGCTTCAACAGGTGGTCGCTAAGATGACCCAGTTTTCTCAAGTGGTTGGCCGCATGCAGACGACGATGGGCCAACAACGTAACGAGGAAAACTGGGGGGACAAGTGGCTTACGGAAGTGGTCAAATTACACCCACCAAAATTCGACGGTTATGCAGAGATGCTTACTTAGGATCACTGGCTGAAGGAATTAGAGAAAATATTTGCGGAAATTAACTGTCCCGATGATCGAAAAGTCCCAATCGCTCAGTATTTTCTGACTGAGGAAGCTTTCGACTGGTGGGAGGCCATTCGACCTGAGGATCATCATGCTGACTGGATAGAATTTAAATTAATGATGGTAGCACAATATTGTCCTTGTCTAGTTAGAGAGGCTAGAGTCCGAGAGTTTTTCTCACTGCAAAATCTGGAGGCATCTTTGATAGACATGTTTAAGACTTTTAATCACCAGCTGACCTATGTGCGACATTTGGTCAGGACCGAGGTGGAAAAGATTTTCCATTTCGACATGTAGATGAATCCGGAGATTCAACAATATATGTCCGAATTTGAATGTACTACTCTACAACAGTATCAAGACAAAGCACTGGCCTACGAGATGAAAGAGGCAGCGGTGGAGAAATCGGCGGAAGCAAAGAAGCAGAAGGTGTATGGCAACTTCACTTAGAACAAGAGTAGTGGGCCCCGCATGGGCCAGTCTTCATTTCATTCATCCAGAAAACCTACGTATCCTTCTCGAGGTGGAAAGAAGTTTCGAACAACATCAATGGTTTCAGACGCATCGAAGAAGTGTTATAACTGTGGTCGAGCAGGGCATGTTCGACGTGATTGCTTTGCTCCTTCTGTGACCTATTTTGAATGTGGGCAGGAGGGACATCGTGCGAATTTTTGCGGAAATGTGACTAGATCAATGGGTACTCGCACTCCAGCACAAGTTCCGAAGGAGAGAAGTGTGAACCTGACATAGCAAAGTGGTTTTCAGCAACAGAATGTCGGGAAAAGAGTGGCATCCAGTGCTGGGTCCGTTCCTCCACGCCTTTACGATATGAGGAGATCAGATGATCAGAACGCTGTTGTTGCATCAAGTAAGATTCAGATTCTTTTGCAACTAGTTAGTATCTTATTCGATTCAGGAGCTACACATTCTTTCATATCTTCGAACTGTGTCAATCATTTGAAAAGCTCGTGTTTACATAATTGTGAACCTTATGTTGTGGGTTTGCCGAGTGGAGAGAGGATTGTGGGAACTCTAGAATCTAGAGATTTTCTTGTGTCTATACGAGGGAGAAATTGGCCGTCAAAGCTTATTATGGTCGACATCCATGGTGACGATTTAATTCTTGGAGACGATTTGCTCAATCGCTATGGGGTTATTTTGAATTATCGGAAGAGTTTTGGATTATTGCTGATGACGGGTCCGAGGACTTATTTGAAGGATGGAGACCAAGAATCTAAGGGAAAGTGATCAAAGCCATGAAAGCGGTTAAGTTGCTAAAATAGGGTTGTCACAGGGTTTGGTGTTATGCTATGAAAAAGGAAGGAGTAGAGCTCTCATCTATTCCAGTAGTGAACGAATTCTCTGACGTATTCCCTGACGAACTACCCGGATTACCTCCGCGAAGAGCTATAGAGTTTAATATTTAATTGGAACCAGGAGCCACACCTATTTCTAGAGCACCATACCGTATGGCACCAACGGAGATGTACGAGTTAAAGAAATAGATTGAGGAATTGTTGCAGAAGGGCTACATTTAACCTAGTGTTTCCCCTTGGGGAGCACCCATTCATTTTGTCCGGAATAAAGATGGATCCCTCCAATTGTTTATTGATTACAGGGAGATAAACAAGGTGACGATCAAAAATAAATACCCATTACCTCGGATCGATGACTTATTTGGTCAACTGCAGGGGGCAACGGTATTCTCGAAGATCGACTTGAGATCAGGATACCATCAGTTGAGGGTTAAGGAATCGGATATACCGAAACCGGCTTTCAGATCCCGGTACGGGCACTTTGAATTTGTGGTGATGCCATTCGGACTTACTAATGCTCCTGTGGTGTTTATGCAATTGATGAATCGGATATTCTTAGAATACTTGGATAAATTCGTGGGCGTTTTCATCGATGACATCTTGATTTATTCGAAGGATACAGAAGAACATGCAGAGCATTTGCGTATCGTTTTAAATAAATTGAGGAACGAACAACTTTATGCGAAACTTTCTCAATGCGAGTTTTGGCTTAAGGAAGTAACGTTTTTTGGGCACATGATATCAACCGACTGAGTTCAGGTAGACCCGAAGAAAGTTGAGGCAATCTTGGAGTGGGAATCTCCTAAGAACGTGAAAGAAGTCCGAAGCTTCTTAGGGCTTGCTGGATATTGTCATCGTTTTGTGGAAGGATTTTCCAAAATTGCCCGTCTACTTACTCAGTTGTTGCAGAAGACTCAGAAATTCGTGTGGGATGAGAAGTGCCAGACTAGCTTTGATGAACTTAAGAGAAGACTGACAATGGCGCTAGTACTAATACTACCAGATGGAACCGGTGGATTCATGGTATACAGCGATGCTTCAAATCAGGGTCTGGGTTGCGTGTTGATGCAGAAGTATAGAGTGATTGTCTATGCCTCTCGACAGTTGAAACAGTACGAGGTTAACTATCCGATCCATGATTTAGAGTTAGCAGCTGTCGTCTTTGCCCTGAATATTTGGCAACATTATTTGTACGGCACTCGTTGTCGGATCTTCACAGATCATAAGAGCCTCAAGTATATTTTCAGTCAGAAGGAATTAAACATGGGGCAGAGGAGGTGGCTGGAATTGGTCAAAGATTACGACTTGGAAATCCTATATCATCTAGGCAAAGCGAATGTGGTAGCTGATGCATTGAGCCGCAAACCAGTTTCTATACGAATGTTGAAAACGCTTATGTCAGAGTCCAACATCCAACGAGAATTGATTCGCGAAGAAATTGAAGTATGGTCTCAAGGAGCCTAAGGGCATCTGTGTATGATGGAATTAACTTCGTCATTAATCGAAGAAATCATCTAAGCAGTTGGATGATTCTCTGATTTTTCGGTTACATGATGAATTGAACAAAGGAAAGGCCCCAGGATTCGTGATACATTATGATGGAGTTCTGAGATTCCAGAGTCGACTTTGCATCCCCGATGATGATGTTTTGAAGCAGACGATCATTAAGGAAGCTCACAGCACGACCTATTCTATTCATCTGGGCACCAATAAAATGTATAAGGATTTAAAGCAAAATTTCTGGTGGGGAAATATGAAGAAGGACGTAGCAGAATACGTCTCGAAGTGCTTAAATTGCCAACAGGTCAATATTGAACATCAGCGACCTGCCGGAATGTTGAAAGCACTTCTGATCCCTGAATGAAAGTGGGAGGATATATTGATGGACTTTATCACCAGTATGCCAAGGACCAGAATGGGGATGATATGATTTGGGTGATAGTGGGTCGTCTAACCAAGTCGGCTCATTTTCTGGGTATTAAAGATACTTGGGGGCCAGAGAAGTTAGCACGAGTGTTCACTGCGGCGATAGTCCAATTGCATGGTATACCGAAGACCATTATTTCGGATCGGGATGGTCATTTTGTGTCACATTTTGGAAGGCAGTTCATAAGGCCTTGGGAACCGAGATGAACTTTAGCACATCTTATCATCCTCAGACGGACGGACAATCTGAAAGGACTATACAGACAGTAGAAGATATGTTAAGAACTTGTGCCTTGGATTGGTCAACCGATTGGGAGATTCATTTGTCGTTGATTGAATTTACCTACAACAATAGTTGGCATGCTTCCTTTAAAATGGTACCGTTTGAAGTGTTGTACGGGAGAAGATGCAGATCTACCCTGTGCTGGGATGATTCTTCTGATTTGATCGGAACTGAACCAGAGTTGATAGTTCAAACTTAAGAGAAAGTATCCCTGATTCGTGAAAGGTTGTTGGCTGCCCAGAGTCGATAGAAGTCTTATGTAGACGTGCGCCATCGCCCGTTAGAGTTTGTAATTGGGGACCACGTGCTACTGAAGGTTTCTCCTACTCGGGGAAATTTCCGTTTTGGGAAGAAGATGAAGCTGAGTCCGAGATATATCGGACCATTCGAGATCCTTGAAAGAGTTGGGGAGTTGACGTACAGGTTGGCCTTACCGCCATTGCTGAGGCACGTTCATAATGTATTCCACATATCCCAACTACGAAAATATGTACCGGACCCCAGTCATATCGTTGATTTTGGCGAGATTGAAGTGGCTAATGATGGCTCGTTCGAAGAAAAGCCAATCAAGATACTCGAGAGTCTAGTCAAACAATTGAGGAATAAACTGATCTCCTTGGTTAAAGTTCAGTGGTCCCGACATGGGGTCGAAAAAGAAACTTGAGAGACTGAAGATAGTATGAAGTGGAGATACCCGGAATTGTTTTTGTTCTAAGTTTCGGGCCGAAACTTCTTTTTGGAGGGGTAGTATGTAATGCCTGGATAATTATTGTGTATTTATCTTTTATTCAAACTTGTAACAATCGACTTTGTGGCGTTATTAATCGAAGATTGGTTTCCCGTATTCGTATCCCTACGTTTTTACATTTCCAACATTCTTGCATGCATGGTTCTGCACGTCATAACATGCGCTAGGTGATGATCTTAACGTACGCTACGATTGTAATATAACGTATGTTATAGCTTAAGCTTAATGTACGTAAGTTCCAGTCAATTCGAGATCAGATAAGGGTCGGTATGTGGGGATTGGAAGAAGATTCGTTGAAATTGCCCCGCGTGAACCTGGACGGCTTTCCAGCTAAGCAAGTCAACTGGGCTTAGTGTACGTTATGGTGGATTGTAAATGCACGCTAAGTGCATAGTGTTACGTACGTAACACTATCATAACATACGTAAGTGAATGCCAGAATCAAGTTAGTGAGCATTGGCCAGATGTTAACGTACGCTAAGGATTGAGTATAGCGTACGTTAAGGCTTTTACGTACGTAATGGAGTATTGGTAACGTACGTAATGATTAGAGTTCTATTTATAACCCTCAACCCCCATTTCATTTCTTCCCCAATTTATTTCCATCTTTCGCCATCTGAGAACTATCCAACACCATATAACTCCCATATCATCGTCCTAGCTTGATTTTGAAGATCATAGACCCTTGTGTATTGGTGTTCAAGCTTCCGGTGTTGAGTTTCTTCAAGTTTTTCGTTGTTCTTCACTATATTGAGGTATGTGATCCCTCACCAACTTGATTACGTGTTCTTGGTGATGTTTTTGAGATTATCAAATCAGTTATATTCGTGACAAGTCGAACATCATGATTTTAGAGGAATAAATTCGGTTATGCTTCGGTTCTCTTTTGTTGTTAAGCATGTTGATCGAACCTTTTAGCGGTAAGGCTCTTGAACGTGGTATCCTGAGATCTCGAACCTGATTATAACAATTTTTTGGATATTATCTAAGTTCGTATGAATTATATGATCGAACATTTTGTTTGAGGGAATTTAATGGACCGGGCTTAGGATTAATTTCTAGAAGGAGATGACAATCAAGATGAACCTAATGAATAAGTTATTATGATGTTCGTCAAAGTATTTCCGATATATTATTATTGAAGAACATGATTAGAATCCTTCTAAGATGAATTTCATGTCATAATTGAAGAATCCGACCGAAAGAGGTATTTGAACTTGAACGGTATTCTACGAGATTGTCGTTCATCCGAATAGCGTAGTGTCGATTGGGGAAGATTAGTTCACTTGTCATGATAGGGTATAACATGCCTTTTGATGCTTCATTTCATGATTAGAATGATTATCCGGAAGCGTTAGTTATACCAGTATTATTGTTTGATGAAGGTTTGGATTTTAGTGAGCTGATCGAGTGAGAATTCTTCGGGCGGGTTGAAGCCTATTCGTAGTAGCAATCCTTATCGCCATTCCTGAGGCAAGTATCATATTTGGAAATTGGTTTAATATTGATAATTTTGATCATGCATATTGTTATTCATGTTGTTGAGAATGAGATCATTTCCGTTGAATTGTCATGATATTCGTTATCGATTATTTGTATGTTCATGTTGATGGACATATTGATTTTTGCATATTTGTATGCATAGTGGTGTTTGTGTATGTTGTGCGGATCCAAAGGGATCGTGTGATCTATGCTGACGGAACTGGATCATATGCCCACCTCGTGTTGGTCCGACGGGATCGTCTTGGGATCTATGCTAAGGGCGTTGGATCATTGGACGGGTTTTTCCAGCTCGTGATGGTCCGACGGAATCATCTTGGGATCTATGCTAAGGGCGCTGGATCATTGGAATACCCCATGTTGTGTTGACGGGATCATGTGGATTTGCATCGTTGGATTCCGGTAACGGAAGTACGTGTTATGTATTTTGCTATGCATCGTTTTTGCATATCTGATTTTGCATATTATGATACTTATACTAGCATCGTTTTGCTAACCCCTTCGGGGGTGGACATTTGTTATGATGTTCAGGCAGCCGAGGAGCGGGGAAGCAACCACCGTACCGACATGATGATGAAGGGGCTCAGTGATGTTATTTGTTGTGTTGTTTTGTATTTCTGGTTTGATTTTCAGTACTCGAGTACGCGTGTTCTGTTGTTGATTTGAGATGCTTGTAATAATGTATTCATTTGAGTTGTCTGAACCGGTTATCGAATTCTAAATTTTAGTGGTACTTTTGTATTATTTCCGCATTTCTTAAATTAGCATTGCAAATTCTTATATAAAGGATTTACGGTGTTGTATTTATTCCGAATATCTCGGGGTGTTACAGCAGCGGGAGCGATGGTTTGGATAGAGAGAAGGAGATGCACATAAAAAGCAAATCGAGGTGAGTGGGTGGTGGTTGGAGAATTTAATTCATTTTCTAGAAATTTATTAAGGAGAAATAATTAGATTAGTTGAGTTAATAGGTTAGGCAGATAATTATTTGGTTGGTAAATAAAATGAAAAGATGGGGATAAGGGATAAAGTATCTTACTATTAATAGGATGAGCCTATATATTGGGGACGGATGAAAAAGGAAAGTCGGGCCTATATATGAGTGACGGAGGGAGTATTAATTTACTTTAATAAAGAGCCATAGGTAGACTAATAATCACACAAATTATTTGATTTCAAATATTAGTTGAAGTTAATATTTATCTCTTTGCTTTCACGTATGCTCTAAAACATAGAAAACAAGTTGCAGCATTTTCTGAACACTACACACGGTATGCACCTTTTTGTATCTTAATAACATGACAATATCAAAGTATAAAAGTTTTCTTCTGTTTTTTATGCGTATACAAAGTGTTCACAGTTTAGGGGGTATTTGGATTATTGCAACTTGAAGTCAAACATTAGATAACCATATAATCAGTTAGTTAAAATCAAGAGCCTGAGTATATGTAGATATTTTACATCCATTTTTATCATCACTTTTCTTACACAAAAAACTTCATGATTATTCAGTTTTAATTATTTTGATCCTTAATGACAGAAGCCATTAACATAAAAACTAAACACTTTTCAAAGCAATCAAAAACAATATTATGTGATTTGAATCAGGTGCAAACCTGTGAAAGACATCTTCGATTGTTGTTTGAAATCAACAAATTATGCGTACCCCATTTACTCCCACCATAAAAGGATCCAACTTGCCAAACAGATTTTGTGGGAAAAGATTATACAACAGTGTTTTCAATTAAATATACTTTGTTGATCTAATTCATTTGCTTAATTTTGTGAAAATTTTGCGAATGGGTTGGCTGTTGATTTGAGGTGGAGAGGAAAAAAGAAAAAAATCAATTGAAAGTGATAATAAAAATACAAGGGGGTGTTTGTTATGGAAAATTACCCATTTATTCATTCATTACTTAACTAATTTGATATAATAGACCATTGTACCCCCAATAAGAATCCAATATCTTTACAACCTATATAAATAGAATTAATATTGAGACAATCTTCTATAAATATATCAACTGTTTAATACTTGGTTACAAATTTTATTTACTGGATGTCTATATCACCCGATACCACTTGCAGATATAATGACGCAATCGTTACAGATGAAAGACAAGACTCGAAGTTGGTACATCAGTTTTGGTGTAAGAGACAAAAAGAAAAATGCCTAAGTTCTGTGTAGTATAAACTATGTGTTTGAAATAACATGTTTTGCTTTACGATGATGAAAATCACTCACGTATTTGATACCTTTTCTTTGAGACAATTATATTTACAAAAACTTACTTAAACAAACTTCGTTTATTCAGTCGAGTAGCCTGATCGAAACTAACCATAATAACTAAATAAACATAACCCTTGCAAAACTGATAATTCTTTACGATGAACAAAGCCCGTGCATCGCACGGTCCATGCTGCCTCGTATTATAGTATGATCAAATTTTGAATAATTATTAGATGGATTCAGCTTATCAAGTCATCCGCGTCCGAGTTTTAAAATTTCAGATAAAAACTTCAACTACATATCCCTTTTTGGTAAATAGTTTTTTGATTCAAAATTAGAAGTTTGAAATAAAGTAGATATTTGACTTTATAAACTTTTAATTTTGATGTTTGGTTGACAACTTTTTAAATTAGATGATTGGACTCAATCCTCTAATTTTCAAAAAGCTCAATTTAAAAGCTTTTTCAATTATGTTATTCAATAAACGAGTTGAAAAGACTTATGTATTGTAACGCCCCCAAATCCCATTGGTTTATTACAGTGTCGTGGACCCCACACCAGGAGATCCACCAGGCGAACACGACTAAAACACAACAAACTGACCAAAAGGGAAAATCACACTCCCTACTATAATATCCGACATAATATTCTGATATGGAATTTCAACGACATGAATGGGCCTACATGGCCAAAATAAAAATACAACAACATCCACGAGCCTCGCACGGATAATACCAAATGACCACAACTGAAGAAACTGGAGTACTCCAAACTATCCGACCGACATAAACACCGAAACAACTCGGACTAGTATCGCTCGAATGCCTCGTCGCCATCGTCATGCCCCTGTGTCTCAACTCTCTCCTCGCAAACATATGAAACATGAGAACATGTTCCGCCCCCACGGGGTCAGTCATCCAGATAATGAATATCAAATGTATGTACAACAATGATAATATGAGATGCTCACAAACCAAGGTAAGAACCGAGCATTTGTCAAATAATATGAAAACACCAATACATCACAATAGCCTGAAAGCCCTCAGCCGAAGCTACAATACATCACAATAGCCTAAAAGCCACTCAGCTAAAGCTGCCAATCATCATAATGGCCCGAAGCCAAACAGCCCGAAGCTGTATCACATGAGGGCCGAAGCCACGGCACGAATCTGTATCACAATGAGGGCCGAAGCCACGAAACGAAGCCGTATCACAATAAGCGCCGAAGCCACGGCATGTTGTGAGGAAATCCCTCACACTATGCCGTAAGTGCACGGTGTCAACAAGTAATAAAGTGATAAGTAAGATATCGTTCCCTCGAGGACTGATTTCACTAAGTACCAAAATATGGTCGACTCGTAATTTTATTTGAAGAACAATTGTGGAATTATTATCTAAACTAATTACAGAAAAATAGATAGAAAATAATGATAATAATCATAAGGGTTTGTAGGATTATGATTTTCACCTCAAACAATCAGGAATGATTTTTATTCAATTCAATTCATCTTTATTCAATTGATTGTAAGCCAGGAGTTCCTAAATTATTCTAAATCCTTTCTCAAGGTCGATAGAAAATACTACAAATTATTAACTCGATATATCCCTATTCGAGTTAGATAATTAATAGCTAAAACAGTTCAAGAATTCCCACAATAAATAGGCTTCACAATTCCCATGAGTATATCCCTATCTCACGAAAATTATGATTCGTCTCACAAGAACTATGCCTAAATTTCATCTCCCGAATCCATAAAGACATTCAAAACAATTCAACTGTTGGCCAGACAATTAAAAAGCATTAAGAACGGTAAGAAAAATCCAATTCAATAGAATAACGAATGAATTGAAATAATAATAAATAAGTCAAACCGTCATGTAATCGGCTACAATCAAAATCCTACTCGAATAAATCTAGGAACTAAGATGCGGAAAAACTAAGAAAAACCATAAGAAATTCGTGGTCTTGTCGTCGCCCACAAATCTCCTCCTTGTGTTCTTCGCCCTAGCTATCGATGTAACACCCCAAACTAGGCGGATATTACAGTGCCGTGAATCCCCGACTGGGACCCACCAGGCGAATGAAAAGGATGAATTACACAAGATAAATGTAGTACCGAACCACATTACAACAGTAATTACTCCGATGAGGAGTTTAATTACAACACACCAGGACAATACCGAATACTAGTGTATTTTATATGAAGATAAAATACACAACACTGAATGAAACGGAGTATCAAAATGAAAATCATAGCGGAAAATAAAGGACAATAACATGAATAATCAAAGATCGGGGCCCCTACTAGTATCACTAGGACTCCTCGACATCAACATGCTATTCCGCATGCGTTTGCCTTGCCATGACCGAAAAACAAAATCCCCAAACGGGTCCGCATAAAGAACAACAATCCTCAAGGGTTGAAAATACACAAACATGATTTATCAAGTTATGAAATATCCTTAGTTATGAATTACGCCAAGAAGAGTATCATAGTACGCCCGTAATGTTCTCGTGCGAGTGTACAACATCCGTCCGTGTACCTAATTAGTCTCACGGTGTAACGCTTTCCCGTGTGCACGGTCTAATGTATTGGTGAACCCAATACAATAACCATCGTGTGCCCGACTAAAAATTCCACACACCACGCCCGGCCACGCAATATGAACCCGAGAAGGTCATATGAACGAGAATGACCGTAATGAATATCAATGAATAAATAATAATCGACAAAGTCAAGAATGACTCACCGAGATGAGAGTAATAATGAAATGAATGAAAGCTCAACGAAAAGATTGGAACCGCTGCTCCTTATGATCAAGTGATTAATTGACAATAACAAGTTTTAATATGATTAATATAATGATGAATGAGTTATGATTATGAATGATCAACAACAAAAGGTATGAATATCCTTTTAACCGAGTAAGAATTAACTTACACAACACGTGAAGAAATCCGCCCACGAACAACGCCCTAAATGAAGTGTCGGTCGCACGAACAACCTTAATTCAATACAATTACCGACAATCCGATCAATATACGAATTAAACACGAATATAACGAACTCAAAACGTCGATACGATTAAACTAAGTTCATTGGGGCATTATATCGAATACGTTGTATCCAAACTCCGATTGTTTACAATCAAACCTCGAGATCCCAATATAAAAATCCCCAAGAAGTGTTTCAAACCATCAAAACATCTCCAATACTATCAATAATCCGTTATGAATATCCAAAATGTGATTATAACAACAATTAGTCGAAAATCCCCAATTCCAACTCGATTTACAAGGTGTTCTTGAATAATCCTCAATAATCCTATGAATCCTTATACAAACTCATAATCATATACATATCCCTTCATATATCATGATTATAACGTCCAAAACATCCTATTTCAACACAAAATCGAAGTCCAAAGTGTTGAAGGAATTACCTCTTGATGATCCAAGTGCTTTAATCCGAAGAATACGCGTTAGATTGATTATCCGGGCTTCACGATCGAAAGGAGATGAAGAAAATCAAACACCCAAATGATTTGTGAAGGAAAACCCTCCTCAAGCCTTATCTCTCGGTTGAAGGTGAAGAAAATGCGTAAAAATGGGTGAAATGCTGAAAAATGAATTTATAGGGTTGACTACCTGCCGACACGGCCCGTGCCGATCGGCACGGCCGTGTCGCAGCTTGGCCGACACCGGCCGACAGGACTCGACCGTGTCCGGATCGACACGGTCGCGGCACCGAGGGCCTTCCGATAGCGACCCGCCCGACAAATGACTTCGGCATGACTCGGCCGTGTCCCGGGACACGGCCGGGCGTGTCAGCGCTCCAGTGCTTATCCGAAGAGTACGGCACGGCCGTGTCGGACGACACGGCCGAGCCCGGTCGGCGTAAACTTCTGCATTTCCGGACGAGTACGCACGGCCGTGTCGGACGACACGCCGAGTTCGGTCGGCGTGATCGCCAAAATCAAACGACCATAACTCTCTCGTCCGACTCGATTGACTCACCGCTTGAACCATTGGAAAGCTAATTCGATGCTCTATAATATTGCAAGATTTAGAATTTTGGAGTTACCAAAAATTAATGGTGATTTAACAAAGTCGAACTCATATGAGGAAAGTTGAAACGATGAACAATAACGATACTCAACTCGAAGTTTTTACGAACGGTGAACACGGTGAATGAACATGATTGATGAATGATTATAATTGAGTGAAAATACACAGAGTGACAAATACAGATCGATAATTACCGAATGAAAATGAATGAATTACAACCGGTATTACATACTCCCCTTAAAAAGAGTTTCGTCCCCGAAACTAAGGGTCAAACAACTCGGGATAACCCCCGCATAATCTCCTCGGTTTCCCAAGTGGCCTCTTAGACTCATTGTCTGGACCACCGAATCTTGACCAAAGGAATCGACTTATTTCTCAACCGTTTGATTCGCCGCTCTAATACTCGCACAGACGCTCCTCGTACGAATGATCATCTGCGATCCCGATTTCGTCGAACTGATGTATGTGTCTTGGGTCGGCAAATTACTTTAGCAAATGAGTGACTTTAAACACTTTATGAATTCGGCTCAAAGCCGGAGGTAAAGCCAATCGATAAGCTAACTCGCCTACTCGATCCAAAATTTCAAACGGTCCAATGAATCTCGAACTCAACTTCCCCGCTTTCCGAAACGGAAAATACCTCGACTCGGGGATATCTTGACCAAAACATGGTCACCCGTCTCGAACTCTAGTGGTCGACGACGATTATCCGCATACGATTTCTGTCGACTCTGAGCTATCAACCTACGACTCTTGATCAAAGCTACCTTCTCCCGGACGGCTATAAGCATATCGGGCTCGGTGCCGATTGATTCTAACAAGTCATCCTAACACAAAGGAGATCGACAAAGACGACCGTACAAGGCCTCGTAAGGTGCCATCTTAATGGAGGCATGCCAACTATACCGTACGTGGACTTAAACAACAGGACTTGGGCTTCCCCATCGTCTACTAATCGAGGACGCATGCCCTCAACATGTCCTCTACTGTCTGAATAGTCCTCTCTGATTGTCCGTCGGACTGAGGATGAAAGGCAGTACTGAGATTAAGCTGAGTTCCCATAGCACGATGAACTGATTTCCAAAAATGAGACACAAATCGTCCGTCACGATCGGAAACGATACTCTTAGGAGTACCGTGCGCCTTAATATCTCCTTGATGAACAACTGGGCCAGTCTCTTGGGACTCCACAAATCCTTGATCTCAAGGAAATGAGTTGATTTAGTTAAGCGGTCCGCGATCACTCAGATCATATTTATGCCACGATGACTCGTCGGCAATCCGTGATGAATTCCATAGAAATGTCTTCCCACTTCCATTCTGAAATAGGGAGCGGTATCAGCATACTCGCCGGTCGCTGAGGCTCCATCTTGACTTGTTGACAGGTTAAGCATCTCGAAACAAATTCTGCGACTTCTCGCTTCATATTACTCCACCAGTAATTTTGTTTCAAGTCCTTGTACATCTTGCTGGACCCCGGATGAACAGAATAAGGGATAGCATGAGCTCCTCACAAAATAGAGTTTTTCAACTCGACATTCACCGGTACGCAGAACCGGTTCTTAAACCTCAAAAGTCCATCCTCGTGGACCACGAATCCAGGGGCTTTCCCCCTGAGCCACATCTTCACGAATGCGCAACAAGATCGGGTCCGAACCCCGATTCTCCCCGATTGCATCCTCGGAGATGATGAAATCTCTAACATACAAAGTTGTCCCCGAACTCACGGCTGCACCTCGATCTCGGGTCTAAGGAATTCTGTTGAAGCTCCTTCGAATCATTAAACGAGCAAGCATCCGCTCTCCCGAACGGACTTACGACTCAAGGCGTCGACAACGTCGCCTTGCCCGGTGGTAAAGGATCTCGATATCAAAATCTTTGATTAGTTCCAACCACCGTCCCTCGCCGCATATTTAACTCCTTGTGAGTAAATATATACTTCAACTCTTGTGATTGGTGAAGACCCGACAAGTGATTCCATAAAGGTAACGACGCCAAAATTCCAACGCGAAAACCACGCTTGCTAGCTACGGTCGTGGTGGATAATTAATCACCTAATCCGGGAAACTTCGGATTTACTTAACACCTTTCTGAGGTTGCCAACCTCGGATGGCCTCCGTCTTCGAGGGTCGACACGGTCTCGACAGTGAAATTACATGCCCGAGAAAATCACTTGGACATCCGTAACTCACAATTGGAAAGCTTACCATGAAGTTGCTCGCCTCAACACGTCGAGAACCTAATGAAGATGTACCTCGTTTTCCTCTCGATCACGAGAATAAGCCAAAATGTCATCGATGAAGACAACAACAAAATGATCCAAAAAGTCGATGAAAACCCGATTCATTAACTCCATGAATACCGCAGGTGCAATAGTTAGCCCGAACGGCTTATCTACGAACTCATAATGACCATATCGTGTACGAACGCCGTCTCGCGATATCCGACTCTCGAATCCAAGAATCGGTGATATCCAGATCTTAAGTCGATCTTGGAAAATACTGAAACTCCCTGAAGTTGATCTTAAAGATCATCAATACGAGATAAAGGGTACTACTCTTGATCATCACCCTGTTCAACTCCTAGTAATTAATACACACACGAGACGAGCCATCCTTCTCCTCGAGATCACACCGGTGTTCCTCACGGGACGCAATCGGCCAGGATAACCTTCCTCGAACCATTCCTCAAGTTGAATCTTCAACTCCTGCATTCTGGTCGGGCCATCCGATACGGTGCCTTCGATAAAGGGAACGTACCGGCTCCAATTACATCGTCAATCGATGACAATGATACCACGAATGATTGAACATTTCGATTGCCCTAGAATGGTCAATCGATAAAAAGAGATACCAATAATGATTGGACAACTCGATTTCCTTAGAAAGGCCAATCGATGAAGATGATATAAGGAATGATTGAATGACTCGATTGTCCTAGAAAGGCCAATCGATGAGAATGATACAAAGAATGATTGAATAACTCGATTGCCTTAGAAAGGCCAATCGATGAAAATGACGCAATGAATGATTGAATAACTCGATTGTCTTAGAAAGGACAATCGATGAAAATGAAACAATGAATGATTGAATGACTCGATTGCCTTAGAAAGGCCAATCGATGAAAATGAAACAATTAATGATTGAATAGTTCGACTGTGGAATTTCTCTGCTTCCGCCATAATAGAAATTCTACTGGAACAACGGGGATTACTTCCCTGAAGCACACATTCGACAACCAACGACGGAAAGATAGCGACCAAACGCTAACAAACACTGAGGATAGTATCAAGACGGTTAAACCAGCTAATACCGAAAATTACATCGTCCTAAGATAAGTTCACCACGATTAGATCCAACAACCAATCGCGGTCATTAAACTTAATTCGGTATGATTCCGAAAATTCTTCCATCGTCAGGTAGACCGATGGTATGAGGTCCACAAGCAATAGGACTATCCCGAAATAAGTTTATTCAAGCATGATCCGAAAATGAATGAATGCGGTGTACCAAAGATCAAAAGGTACACACAAGTTGAAATAAAATCATGAGTATACCCGAGATCCTTCGGTCATCGAATCGCCGATCCTCCTCATCATATGAACTCCAGGACTTGCCGGTCCCCGAACCGACGCTCCCGTCGATAAATACGAGCTCCAACTCTATTTGCTTCCATTGTCTTAAACGACGATGACAAAGCAGTCTGATTCTGAAACGCTGGTTGCTTCGGGCTCGAGATACCACGAGCCGACTTGGAGTCCTTTCGCAAAAACGGGCCTTATGCCCGGAATTCCACGCTTATGGCACGTGATGTACCGCTTGGACATTTGGTGCCGAAATGACCGGTTCTTCACGCTTGAAACAGTGACGGCCGAATCGCCGCCGGGATCGAGATCCTACACAACTATACACCGTAGAGGTCGCTCGAAACGATAGGACTCACACGAGGCTTCTTGAAGGTTGATCGACCGCCTTGGATTGATTACGCTTCGTTGATTTCCCGACAAATGAAGGTTGTTGTTCAAAGACTCTCCTTAGCACCGGTTCATACGGAGAGTTCTCTCGATTAATCCAACAGAGTGGCGCAATGATGTTTGAGCAATCGCACATGGGTCATCATCGCCGCATTAAAGTGAGTGGATCAACCCGAACATCTTCTCGATTGAGCCGAGTCCTGGCACGATTTCGACAACAGTGATTATTCCTCGGGTTTCGCCCGCACCACGGCCTCTTCCCGCATCTCGATGCCTCTCTCCATACCGAAGTAGGAAGGTCGCATAATGATTATATTACCCGCATGATTATCACGTTATGATTACGTCATGAGATGATGAAAACGAGTATACATGCTCTAACTTAGTGATTATATGAATGATTGATCAAGTGACATGAATATCGATGAAATTCTTGGAATGATTATTTTGAGTGAATTAACAAGATTTATAATATGATCATCTAGATCGCAATCGAGTAATGAAATGAATTAAGTGATTAATGAATTAACATGGTCGTCCCGATCATTAATCGAGTAATGAAATGAATTAAGTGATTAATGAGTTAACATGATCGCCTTAATCATAATAAATGATGATGTTGAGGATTGTTAAATGATGAATGATGAATGAATGACGATTGCCGTAAATTATATCATGGCGTTAGAAATCTTACGCTTCTTCCTGCGATTGGCTCGGCATTTGCACAGTCACACGTGACGCGAAAGTCCAATGATACTAGTCGACGATGATTTCAAATGAGACACGACTCGGAAGGTAGTATTCAAACCACGCTCCGATACCAACTCGTAACACCCCAAACTAGGCGGATATTACGGTCGTGAATCCCCGATCTGGGACCCACCAAAGTAATGAAAAGGATGAATTACACAAGATAAATGTAGTACCGAACCACATTACAACAGTAATTACTCCGATGAGGAGTTTAATTACAACACACCAGACAATACCGAATACTAGTGTATTTTATATGAAGAAAAAATACACAACACTGAATGAAACGGAGTATAAAAATCAAAATATGCAGCTGAAAATAAAGGACAATAAAATTAATAACTGAAAGATCGGGGCCACCTACTAGTATAACTATCACTCCTCGACATCAACATGCTATTCTGCGTTTGCCTTGCCATGACTGAAAACAAAATCCCCAAACGGGTCGGCATAAAGAACAACAATCCTCAAGGGTTGAAAATACACAAACATGATTTATCCAAGTTATGAAATATCCTTAGTTATGAATTACGCTGAAGAAGAGTATCATAGTACGCCCGTAATGTTCTCGTGCGAGTGTACAACATCCGTCCGTGTACCTAATTAGTCTCACGGTGTAACGCTTTCCGTGTGCACGGCCTAATGTATTGGTGAACCCAATACAATAACCATCGTGTGCCCGACTAAAAATTCCACACAGCCACGCCCGGCCACGCAATATGAACCTTAAGGTCATATGAACGAGAATGACCGTAATGAATATCAATGAATAAATAATAATCGACAAAGTCAAGAATGACTCACCGAGATGAGAGTAATAATGAAATGAATGAAAGCTCAACGAAAAGATTGGAACCGCTGCTCCTTATGATCAAGTGATTAATTGACAATAACAAGTTTTAATATGATTAATATAATGATGAATGAGTTATGATTATGAATGATCAACAACAAAAGGTATGAATATCCTTTTAACCGAGTAAGAATTAACTTACACAACACCGTGAAGAAATCCGTCCACGAACAACGCCCTAAATGAAGTGTCGGTCGCCGCACGAACAACCTTAATTCAATACAATTACCGACAATCCGATCAATATACGAATTAAACACGAATATAACGAACTCAAAACGCCGATACGATTAAACTAAGTTCATGGGGCATTATATCGAATACGTTGTATCCAAACTCCGATTGTTTACAATCAAACCTCGATATCCCAATATCAAAATCCCCAAGAAGTGTTTCAAACCATCAAAACATCTCCAATACGATCAATAATCCGTTATGAATATCCAAAATGTGATTATAACAACAATTAGTCGAAAATCCCCAATTCCAACTTGATTTACAAGGTGTTCTTGAATAATCCCTCAATAATCCAATGAATCCTTATACAAACTCATAATCATATACATATCCCTTCATATATCATGATTATAACGTCCAAACATCCTATTTCAACACAAAATCGAAGTCCAAAGTGTTGAAGGAATTACCTCTTGATGATCCAAGTGCTTTAATCCGAAGAATACGCGTTAGATTGATTATCCGGCTTCACGATCGAAAGGAGATGAAGAAAATCAAACACCCAAATGATTTGTGAAGGAAAACCCTCCCTCAAGCCTTATCTCTCGGTTGAAGGTGAAGAAAATGCGTAAAAATGGGCTGAAATGCTGAAAAATGAATTTATAGGGTTGACTACCTGCCGGACACGGCCCGTGCCGATCGGCACGGCCGTGTCGCACGCTTGGCCGACACTGGCCGACAGGACTCGACCGTGTCCGGATCGACACGGTCGCGGCGCCGAGGGCCTTCCGATAGCGACCCGCCCGACAAATGACTCGATGACTCGCCGTGTCCCGGGACACGGTCGGGCGTGTC